>CAJNDT010001921.1:0-39537 GCA_905221615.1 Symbiodinium sp. CCMP2592
GACTCGCCCGCAATGAAGATGGAGTTGGGCATGCACTACGAACACTTGCCCTACAATCATGAAGACCGATCGTACGACAATTTGATGAAGATCATTGACCGTACCATCATGCGGAGACGAGAACAATCAAATCTCACTCAGACCCACATTGGCTTGCGCCAGATGCTTGAGGGCAAGGATTTGCTTGCTGCACCGGCCAAGGTACCTGAGAAACCAACGCCTAACGCAGCTCCATCCGCAAAGGTCAAGGCTTCGCCGACCAAGCCGGATAAGGCTACACCTGTACTACCTCAAAGCAAAGCGAAGAGTCATGCGAAAACCAAGCCAAAACCCAAGAAAAAGACGAGGAGTGAGTCAGCGGACAACAGAGGTGACAAGAGCAAGAAGCAAATCCGCTGCAAGTTCCATTTCACAGATGCAGGGTGTCGAAATGGTGACAAGTGCCCATTCAGTCACTCGAAGAAGACTCCAGAGCGACCCTTTACGCCGAGGACGAGAACTCCAAGTCCATCTGGAGGAGGAGGAGACAGGATATGCTACTCGTTCAAGAACACAGGCTCGTGCTCAAGAGAGAATTGTCCTTTCAAGCATGAGGCAGCAGCTACCCCAGCTCCGGAACCAAAGGAAAAGGCTAAAGCCAAATCCGAAGCGAAGGCAGCTCCAGCAAAGCCGAATGCCAAGGCCAAGGCGCTCCCTGCGGCACCCGCCATCAGATTGTGCCGAAGGTGGAATCCATCAGCTCCGGCGATATGGAAGCGATCTTCAAGACAAGATGAGGAGGAGTCAGATTGCCCATCCGTTGACAGCGACGCTGATTCGGATTGTTCAACAGACGACGAATCCTCGGGACCGACTACGTCGACCCGAAAGGGGATCAAGCGTAATGTGACATTCGCCGATGACGTGAAGTTCATTTCTTCGTGTCCTAGAAGATCGAAGAAGGACAAAGAGCGGAAGGTGAAGTACGTCGACATGGAAGCGCTTGTCAACGATGAGGATCGCGCAGTGAATTTGGAATTCGCCAAGCACAAAGCGAGATTGAGGGCACAGATTATGAGAGACATGGTTGACGACGATGATGATCAATGTGGAGATCGAGTTTCATTCGTGCGAATCCCAGGAACGTCTCGGGGGGAGGAAGTCTCCTTCTACGACGGTGAGGATTCCATCGTTGAGCGTGAACTCGATGCTGCGCACAGCAAGCGGATCATCAATCAAGGTGTATGCAAATGTATGGTTCAACCAGTCATCCTCAAGAAGAAGATCAAGTTTCTCATGGACACTGGGTGTGGCCACGACCTCATATCTCAGAAGAAGATCGAGAAGCATAGTCTCGAGACACTCGTGACGCCAGAGCCCATATCATTTCAGACAGCAAATGGAATCACCGATACCGATCTCGTGTCGAATTTCCAGACTGAGTCGTTCGAGGAACCGATCAACGCTTACGTGTTGGACGACACACCATCGGTGCTTTCCATTGGCAAGAGATGTATGAACTTCAACTACGGGTTTGTGTGGCCACCCGGAAGGGAACCATTCATGATCAACCCGCATGGCAAGAGGATATCTCTGTTCGTGAACGGTGACATCCCGTACATTCGCGCCGGGAGTTCCAAGTCACTTGTTCATGATGATCCGGAGGCCAAAGCGATCACCGAAATCTCCAAGAGTGTGCTAACCGCGGGTGATGTTGACGTCAGTGTCGCAGCTGCCGCTGAAGCTGCACCGAGCGAGATTGAAGCAGAAGAAGAAGGTGACGATCATGAACGTCCTCCTGATCCTGAACCCCAAGAACCTCCTATAGAAGAAGTGCCAGAGTCCGAGGCCGGTCGACCTCCGGACGACGACGAAGGAAAAGGAGTGGGTGAAATTCCATTGGACGGTGACGATGAGGTGATCATTGATGTGGAAGGCGACGGTGCGCCGAGCCGCAAGGCCAGAGTCGGAACATTGAAAGCCGAAGCTAAGACGTTGGCACATCTGTGTACTCATCGCTACCGCAACCCATATTGCGAATCGTGCATACGCGCGAAGATGAAGCACTTGCCGACACAACGAGGTGCGTTTCAACGTGTGATCAAACACTGGGGAGATCTTGTGACGTTCGACTTCCTTGATATGCGCAAGGCCGCCGAAGCAGGTATCGGACTCGATGATGGAGCACGTGAAGTTCTAGTCATCAGAGACATCGCCACCAAAATGATCGCAGCGATTCCCACGGCTTCAAGGAGCACCGACGAGGTCGTCATGGCCATCAGACGCCTAATGGGAAGACGCAAGATTCATATGGCATATAGTGATGAAGCACCAGAGTTCGATTCAGCTATGGCGCAGTTGAAGATCGTGATAGATCATTCCCTTCCAGGGAAACCCAGTAACAATTCCCTCGCTGAACGGTCAAATCAAGAAGTGATCAACACAGTCGCAGCATCCATGCTACACGCCGGATTACCTGCCCAATACTGGTCTTTTGCGCTGAATTGCGTGATGCAGAACCTCAACATCGAAGACGTGGAGGGCGATGGTGATGCAGCATGGAAACGTATGACTGGAAAGGACTTCGAGGGAAAAGCCATACCCTTTGGGGCCAAAGTCTTCTTCAAGCCTACGGATACAAGGCCGAATACATATGGCAACAAGTTCGATCCAAAGGGGATCCCAGGCATTTTCGCCGGATACATCATCACTGCTGGTCAAGGATGGTCCAAGAAGTATCGCGTGTGGGACATGAAGGAATTTGCCAACGCGAACTTGTCAATGGACGCATCTGTTCCCAGAAAGTTGATGAGACCGTACGAGACAGAAGTTATCTACTTCCCAGAGGAGATAACGTTTCCCCTGAAAGCCGAGTACGAAAGGATGAACTCAACCATTGAGGGACTAAGGGACAACGTTGACCTTGCTGGCAAGGAGATAAAAGACGTCGATGACGGGGATGACGGTCCGCCTGGAGGAAATGGTGGCAACGGGGATGCTGATGATCAAGATGGTCTTCTTCCTCCACCGGATCCCGGAGAAGATCCCGACTTACAGGACATAGATCCATCTGACATAGAGACGGAGCCGTCTGGCGAAGTCTTCAAGTCAGCAGAACATGAAGCTATCGATGCTATAGGAGACAAAAGACTCGAAGAACTAGACGAAGAACTAGGTCTACGTGCAGCGCCGCCTCCTTCTGAACCAAAGGTCACTGGAAAAGATCGACGATCGCCCCGCGAAGTCGGTCCAACCGGTAGACTCATCCCCGAAGGAGACATCGAAGAACCTGGAGAGATTATCAAGATCTTGAAAGAAAAGAAGTTGGCTCCCGAGTAGATTGAACATTGGAGTACGGGGAAGAAAGGGGACGGCATTGTATATCTCACCGATGACGGTGAAGCCTGCAAGATCGACAAAAGGGGAGTTCCGTACAAGATCCGAAGTGATGGTCGACGAACACTTCCTACACGGCGACCTATCCATTCCTATTCTCCGGAAGCATGGAAGAAAATGAGTGAAGCGGAGAAGAAGGCAGCGTACAAGAAGGAAAAACGAGACAAAGCTCGAGTTGCCAAGAAAGACCGGAAGAAGGCTGTGATAGGGAAGAAGATAGTCGCCAAGATTTTGGACAACATGATCTTTCCCAAGATTGTTCCATGTGAAGAAATCGATCTGCAACTCAACGTGTCCATCGACGACGACGATGGATGGTCTTGGGCACAATCCTATGTGGATCAATACACACAAGAACAATTCTTGGCGGACGTCATGCCGGCTGTTCCGGCACACATGGTCATGGATGACAACTGGATTCCGTCTATGCCGTGTACGACTTCTCACAGAAACGTACATCGGGAAAAGAATCAGGCAGGAGGATCATGCTTCAATGCCATGGTCACTCGACCCGTCACACGCAAGGAGATGGTCAACAACCCCCAGGCCATGGAAGCTTTCATGAAAGAATGGAAGGGATTGTGGGACCAAGAGGTGTTTGATTTCTCAACTACGCGTGAATATGACGACGTCGTCGCTGAGGCAAAGAAGAAAGGTGAGAAAGTGCATATGGCGCGAGTACATGGACTGATATACGAGAAGAACTATCAGCTCAAAGAAGACGATCCTGCCAGGAAGTTCAAAGGGCGAGGTGTACTACTTGGTGATCAGGTCAAAGACCAGAACATGGAAGCCGCATTGTTTCAGGATTTGGGGAATTCCCCGGCTACGTTTGATGCCTCACGGTGGGCAGATTATTACGGATGCCTTCCTGGCAACGATGTCCAGATGGCGGATGCTATCCAAGCATACATTCAGGCGAGATTATCGGGAACTCCATGTTGGGTTGAACTTCCTGATGAAGCCTGGCATCCATCTGCGAAACGGCATAAGTTCCGTAGACCTGTGTGTCGCCTGATCAAAGCTCTATATGGACATCCTGACGCAGGAACCATGTGGGAACAACATTGCCATACCGCGGTACAGAAAGTAGGATTCAAGCCGATTGGCGACGAATGGCCATCATTGTATTTCCACCCGCAGATGAAGCTCTTACTTGTCATCTATGTGGATGATCTCAAGATGGCAGGGCCCAAAGAGAATGTACCCAAGGGTTGGGACATGCTGCGCCAAGAACTCCGATTGGAAGAAGAAACGCCACTCGGTTTGTATCTGGGTTGTCGCATCTCCAAGGGCGAGGCAACGTGCATGACAAAACGAAGGTGCAGACCGTTACCTACGACATGGAGACGTACCTGGACATGACAGTCAAGAAGTACTGCGACGTGACTGGGTTCGATCCGACAAAATTCAAGACGGTACCATCGCCGATTCCGGCTGAGGAGACTAAGAATCACCCAGCTCGCGCTCCGGCACAGTCAGGTAAAAGCCATCGATGCACGTGGTGTGGACACACCATGCCTGTTGATAAGGACGTTCGGCTTGTTCCGCCTCCACCTATTCCCAAGGCGCCAGAGGAAGAGGAGATCAACGAGGCTAATCGCGGCGCACTTGCTCCGCAGGCAGCAAGCATTCTCATGAAATTGCTTTATGCCGCGCGCATTTGCCGCTTCGATCTTCTGCGCAGTATCAACAATCTCGCACGCAAGATCACGAAATGGACCAAGCAGGAGGATGCTCTTCTTCATCATCTCATGGCCTATGTGCACCAGTCCAAACATCACATGATGATTGGATGGGTCGGGAACTCCTTGGAGGACTCGTCCATCGGGCTGTTTGCAGATGCGGACTATGCAGGTTGTGGAGAAAGTTTGAAATCTACCTGCGGTGCTCACTTGCACATTCAAGGTTCTCACACAAGATTTCCCTTGGCGGGACTTAGCAAAAGGCAGGGGTGCTTGAGTCATTCCACACCTGAGGCCGAGATTTTCGCGGCCGACTTTGCCATGTCACGTCTTGGATTGCCTGCTATCACGTTGTGGCAGCAGCTTGGGGGGCAAGACCCCAACTTCGTCTTCTACGACGACAACCAGACCATGATCGGGGTGATTCGCACGGGCAAGAATCCGACTATGCGTCACTTGGAACGTACCCACGGCATCTGCATTGGCTGGATGCATTCTATCTTTCAGGAAGGTTACGTTTCTCTTGCTTATGAGGTCACTGCCAAGATGTCCGCGGACATACACACCAAGTCGTTCAAGGATTCTGTGTCCTGGACACACGCGTGTCAGCTCATCAACATTTTTCCGCCGGCTCTCATTGGCTCCCAAGAGATTATGGATCTGATGCGCCCTACTCATACCCCAAGCACGGATGAGAAGGGGCAACAGCATTACTCGTTCAAGAGCGAGGTGCCTTGTTTTCCTTACACGCAGACGCCGATCCTCCCTCAGGTGTTGTATCGCGCTGGATTGTCGAGTAAGGAAGGCTTGCAAGAACATGACAGTGTGGACCCGATCCTGGTTGTCAAGTTCCCGCGCATGTTGCGGGGGCCGCCTTCTGCGTTGCCGCCTGGTCGTTACCTTCGGTCGACTTGGATTCTTCGTGAAGGGCAGTGGCGCCAGATGGAGGATCGTGCTGCTATCCTTGATCAACCGGGCAAGTTCGATCGCTATGTGGAGCGTGCTGTGTTTCAGTACCATCCGGTCCGGGGGCATTTGCGCCCCGCAGCTATCGCGGACGTCCTTGCGCCGCCGTTTTCGCCTCCTCCTGAACCGCCTTTGGGACAGTCTTATGTGCGCGCCCTGCCCGCCAAATGGCGAGCGGTGGTTGTCACACTGGCGCGTGCCATCCATGGGGGGTAACAGGGCTTTTCATTGCCTCTTTGTTTCAACGGCCAGTCCAAAAGTCAAGCCTCTCAATTCGGTTATGACCAATGGTCGTCAGTGTACGAGGATGTATGGCATGATGCGGCTGAACAGAAACGGGAATATCAAGGATATGATGGAGCAATTGTGCCCCACGTGGTCAATTTCGCCGAAAACAAGCCCAAGGAGGGCCTGGTGATCCAATTCCTCGACCACGATGGAGGGTTGGTCCATACTTATAAGAATCCTTACAGCCGGTGGAAATACCGTATCACTATCAAAGATGCTCCGAAAGCAGTGACGGTGTGGACATTGGTAGGGGTCGATGAGGAGAACTGGTGGAATGAGTATGCTCCAGGCAAGGATTGCATTGCACAGCATGCTCCCGATTCTCACTATGACCCTGGGCTGCAAGTAAATGTTCTGAGTATGGGGCGAGAAGTTGACGACGCCATGTGCGCCTACCTCTTCGATGTGGTGGAAGCAAGGAAAATCAACCCTAACTCCGTGATCTTCATTGGTGCAGGGGTGTTAGGCAAGAATTCGTGGCTGAGTCGGAAAATCGCTGACAACCCTGAAAGGGCCAAATTGCGGACAGACTACCCATGGGGGGAGGTCGTCCAAAGAATTGCGCGCAGAGCGGCATCATGGGGGTTCCAAATCATCATCGAAGTACCTCCTCGAGTACCAGTCCAGGAAACCAAGCAGTACAAGGGACTTCAGGAAGATGCCATGTGGAAGAGCATCAAGATCCAAGGATGCACTCACGGGCAACGTTATACCTTTCGGGATCCTGTATCTCCCGGAACCGCCGTTGAGCTCGGCTACTGCAAGGATGAATGGGAGTACATTGCCGCAAACGTCGCGTTGCATCCTAAGTCGTCTGACGTGTGCTCGTCCAAACATTTGCACATGACTGATTCGGACGCTAAGGATCGATCTGATAAATGCGAGTTGACTAGCCAAATCTCCAGGAGATTGCTTAAAGCCTTGAAATTTCAGGCAACGGGCGATGGGAGATTGGTAGCCATGCCGTCGAAGACTGGTGGACGAAAGCCAGACCGCATGATTGTTGACCTTGTGGCTTGGGCAATGGCTACGCCGTGCCTAAGTCCACTAAGGGATGCGCTCGCATAACTTGCAAGGAGCTGATTGGCTCTAAGGCCGATGAGGACAGCCTTATCGGTGCAATGAAGGATGCGTGCCGGAATGACCTGCGCACACCTGTGCTATTCGTGGCATCGCTTTTGCGATCAGGTGCTGGTCCTGGAAGTAGTGAAGGGGCTTGCGTGGGGGGTGAGAAACGTTCCGGTGGGAAGTACAAGGTTTTCAGAAGTGTCTTGAAATCTCTCAAACGCCTGCTGAAGAAGTGTGCGGAATTTTCCGACGTCTATTTTTCGCTTGACATGCCTTCTTCATGTTCATTTGGTCTTGGCCAGAGTTGCATGCTCTTGTTTCAAGTGGCAAGGTGACGAAGGTTAAGATTGATGACCATGTTGGTGCTGGTGGCGATGGTGGTGGACGCAGGATCATGTTCTCTAACATGCCTGAAGCGGAACGTTTGATGGTGAGACTGGATGATTGCTTGGACCATGAATCGAAGAGCAGTTTGTTGCAGCGCATTGATGTTTCATGGCGGTCGATTGCGAGGAATGTTCGCAGCCTTGTTCGAGCTCATGTCAGTGTCAGTCACGATGCACATGAATCTGAGGACATTGCATGGCAGCAACATCAGTGTGTAGACGCTGATGAAGGGGCTATTAGACAGCCCCAACTAAGGAACAACTAAGGTCTGACCGGACGGATCGGGGAAGGGTGCCTCTTACGGAGAACCCGGAACCGTGAAGTCGAGTAGGGTGTAGGGACTTCTCTCCTACGGAGGAAGGACCGAACCCCGAGCCATGGCTGAAAGCTACAATGCCTACGAGCTGGCCTTCGAAGGAGTGGACCACGAAGAAGTTTTCCCATCTGGTGGGATGCTGCGGACGTTTCTGAAGTTCCACAAGTTCCTGGAGATGTATTCTGGGGATTCGTCGCAGAGCGTTTCGCTCCCGCCAAAGATTACGAAAGACAAAGTGGTCGACAATGATCTCATTCGCACATGGGCAGCTTTCAAAGCACCTCCGTTGGTCTTGCTGTTCACGTGTGCAAATCTGTCGCCAGGAGGGGATCTTTCCATTCGAGTCCGAGAAATCCTCAAGGCTTGCATATTTGCTGCCCCGGAGGAGTACATGGACAAGCCCTATGGGGAGATACTCGCCATGGTCATCAAGTTTGGTGGAGGTCTCAAACACATTGTTGCTGACTACGAAGGGAAGTTCAGTGCCATCACAAGATTTATGGTGGACGAGGAAGTGATCCGCGATGATGCAAAGTTGGCTGTGGTTGAACTGGAACAAGAAAGAAAACAAGTTCGGTTCGACTTGAACACTGCGACCAGGAACATCGTTAGCGCGGACGTGTACTACAATCTCGCCGTTCTCATCAACTCCGTGGAGACGCCCTACCAGACAGTGACAGACACGAGAATTCAACAATGGTATACGGTGAATCAGGACTACTACCACAAGTTGCCCATGTCAGGCAGAGCACCTGACCAATCCGACTTGTTGGGAGAGCCTACGTTATGTAGGGTGTGCAAGCTGATGTACATGTTCGCAAAGCACACTGGGTATGGACTTCGGACCTACAACCAGGAATGCGCAGCGAGCAACGATGGCGCTACGCCAATCAACGTCCACCAGCTGGCTTTGATGATGCGCACATTGCCTCAAGGCATGGGACATCCGCTCGCCTTTGCGATGAACTCACTCCAGGCGTTCAGTGTCTGTCTCCACGTGCTTCATTCCTACGTATCATGGGTCGATCCACAAACTGGACTCCCGCATTACAAATGGTCTAACGACGTGCTCCCTGATTCCGACTACACCACGTATGCTTTCCTCAAACACCATGTGGATGCAGTGTGTGCAGCTCAGGACAAGAACGGTTTCCAATTGCCGGATGCGTTCCGTGGCTACACCTGGAATCAATGTGGAGTTGAATCTGGGTACGTGGTCGACTGCTCTACCAAACGCGCCACATTGGGCATATGGGAAGCGGAATTCCAACAGATGAGGGCACCAAATCCGCTTATGCAAGATGATGGCCTATTTCCGCCCAACCTTCAACGGCATCCTAGCTGGGTATACTCAACGGGGAGAGTTGCGATGCCTACGGCAAGCAACCTCGAACCGGAAGGAATCGTGCACCCTGAGCATGGAAGAACGCCGGGACAATCGCAAGGATCCGCTGCCGAACCTCGAGCCACCCCTAGCCACGGACCAAAGAGGGCAAGGACGGACGAGGCAACGGCATCGGCGTCGTCATCTTCTGCGGCACCTCCTCCGCAACAACCGACTTCGCAGCCGGAAGAGGAACCATCGCAACCGACATGGGAGGAAGCTCCAATCCCCGCGGGCGCTCAGGAAAGTTGGTACCATTATGTCAACATCGATGAGAAGGGTTGTCGCTCGATCTTGCTGACGACGACCCGCGATCAAGACGAGTACCCACCTACCATTGATGAGACGCCAAAGTTTGTGGCCAACCACGACGTGGGGACCACACCAATTCAGCATTACGTCAGAAGACTGGTGACCTATTTGGCAAGGATCCGTTCCGTCTCTCAAAATGATGACAAGGGTCTCAACCTGAAGGTCTACGTGAAGCTGAGTACAAAGGTGTGGTTACGGATGTATTCACGGCTGTACCATGCATTGGCATTGGTGTCATGCGTGCATCTTCCTTCTCCTCCGATGCTTACCTCGGCAGTGATGATCGAGGCAGACAACGATCTTGTCGACAACGATGAAATTCCGGAAGAAGCAAGGATCAACACCATGAACACGCTGAATGGATTTCGCAATAGTTTGGGCATGGGTGGCAAACCCGATGCCGCGACTATGCGCTCTCAGTGCACAATCCTCGTCCAGGACTTTGACATGGTTGCAAGGACCAGGGGATCAACGCACACGGTGAGAGAGAACCTCGGCATGCATGGATGGAGCGAGGTCTACATTGTGAGCCCGTCGATCACCGCAGGTGCCAACTACAACTTCCAAGTCACAAAAGGATCGTTGGAATCTGTGAATGCGACATTGGATGGCTTGACTGAAGAGCAGCTTGCAACCGTCACATTGCATTACCATCTGTCTCTCCAAGCGATCCTCATCGAGAACATGTCCTTTCCGATGAGTGAGGTTGGAGACGGAGCAGCAATTCGCACTGACTTGCAGCGACAGCTCAAGATCACGTACGTTGACCCTATCATTGCGGCAGGGAAGCGTACCACGCGCCCTCCAATTGTCAACATCAATCACGACTTACGGTTCGTTGGAGCAGCTAGCAATTACCTTCAGCACAAAGCTTCTCTGTTCAACGGTTTCCACGCGCTGGGAATGTATATTGAACTGGAGTTGCGGGCCCGAGCATGCGTGGTGATTCATGGATCTTCGTTTTGGTCAAGAATGTACAGCCAGATGAAACATGCGTCGTCAGGCGTGCATACACTGTCAGCCGAAAAGGTGCCAGCACCGGACAATCGGGTCAGGTTCAAATTGGGCTTCGCTATCTACGAGAAGCAGCTGTTCTGCGAGAAGATGGTATCCACGTGCTTTGTTGAGGCATCGAAAGTTCGCTCATGGGACGAAACTGTCCGCGCCGACTCAGTCGCTCACCCGTCGCTTGTCGAGATTTGGGAGGACAAGAGTGAAGTCAAGACGTCCACCAGTATTTCGCAGACATGGTTTACGGGAGAACAGCAGCAACAGATCAGGTCGGGTGCCCAGGGTGACACGGTCGCTGAATCGTCCACTGTCACCTGGCAGGATTTTGACATCGCCATGACCGTTCCCGAAGCCTACTACGACAACAGGCACTACTGGTTCCGGATCGACACCTATGCGACCCCGAACACCGGTTATGTCAAAGGGAGAACGTTCTATTGCTCTGGATGTGAAGCGATGAAGTTGGCTGAGTGCTACGCACAGGCCTTCTTCAAGCCGACCGGAAACGGGTATCCTGGACACTGCATTGGGTGCGCGCATACTTCAGCCTTGAAGATGCAGCATCAAATCGGCTCCTTCAATGACTTGGTCGCGTCCCAGAAGTACACCTTGGCTTGCGCAAAGCACCTTTATGACCTGAGGCTTCAATTTGTGGACCCTCGCATGGACATCAAGGAGTTCCTCAAAGCTTGTGCGGAAGTGGTCTACGAAGACATTGGCAAGACGGTTTCTCACTACGGTGGTCTCCGAATCACAGCCAGTCAGGCCATCGAGTACGCGGCATGGGGAAAGGCCAAACAGTTGGCATGGGACAGAGGGATACGATTCCGAAGGCAAGACATGCTACATCTGCTACTACGATGCCGGGAACTGCGCTTATGCTGGTTTCATGAGAATGCTTTTGACTCCGGAAGAGCGCCAAGAATGCTACAGAGGGTCAGCCTTGCCCAAGGAGGAACTCCTGGGTGACACGGTGGAGCTGGCGCTCGGGCTTCTTACAATTGCAATGAGACACCCAAGTCATTTTCCGAATTGGGGTGGCCTTGAGGGAGCAAATGCGTGCGTGAGGGGAATCGAAAGATCATTCTTCCGTTACGCGTCGGCCGAAGCTATCGAGCTGATCACGGTTGACTCCCCACGCAAAAGGACACCGCCCAAGAAGAATGAAGCAGTCGCTGAGATCGTCAACAACATGTCCGCTGACCTCGTGATTGATTTCACAGTGATCGTCGATGGTGATATCTACCCCGTAGAGATTGCGAGAACCGACGAGACACAGGCCGCTGACAACGTCACGGACGATCCAGGGTTCTCCGTTGCTCCACCAATACCTGCACAGGATGTAGATGTGGATGCGCAACCCGAAGAAGAACAAGGTGCAGAAGGCCCTGATCCCAGGCAGGCGATTCGTGAAGGATTTGTCGCACAGCTTCAGGACTATGTGGGAGTGCTCGCTCAAGGCGAGATGTCGGTCGGAAGTGACCGCCTCACGTTCTGCATCGCTTGTGGCAGTGATCTGCACACTTTGTCCAATTGCACGGAAAATTCTGCAACCCGGGATCTGGTACTTCGAGGCATCCAGATCATCAAGGAAAGCCTTCTTCGATATCCACGTCGAGTACCTCCACAAGAGGCTGAGCCAATGGACGTTGACACCACAGACCATGTGAGTGTTGCATCCTCGGACCGACGACCCAAGGCCAAAGCCCGACCGCGACGCGGAGGCGAAGCCGTACGGGGTGATGTGGTCTTGATCCGTTATGAGAACAAACACAATCTCTGCACGGATGTGGAGAACCGTCGGGGCCTACATGATGCTTGTGGCGTACCACTGCAGGAATCGGGACCAGAGAATAGCCAGCGGGTGGTGGACCTCATTGAGCAGCTTTCGGACCATCGCGACCGACGCCTACCTCAACGAGGAGACCGTCCTAGCTTTGCTTTTAACGATACCACTCAGGGCTACACCAATGCAGGCTATGAATGCATCGGCGGCGGAAGGCCAATCCGGTGCGGGATTCTCGACCTGATCCCAACCAAGGGTGCAAGCTTCATCAACAATCGATGGGACATCGTGAACGAAGTTGTCCTTCGCAACATCACCCGTCAGCGCAGACTAAACGCGGATTGGGCGCTATCATGCATCCAATCTGACCTACGTCACAGAATCGCCAGGCGCCCAGGCTCGGAATGGCTTGACAACAGGTGCCAGGTGGCATTCAACAGCGTCATTCGATGTGATGAAGGAGGATGGGTGATGATCGAAGACTTGGTGAGGCATGAGCCACTATGGACCCATGAAAGCAGACGCATCACCGAAGCGGTCTCAAGGACCGATGAGCAACAGAAGAAGAGAGTGTACAATGAAAGACTTCAGCTATTGTTCCAAGGGAACATGCTCGCAGCCACGAAACGCCATAAGGCCAAGATTCGGTTGCAGTTCCTGGGAGTGAGAGTGAAGGACCCCGGCACGGAAACTCTTGGATCAGCAGGTTCGAACATGTTGGTATCGGTTCCTGACCAGATCACGGAGATCCAGAACAATGATCATTGCCGGCACAGCCAGAGGTACCTGAACGTTTGCAACGGCTGGGTGAAGCCATGGGCAGTTCGGGCTACAAGTGGTCACTCTGCGCACTCAGATCCCCAGAACAATTTGCTTCAGTTGGACAAGAACAGGTTCGCAATATCTCCATCTATGACCCTCTTGCAACGTCTTGGAGGCGCGTTCCACGCTACGGCATGCCGCAACTTGGATTCCATTGTCACGCAAGGCATCATGCCTGGTTCGGAGGACCCCGACGGGGACTTCGACCATAGGCGCCAATTTCGAGGCAACCAAGGCGGCAGACTCCACAGCTATTGGGGGGTGTTTGCACCGTTCGATCACCGGAACGCGACAACCAAGATGCGGGTGCATGGACGAGATGCCAAGCACATGCCACTGGCGGTCCTTCATGTCCCATCGCAGGACCTTGCACGAGAAGATGGACGTATCACAGACAGCGGCATCATGATCGTTGGCCGAACGATACCTTTCCATTTCGTCAAGGAGGTATGGTTTTGCGTCCCGGATCCTCAAGATACACACTCTTTCGCTCTGGTGGAAAAGATCTACGATGAACGATTGGAGAAAGAGCTGGTGTTGGACTACAATGCATCACCATTGCTCCCTGAGTTCGAGAGATACCGAACGCCGAGCAAGATCATGGAATTGCTTTGCGAAATGCCTCCTGGACCCCACGACACCAGCAAGGAGCAGATCATCCGAGACCTTACGACTGTCCTGGAGTCCCACAGGGAGAACACGGTTCGGCATCACTACATGGACAAAGGGATCAAGTTTGTCATCAAGAATTGGCGACCCGAAGACCTACGCAGAGACGAGGATGGAAGGAGAATGAGGGTGTGCCCGGCATGCTACAACATCGTTCCAGCATGTTTCTCCCGATGCACGTCTTGCTGGTCACAGTTCGTTTCGAGCGGATATTACCAAGGTTCTCCACAACGGGAGACTCCTACGGAGATCCCCAGTGACTTCATCGCTCAGACAATGGAAGCCGCAGCAGCAGCAGTGCCTGAGGCGCCCGAAGAGGAGCAGGAAGCCATGGAGGTAGAGACCGTTGCGGAACCTGAGGAAATCCCAGAACCATCTGTCATCGCAGAGGACGATCCAGAACAGGAACCTGATGAAGAAATGGACATAGAGCCAGGAGAGGACTTTGATGACGCAGTACCAGATGCAGTTGCACAGGAACGTCGTCCCGTCTTCATTACCGGCCAGTCTTTGAACATCGATCCTGAGCTACAACTTGCACGTACCGCCATGCAGCCATCCTACTATTCTGGAAAGCGAAATGCCCATTGCATTGACGCCAACATGGCCGCTCTTTCGTATATGGCATACGTGGTATGCAGATCCATCTACAAAGCTTGGTCAGGGTTCGCAAAGTGGGCGACTATGCCGTTGTTCCAGATGAAGGAGAATTTCGCACTTGGCCAACGCTATGATGTGCTCGGAAAGTGGGGATCTTTGGCGGCAGTGGATAGGGAAACGGGTGTGAGCAAGGATGTGACTGATGAGGAGATCATTCGCTTTGCCAAGGAGCCTGAGAACCTCAAGCAGTATGATCCCAACGGGACTTACACCTTGAAGCGCTTCCGGACGAACCAGATGCTCTCGTTGCTTACACGGGGAGCCAACATGATGGGAATTGGCAGGGACAACTTCAACCCTACTACTTACTTGAAGAGCGAAAGGGATGAAGATGTGAAGGCTATGCACTTTTGTTGCCTGAACGTCCTGTGCGAGGTGATTCCGATGGTGACGGGACACCAACAATTCTCGGTGCTACGACCAACACCAACTGGACCGGTGGACTTCTTGTACATCGACCCCGTCGGTATCCTGCTGACTCATTCCGATCATTCAGTCCAGACCATCGGATTGCTGGTGGACCACAATGTGCAAATGCCTGCGCATTTCATGGACAGATTGAACAGATCCAAGGCTGAGAGACAGCAAAACCCGACGACCAAGCGTACTGAAGCCCTACACCACATTTCGGCTGCTGATTATCTCCCTCCAGGTGGTACTTCCATCCTGGACACGCCTGTCACTACGGAGGAACGTGCAAGCGCTTCTTCGGCCAAGGGACCTTCAAAGGGGCGTGAGAGAGCCGGAGGTGAACAGCATGGAGGCTGGAACGCCAACACCTACTATGACTACACCGCCGGCAAAGGCCGAAACAAAGGCAAGGACAAAGGAAAGCAAAGGGAACAGTATCCAGAGGAAAACCTCCGGCCCTGGGACCGCGATCCTGCGACCACGCGAAGATGGAGATGAATCAACGCTTGGTCTTCCTCGCCTATCAGTTCGTGACCTCTGAGCTTCGCCCATGGAATGCCATCGCGAATGCTTCTTTCTTCGGTGACGCCTGATTCGTTTGCCATTTCAGGGGATCGTTACTGACGTAGATGAGTGTCACAACGTTTCTAATTGGGATGCAAAGCTCTGATTTTCAATGTCAACGTTGCGGCGGAACATTTTCTGTTGTCCTATCGTGCCATCTTCCGGGTGAGCAGCGTCGGAGACGCAACTCATGGGGGGTGCGAACGGACTGCGATGCCTTGTCAAGTTCTAAGGTGTCACTATAAGAGCTGTGAGCAAGACCGTGTAAAGTGCAAGAGAAGGGGGCACGCTACGCGTCCCTCGACTCTAAGGGGGCACGCTACGCGTCCCTCATCTTTACCTTTCTATGTGACCGCCCACGCAACGTTTGGCTCAAGTCAATGCCCATAGCTAAGTGCTATAAGTGTCTTCTATCCTGAGCAATCAGAGCTATCCCGTTGCACAGACGAACCGCCGCCGGCAGTGAGTGCAAAAGTTCTGCCTGCATAGGATTGCACGCGTGGAAGTGTAAGAGAGACAGGGTCCAGTCTGTGGAGAGTGCAAGCCAGCCACACCTACATTCATTACAGCTCTGGTGGGGAGAGCAGCAACCTAGTCGAGATCAATCCCCCACGCATTTCACCATTTCACCATTCAAACCGGTTTACCATTTCACCGTTCATTTTCCCCATATGGTCAGGTCAGTTCACCATTTCACCATTCATGTCCGTGATATGGTCAGACCTCATTGGTGATATGGTGAAATGGTTTAGGGGTAAGGGCCAAACTGATTGGTGAAATGGTGAAACGGATTGGGGGTGAGGGCGGTTAGGGCCTTGGTGAAATGGTGAAACCGTGAAATGGTGAAATGGATGATGGGTTAAGAGGCCAAACCAATTGGTAACATGGTGAAATGGTTTAGGGGTTATGGCCAAACTGATTGGTGAAATGGTTTAGGGGTTGGGGCCAAACTAGTTGGTGAAATGGTTTATAGGTTAGGGCCGAACTAATTGGTGAAATTGTGAAACGTTATACAGGCTAAAGCCAAACGAACTGGTGAAGTGGACTGGTGAAATGATGAAACGGTTTATGGGTTTAGACACAGGGCCAAACTAATTTTGTAAAATGGTGAATTTGTGATATGGTGATATGGTGAAATGGTTTCGGGAGGTAAACTGAATGTTTGAAGGTTCGAAAAAGCTGGGTTTATACACCAATGTTGTGGTTGATAAACTTTGGGAGGGTCCCATGGCACAATAAAACATACAAGATCAGAGTCAGTACTGCTCCTAAATCCAAACTTGCGATGGTTTAGGTGATTCAAGAAGAATGAAACTGCAATGAAACAGTTTAACAAACTAGGACACTTGATAGTCCCAAGTATCCAGCTTTTATTCGTTTTTTGAGCAAGGATGCAGTGTTTTTGTCAGAACTTGCATATTGTCGGGACCATATGCAGATTCCCGCGATTTTAGCGGAAAGGGCATGCTGCAGGATCGGTTTTCATGATCTGACTGTTCCAGTGCGTGGAGTTTACAAGAGAAAAGGCAATTTATGTACACACTAGGCGAATAAGCACTTATATGTCACCCACCCAGGAATTATGTTTTGTAACACGAAGTGGTTTCTATCGGGGTTAAAACACCTGAGTACATGTTGTCAACACTAAGACATCAAGCAACACAGAAACTTGAGATACGACTGACAAACCCAGAGCATCCCGAAGCGTCGATTTTGAAGCTGCTGGATGTATCAGCGGGTGATAGATCTGTTTGAATGATCAAAAACATAGCATCAGCGGCTGATAGGATATATCAGGGGCTGATGGAGGTTAACAGCGCCGATTTTGAAGCTGCTGCTCCCGGCAGCGGGCAAAAGGACACTGCGATCCGGAAGCGGGCAAAACCAATTATCAGCGGGGGTCGAATATGCTGTATAAGTATATACATGGACAATATTTTTTGATATACATATACATACATACATATATGTGTGTGTATATACGTATATATATATATATATATATATATATGTACTACGTACAGCAGATGCATGCATTGTTTTTTGCAGCAGGCGGACAGGAAGAAGCGAGCTCCGGAGATTGTTCGAGTGATCCATGCAGGTGCATGCTCTATCCCGCATGCTCGTGCTGGCAGGTGGGCTCGATCTATAGGCTAACTGTAGCTATAGCTGTGTACGTAGAGCGATCATGTCGTCCGAAGAGATTTTCCAAGCCATGTGTAAAGCTTGCCCAGCGGCAGCGATCAAACAGGCGATCGAAGCGAATCACGGGCTGTTTTGGTACCCAGAGCAAAACGTGGAGCTAGCTTGCTCCAACTTTGCAGGATTGCTTAAGGAGCTCTTCAAGTTGGGGAAGACGTTGCTGCCGAAGGAGACTCAGAAAGCAATGGAGAGATTCAACACTCTCCATTGCAGCAAGCTCCTTGACGACAAGAGGACCCCCCGCAACCAAGGGCAGGGCATCTTAAACATGATGAGCTTGGTAAACCGCAAACGTCGAAACCTCAAGGACGGCTCCCGAATGTCCGAGACCATGGTCGAGTTAATCGAATGTTCAAGGACCGCCCCAGGCTCCTGCTCTTCGGCATCGATCCAGGAGGGTCGCAGGGCATCGTTGTCGGAGGGTCGCAGGGCATCGTTGTCACCTTCGACACGTACCCCAAAGCACGGCCAAACTCCGGACGATATCTTGGAGGCCTTTGGCTTGAAGAAGAAGGTGGATGATTCCGATGATGATGCCGTCGTCGTCGTCGAGCCGCAGGCCCTTAAGGACGAAGTCGTGGATCTTGAGAAGGACCTCGTGACGATCAAGGACTACACCATCCACACCGATCATGCATTGGGCGTCTTGGTTCGTTTGCACAAGGATGGCAGGGTTGAGCAGGCAGACATGACGTCACTTCCGGAGAAAGGGTTCCTAGTCGGTGTCTTCGGCGATGGCGAGCGTGTGGTGTCTGAGTTGCCAAGCTTGCCGCCGGTTTCAGGCAAGATCCCTGTGGCCATCAAGGCCAAGAAGGCTAAGAAGTCTAAGAAGGCTTCGAAGCCTAAACAGGCCATGAAGAAGAACTCCAAGCCGAAGCCGGCTAAGAGTGCGAAGGCGAAGGATGCAGCTATTGCTCCTAAGGCTCAAGGTCTGGTCCCAAGGGTCATGAAACGAATGAAGGGCAAGCAAGCTGAGCCGCATGTGGCTTTGCACCGTGTGCGGGTGACAAAGGCCAAGGAGCCAGCCCGAGCCTACGTAACCGCCTGCCAATGCGGCAGTACCCCATCCCCCTCCTGCAGGCAAGATTTCCATGAAAGGGCGATTCGTGCCCAAACTCGGATTCAGAGCGAGGGTCTCAGCTTCTTTGCTGCTCGAAATTTGAAGCAGCAGCTTGGCCAGTAGGATGTTTCATGTTCCATTTTATGTTGCAGCTATATGTGAATATAGCTCTGGGGGCTGGATCGTGCGAACACGGTCCAGCGACGATCGGGCCTGTGCAGCAAGGTTTCAAGTCTTGGTTTTAACCCTATATAGGCCGAGCATATATAACCCTCGATTTTCCCAAGCCCCATGCACATGCAGAGAACCGATATGAAGTGTTGACTTCCATGAGCTCAGCGTGCAGAGGCCAGGGTCTTTGATGATACGGCTTGCAAGCACTTTAAAGTGCTGGGGATCGGGCTCCAGATCGTGATCCGAGGGCAGAAAATATAGCACTGCTGCGGATTTGTACATATGCATGTTTTGTTGTACTTAAATAGGGCAGGTTATCAAGAATGTCAAGTTTTGTAGCCTAGGACGGTGCCTTTTGAGTCCCAGCCCTAAAGCTTGAACCCCGAAGCCACAAAACCTAGAGCTTGCTCGTGAACTTGGTCTAAAACTCGCTGAAACCCCAAACTTTAAACCCCGAAACCTTTATAACCCTGCACCACAATGACACCTAAACCTCTAACCCACAACCCTTGAAACTGCTCTGCAAAGGTTCGTGTCGGCTGAGGTGCAGCAGATTTTCGGATGATTCGAGGCTGGTTGAAGTCATTAAAGATTTTGTGTTCCACAGAAGAGGTTAACTGATCGATCAGTCGACAGAAAGGACCTCCGTGTTGAGTTCCAGGCAGCTTAAAGCTCCTCTTAAGATCGATACTTCATGCGATTATTGCGATGGTTTTGGGTTTGGATATTTGCCCATGCAGGTCTATGCATGCACTGGCTCCTGAACGATGGGACTCTTCGGTGCAGTCTGCACTGGAAGGACAGCTGGCATGCACATGTGCATGCGGTTGCATGCGAGTGCACGTGTACCTGCGTGCCCCTACAGGAGCATTAGGAGCAGAAGCTCCTGCATGATATCAAAGCACCCGTAGCACTTTCGGCTTACAGCGATACCGGCCGTGATAAGTGTACATATCGATCGATCATGGGTAACGATCTGTCCCGAACCCTGCAGCAAGTGGGCCAAGTGGGCCAAGCATTGGAGCAGCTGAATGCTCAGGGAGGCGTGCCAGGTGCAGGTGCACCTCCCCCGCCCATGCCACCCCCATCCATGCCGCCTCCGAGCGTCCCATTCCCGAACCCTTGGTTCCCGCCGCAGCCCCCAGCCAATGATGGCCCAACCACTGGCAATGGCGGCCCAACCCCAGGCAAGAATGAAGCCAAGAATGATCAGCAGGAGCCCTCTCAAGGCTACCTTCGCCGGTGCAATCGGTGCAAGCAGATCTCCTACATCCGCAACAACATGTGCATGGATGAAAGGTGCGAGCTTAAGCTGCACTTTGGACTTTAGTTTTGTACACAATATATATGTATATATGTACATGTATATGTATATGTATATGTGTAGTTATAATATATATATATATATATGTATATATATATATATATATATATATGCATGTGTTTGTGGCAAAAAATACATTATATATATATGTGTATATATATATGTATATATATATACACACATATGATCTCTCTCTATGTATATATGTGTAGATATATATATATATATATATATTTATATATACATATTTTGTGGTTTCGGCTTAAGTCTTTTAGGGTCTAGGTAGGGTTTAGGGCTAGGTATACACAGACACACACACATTTGTATATAAATACATGTACATATATTTATATATAATATACCCAACACATGCACCCGAAACACTGAAACCTAAACCCTGAACCCTAAAACCTGAACCCTGAAACTTAAACCTTGAAACTTAAAGCCTAGCCTAAAAGGGTCATTAAACCCTCAAAGATATCCACTAAGGAACTTTCAGTATGGCATCAAAAACCCGAAGACATTGGGCGGCAGATGGTCTCATGGGCCGGCAAAGATTCGGCATGGAAAGACAAGAGCTTGGGTCAAGGTGGAGGGTGGCCACAACAAAATATGGGGTCCGATTGATCTTGAAGAAGATCTCGAGGAGGAGGAAGACGATGAAGAGGTTCCCTCTCCGTCTATCCCGGATAAGAACGATTTCCCTGACAAGGGCCCTGACCCTGATGGCGGCGACGACTCTGATCGCCCAAAGCTGGGACCCAACGAATGGGTACTGTGAATAGCTAGCTTCGCGATGATCAGAGTGCTGCAGTTTCAAAAAAAGGAGCCAGAGCTCCTGAAGAGGAGCTTAAGCTGCAGCTCCTAGGACATGACTGTGCCATTTAGTTGCCTAAAATTCCTTGCCAGGAGCTCGATCCTTCGATGTGGACAAAGAGAAGACCCTGCTACGATTGGCAGGCTCGGCAGATCGAGAAGGGTGTGTTTTTTCGAGGGTCGGGGTCAGTTCAAGTCTCTTGCTTGTGAAAAACAGCACATGCCTCGATCGACCACCATATGTTTTGATTTTCGAAATTGGTGGCGGGACCCAGCTGTGTGGAGCACCAGACCATGCAGCAACGAGGCCTTCGCACTTCTGGTGGTTGTGGTTCGATATTAGAAAGTTCACCCCATAAACCCTTAAACCCTCAAACCCTCAACCCCTAAACCCCTAAACCCTTAAACCCTGAACCCCTAAACCCTTGAACCCCTAAACCCTAGCTTAAACCCCTAAACCCTAAACCCCTAAACCCTGAACCCCAGGGGCTCAAAGCCCCTGAACCCCTAAAGGAGTCGGGAATTAAAGAGTCCCACATGTGTTGCCGTCTGCAGCAGCTGCACACTTGAGATATATCCTAGGCCGGGTTACGGGTTCAGGGTTTGGGGGCCTAGACCTTATATTTTAGGGTTGTCGTGTGTAGCTTGTCGATATTGAGAAGTTCGGCCGTTTGCCCTAAACGGGTACCCTGGAACCCCTTAACCCAAACCTATACCCCAAAACCGCTGAACCCTAAACCTCCTAGCCTTCAACCCTTGGACCCCTAAACCTTCAACCCTAGAATACCCAAACCCTCAGTCACTTGTTGCCTGCTGCTGCAGCTGCATAGATCTCGAGAGTTGATCCTTAAGTACAGCGAGAGCCATGCCTCAACAGGACACGGTTTGCAGGTTGACACTATGAACGGTTTGTTGAGATTCTGATCTATGTATACTGTGTGCAGGACAGCCAGCGAGATCGTTCCAGGTCACCGCCATTAAAAAGAAGGTGGAAATGGTGCTGGAAATCCTGTCAGTGGGGTGGGCAAACGACATTCAAGCCTAATTCATTTTCTTGTCACATATACATGCAATGGCTGTGTAGGAGCGACCTGTGTGAACCAGAGTCTGCTCCTTCTGTGAAAGCATAAGGATCTGGTACTGGGTGTGGTGGCTTTCCGAAGACTGAGTACCATCGTGACGAAGACCGTAAGCGGCCACCGGCCACTGTGTGCAGCTGGAATTCATATTGCACCGACGTGCCTCTGATAATAGCTTCTTTTCGGTGCTGCGAGAAGACAAAGTGTGCTTGCCAGCAGCACTAGTAGACACACTATAGCAGCAGCACCACCAGCACCAATACGGCCACCCACGGCCAGCACCCTGAAGAAGAGCAACTCGCAGGACAACCAACACAAGAAGCAAGCGCAGCAGCACTTCCACCAGACAGCAACACGGACACCAACAACAGACAGCACGATTGCTAGCAGCAACACCGTCACGAACCGCTGACACCAACAGCAACACCAGAACAACCAGGAGCACCTTAGGGTTTAGGCTTCGGGCGTTGGGTTTATGGTTCAGGCTACTCGTACCGTGTCCATTCAGGATATTGAGAAATTCCTTGCTCCTCCTCGGGCACCTATACCCTTGAGCCCTTAAACCCTTAAGCCCCTAAACCCTTAAGCTGCTAAACCCTTAAGCCCCTCAGCACTACAGCTAAAATCCCTACCCCAGAATCCTGGAACGACCAAGCCCTGAGCCCAGGCGTGGCGGCGAGGCTGGTACCACTGCCCTGGTACTGTTGCTCACCAGGTGGCTTTCCTAGTTGCTTTTGGCAAGTGCAAGCCTGCTACCTTAGGCCGAGAGACAGGAGCTTTGGCTCCTCTATGATTCAGATGAGGATTTTAGCTCAGTGGTCTAGATGTTCAGAGATCCATGGGGCAGGGGTTAGGGGGAGGGTTTACGGTCCGGGGTTGTTGGGATAATGTTTCTCTATCTCTAGGTGGTGCCTTGCAGGGCTGGATAATGGTGTGTTTCGGTCGTGTGAGATTCAGGAGCAGCTGTGCTCCTTTAAAGGTTAAGACTAGGAGTTGTTGCACTGGCCTGTGCTTCTTGTTTTTTGTGGAAGAGTTAAACATTGGTTAAATTTAACTTTCCTTTAACCTGGATTTAACCTTCCTGGAAGATTCTATCTAGAGGAAGTGCAAGGTTAAATGAAAGTTAAATAGAGGTTAAATTTAACCTTTGTTTAACCTGCGTGGTTTGCCATGGCCAGGCTTGCTGGTCCTGCTGAACCCAAAGTTGCTCTGTGCAGCCGACAGGCCAGTGCCAGGGTGAGGGCATTAAGATGTATAGTTTGGAGCTACAGAACCAACAGGGACACTAGCCTTGGCTGCACGGCTGCAGACAGTGGGGCCATCGCCAGCAGCAGCAAGGGACCAAACATAGCTGTTAGTAGCAGACCATAGAGGAATAGCACCAGCGGTACCCACAGCCGAAAAGCAAGTAACATGAGCACAGTTACCACCAACAACACCAGCAGTGGCAGCAGCAATCCTACAGGAACCACTAGCACAGCGGCAGCACCAGCAACCACCAATAACACAAGCAGCAACCTCTAAACTCTTACACCCCTCAACCCTAACCCTCCCAACCCTGCAACCTAGCCTAAATCCCTCCACCCCCAAACCCTTAAGCCTAAGCGAGTAAACCTATAAACCCCTAAATCCCTAAGCCCCTGAAGCCCTAATGCCCTAAACCTCTTAGCCCTAAACCCGTGGCCCAGGTGTGTGGCGAGGCTGGTGCCGTGCCTTGGTCCTGCGGTTGTTTGCTTCTTGGTTTTGGCCTTCTTAAGACAGGAGCACTCGCTCCTCCAACACTCTGTTAAGTCTTGCTTAGCAAGAGATAGGAGCATGTGCTCCTATGTACAATATAGCAAAACCCTGGAACCTAGAACCCTATCTTCTTAAATCCTCTACACCACAGAACTGGGAAGCTAAGACCCCAAATCCCGAACCCCACTGAGGCCCAAACCCAAACCCTAATCCCAAAGACCCGTCAGGATGTGCACATCACCCTTGTATCTTTCTCCTGAATCGTTGCGGTCCTGGCAGCTGTGTGCTGCTCCACATCGCCTAGATCCACCTTTGCTTTTGTTTGCCATGGCACCCAAGGGTAAGCCTGCTGCCGCCAAGGGCAAAGCCGCTGCCAAGGCAGCCGCCGAGGCCAAGGCTGCTGCTGCAGCGAAGAAGGGCCAGCAATCCAACATGGTCACTCAGCTCAAGCAGGCGAAGAAAAAATTGGATCAGGCGATGATCACGGGCGAGGAGCTCGACCCCGACGTGAAGAAGTGCCTCGAGCACAAGGCCGCCTTCCTGTCCGAGTACAACAGCTTGGGCCTTTTTGACGGCAAGAAGCAACAGATGCTTGAGATGTGGAAGACGGACAAGAGCTTGAAGCAGTGGGCAGAGTCGAAAACAACCCACTCCTCGATGACGAGTGTCACCCAGGAGAAGCTGGAGAACTACGGTACCAAGCTGCTAGGTGTTTTCGTATGTGGTTGTAGTTTTGAAAAGTTCTGGGAGGGCAAAGCTGTTGAGTCATGTGTGCCTGTTGTCGTGTAGCCCCGGTGCTTGCCTGCATAATTTTGCTGTGTGGCTTACTTAGTAACAGAGACCTCTGGAAAGAGATACGAGCATTTGCTCCTCCGATATATATAGGAGCATCTCCTCCTGAAACAAGCAATCCAAGAACACTTGAACCTTTAAGCCCCTAGAACCTTTCATCCTAAACCCCTATCCCCATTGAACCCCAAACTTTGAAGCAAAAGACCCTAAACCGGGAGATCCGAAATAAATTCCTTGATGTCATCAGCACTAAAACTAGAACCTGAATATATTAAGGACTCGTGTGTCTATACACATGTGAGGTTCGATGTGGCCAAGCTCCTGAATTTGGATCCGGACTCGAAGGAGCAAAGCAAGATTTTGAATGCGGTCCTACACGACCTACCTCAAGATGATGCATGGGACGAAAGCAACCCCATGGAAAAATGCTTCAAGCAGATGAACATGATTCGCTACACCTTCTCCAAGAACTTGGGTGTCTCTACCAAGCGTGGCAAGGAAGAAGTTGATTCTTTCGTTCACACAAGGGACGTTTGTGGCAAAAAGCTCAAGCAAATGCTCGAAGATGGCGGCTCCGGCGGCTCGGGCGGCTCGAGTGGGGACCCAGCGGTCAAGCTGGAGCACGTGTGGATTCTGCCAGCCCAGGAGAAGCACAAAGAGATCGTGCTAGCTCTGAAGACAGTGAAGACTCTAGTGAATCATTTCAAGAGATTTAAAGCCGTGCAAGAAAAGTCTGGAGAGGATGCCCCGGCAAGTCTCACCAAGGGTTTCAGCATGTTAGAGGCGTTGGAAGCTGATCTGCTAAAGCTACAATTGGCAAACGTTTCGCAACTCGCTGAGGAAGAGTGCAAGGCATGGGTGTCTTCTGCAGTTGACCTACTTGCTCATTATGAGAATATCAAGAGGGTTGCAGAGCAGAGCAAAAAAGATCTTGCAAAAATGTTCCCAGAGTCGAAGGCGGCCTAGCGAAGCTAGCGCGTCGATCGTTTTCAGATGCAGCCGACAAGTGCTAAGCCATGTTGTCGTTTTGGGTTGCATGCAACAGGTCATCATGATCATAGGTTGCACCGCTGGATCTAGAGCACCGCCGCCGGCTGCACAAAAAGATGCGAGAGTGCATGCTATGCGAAGGTTTTTAGCAAGTGCATCAAATGTGCTTGCATGCAGCAGCTTTTGCATCGATCATTGCGACGGATCGATAGAATGCAACTTGTACGCTCTATGGGTTTGGCAGAATTAGGACAGTGAGTGAAATAAGACTAAGCCGATATAGAATGAGATTCTAACACAAGTTTTACTCTGGGCCTAGCAAATTATTGTTTCCTTCGATTCTAGCCTCAGCTTTCGATCGAGAAGCGACAGCTATATAGGTGCTTAAGCACCTATGTACAGACATATCTACAGCACACAGATATAGTTTACATATATAGATCGACATGCATTAGATCGATAGTATACGTATACATATATATATATATATATATATATATATACACATACATACATGTACTTACACATGCATGCATACATATAACATAACAAGACATACACAGGGGCAGTGCAGCCCCTCTTCAGCAAAGATGGTTTTATTCATCGCTCGAGCCCTGGCTTTGCTGATATTTTTCATTTCTGCTATCACGGGCGAGGCTGTTCGCGGCGATAAGGAACCTCTGCCCACTCTCAAGCGGCAGAGTGAGGCGAAGTCGTCGGCTGCAAAAGCCAAGGCGGCTAAGGTTTCGGAATCAACATCTTCTGAAGCAAGGCCTCCATCGCTGAGGAAAAAAGTTGGCGAGACCTTCCTACATAATAAGCTGTCTGCAAAAGATATTTTTGAGATATCCCAATCTGCTGCGGCAGAAGCAGGCAGTTCCAGCTCTGTGAATAATTTTGCAGCGGCAGGTGCCGGAGGCCGGCAACCTGGAAATTTTGCGAGGGATTTGCTCAGGAGCCTTTGCAGGGGAGCTCCTTTGGAACTTTTCTGGTATGACATTCCTTTTTGGGATCCTGCAAGTGACTCAGAGATTGTACAACCTCATCCATTTTTGCTTCCTCACGAAGTTATACATCATCTGGTTCATCAACAAGGTTTGAAGTCTTTCGTCGTTAAAGCAGCCCAGCGTGCTGCGAGAGCCCAGCTTATCAAACAGTGCGACAAATTTGGTTTGGACCCAGATGAGACCATCAGCATTGGGATGCATGGTGATGGAGTACCTTACACGAAAAAGGAGTCCCTGGAGATTCTCAGCTTCAACTTTTTGGCGAATCCTACTGGGGATAGAGTTCCGATCACCGCCGTTTCCAAGAAGTGGGCTACCCAGAAGACTTGGGAGTGCTTGCTGAACGTGATTACCTGGAGTTTGCGGATGCTGTTCCTGAAACAGGTCTCCAAGGTTTTGCCCGATGGCAAGCCGTGGAAACATCGGCGAAAGGTGACTGGGCAGTTGCCCGGCTGCCTCTTGCTGCAGTGTAGGGGGGACTGGCCGTTTTTGCGATCCCTGTTTTATTTTCCTGCGTGGAATTCTCAACAAATCTGCTGGAAATGCTCTGCAAGCCAAGAAGGGCCTCACAGCTACAAAAACACAGGTGCAGATGCTTTGTGGCGGAAGCACAGGGTAAGCGACCATGAATTTTTGAGATCTTTGCGGGAACAAAACGTTTTCGTTTGCCCGCTGTTGAATTTACCAGGGTTCGAGGTCTCTTGCATATTATTAGATTGGCTCCACGTGGTGGACTTGGGCTGTGGAGCGGATGCTATCGGGAACTTATTTTGGCATTTGATTGCAGAGCCAGGTTTTTATCCAGGAACTTCCAGGGAGGCTCGATTGAAACAACTTTGGGCTCGCTTGAGGACGTGGTATCAAAGGCACAAGCCTGCGTCTGTCCTGGACAATCTGACTGTGGAAATGGTGCGAAGATCCAAAGCGACTAGCAAGCCGAAGTTGAAAGCTAAGGGTGCCGAATGTCGCTATCTAGTCCCGTTCTGTCATGAATTGGCAACCGAGATAGCAGAGGGCAATCCGGAGGACCACGTCATGCAAACAATTGCAAGCCTTTTTAGTCGTTTGTTTGCTTTGCAGCAATGGGTTGCAGGGAGCCTGGGAGCCTACGACTTCAACAAGGCATCTGAGGAGTGCAGACGTTTTTGTGTCTTGTATGGGAGCTTGCAGTCCCAGGCGTTTCCACTGTGGCATTTCAAGCCCAAGATGCATCTGTTGCAAGAGATGGTCGAGTATCAGAGCGAGGAGCACGGGAATCCCCGAGAGTTCTGGTGCTACCGGGATGAGTCCTGGTGCGGCTTTTGGGCGAAAGCCAGCAAAAGGCGTGGTGGCCACAACACCCCTGCTACTACTGCTCGTACTTTTTTGTTGCGGTACTTAGCCTTGGAGAAGCTTGCCGCAGAAGGGGGGGGAGAGGGGGAGAGGAAATGAAGGGAGGGGGGGGTCTAGGAGGAGAAGGAGAGGGGGGGGGAAGGTAAAGGGGTAGGGTGGGGGGGGGGGGGGGAGTAAGGGGGGGGGTGGGAGGGAAGATGGGGGGAGGGGGGGAGGTGGGAAGGAAGTGGGGGGGACGGAAGGGGGGAAAGGGGGGATGGGGGGAGAGGAGGACTGAAAAAACTTCGCCCGCCTTGAGGAGCAATCGTGCTGCCTCTGCTCCTGTTCATGCTGAGGGTCGCACTATATTATAATCAAATAATATATATATATATATATATATAATGCTATATATATATATATACATATATATATATATATATAATGCTATATCATAACTAATACATATATAAATTATGATCATATATAGATGCTATAATCTTAGAAATATATAGTACATAAAATATATATATCATATATATATATATGGCTATATATATATATATATACATAAATATAATATATATATTTAATATATATATATATATAATATTGCACATATGGCCCCCGTAATTTTCTATTATTTCAATTTGATTTCTGGTGCCTTATAAGGCAACAGAAAGTTCAAATTAAAATAGTAGAATAAGTGCCTTCAGCACCTTCTCAGAATCGATTTGCAGCCAGGTGTGTCAGGAGCAGTTTGCTCCTGCAGCAGTGCATGTCTAGGATCGATGGATCATGCCGTTTTTTATTTGCCGCAGCCGTATATCTCCATGGCTAAAGTGGTGCTGCTGTCTAAGCTGGACCCCAAGGGCAACAAGGGTGCATGGCTTAGGCTGACGGAGGACGAACTGGCGAGAACCAGAGAAGAACTCTAATACCACTTCGGCTGCTCTGTGCTGGACGGTGTGCACGAGACCGGTAGCAGCTTCCACAAGTACGAGGAAGTTTGGTTTGTTGTGGAGAAACCGTTAGTCGACCACGGCTTGGACAACAGTGCGGTAGCACTACAGGTCTGGGATGTACAGATGCAAAAGCATGTCAGTTTCGCTTTCAAGTATGAGAGCTCCGTCGACCTTCATAGCTTGGACTAAAAATGTGCCTTGCTGTGCATGTTGCAGTCTTTGCATGTCTATTCGGTGTATATAAGTTTATAATTCTATTTTTTGATGCACGTATTGCATGAAATCTTATGGTATATATATATATATGTAGACACACAAATCATACATATATATATATATATATATTTATATTTGTTCTATATATATATAACATACATCATATACTGCATGCATATCTATGATTATATACATGCGTGTACATGTGCATACACATATATATTAAACATATATGTATATATGCACACACACACACATACATATATATATATATATATATATATATATATATATATATATGTGGCAGGAACCTTTACGTATAATGTGACATGTCCCTTGTGCTATACTACAGGAAGGGCGTACATGAGAGCATACAGTACGCACCCACGCACACACACACACACACACACACACACACACACACACACACACACACACACACACACACACACACACACACACACACACACACACACACACACACACACACACACACACACACACACACACACACACACACACCAACACACACAAACACACACCAACACACACACACACACACACACCACACACACACACACACACACACACACACACACACACACACACACACACACCACACACACACACACACACACACACACACACACACACACACACACACACACACACACACACACACACACACAACCACACACACACACACACACACCACACACACACACACACACACACACACACACACACACACACACACACACACACACACACACACACACACACACACACACACACACACACACACACACACACACCACACACACACACACACACACACACACACACACACACACCACACACCACACACACACACACACACCCACACACACGCACACACACACGCACACCACGCACACACGCACACACGCACACACGCACCCCACCACACACGCACACACGCACACCACGCACACGCACGCACGCACGCACGCACGCACACACACACACACTGGCAAATATCCTCGCATGATAGCCCACATACCATGTTCAAGGAGAACATGTACAGATTGTGGCGCTCAGTCAGTGGCTGGAAAGCCTTCCATCAGGACGACAGCATTTTGCAGGCTTGATTCGGAACACATTGTTTGAGATCCGCATTTGCGAACGCCCTAACATGTAACACATAGAAATTCATAGAACCATGTTACGCACAGCATGCCGGGCGAGAGCTGCGCGGAGACTATGTGCTTCCTGTGATGTGCAGCCAGGGGCTACAGAACGTTCAACAAGGAGGAAAACCAACCCTGATTATGGTAGCTCGCTGCGCAGCACCGTGCTTGCGCTTAGAATAAGCCGGATGTATCCGCATTATTCGTGGACTGTGTTGTTCAGTCGGTGGCTACACAATGACAGAGCTCCCCTAGCTTCCAAGAAGGCAAGTCCTTTACCTCATCCTCGACAAAAAGAAACCAAGAGCTTCGTCCAAGTTCATGAGACAGAAGAGAGCTCCATCTCACAAAAGCAGACAGGCCCTGCCAAACTATCGAGAAGGAAGAGAGCTCCATCTCACAAAAGCAGACAGGCCCTGCCAAACTATCGAGAAAGAAGAGAGCTCCGTTTACCGCTCAGTCGGCAAGAAGAGACCTCTTTTCTGTCTAGATAAAGGAGAGATCGAGATCCTGACTATCCCGTTTACTTATTCAAAAGAAGGACGGAAGAGAGCATACGTTCAAGACAGGGTGAAATGGCCCCCAAGCTCAAAAAGAGACATCTGGTTCTACCCCCAGCGTTCAAAATCAAAAGGTAAGTCCCCCACCTCATGTTCCAAAGCAAGAAAAGATTTCCCTCCAACCTACCTTGTAAGAGAGTTGCTGTCTACAAGAACTCTTTGACCTCTTGGTAAATCTCCGACTCCTCTGAAGGGAACTGAAGGGAGCTCGCTCCTAGCAAAACAAGACAAAGCCTCTCCAGTCTCAAACACGAACCTAGCTCTCCTCTACCTCGTCATGGGCAAAAGTTTCTCTATGCGTACAAGAAGAGATCTGCCGGAAGGTCTTCCACCGCAGCATCTCAAAGAAGCGGGAGCCCATTCCAACTTCACGAGAAAGAAAAGAGCTCCGGCTGCCTTTTAATCGACAATAAGAGAGAGAAGAGTTCCTTGACGTCCCATGTTCCTTCCTTCAAGAGATAGAAGAAAGTTAACTTTCAAAAAGTGAGCACAGAGCTCCCTTGACCTTTGCAAGAAGAGTCCGGTCCTCCTCTCAATCTTCAACACAAAACGAGCAGCCCTCTACCTCGTCCTCTGGAACAAGGAAAGAGCCCGGCTAGCCTTGGCAACAGAAGATTTTTTTCTAGAAGAAACTTCCTGAACCTGTTGCTAAGTTTTCATTTTATCTGAAGGGGAATGAACGGCTCCCACTCCTAGCACGAGAGGACAGAGCTCCCCAAGCCTACAAAAAGAAGAAGAGAGCCTCCTCCAAGTTCATAAGAAAGAAGAGAGCTCCATCTCAGAAAAGCAGACAGGCCCTGCCAAACTATCTAGAGAGAAGAGAGCTCTTTTACCCCTCAGTCGGCAAGAAACCCCTCCTTTCTCTCTAGCAAAGGGAAAGATCGAGATCCTGACTACTCCGCTTACTTTTCAAACGAAATACGGAAGAGAACATACGCTCAAGAAAGGGTGCAGCTCTCCCCAGGCGACAATGGCTTCAAGAAGGGAAATCTCGTCCTCCCCCCAGCCTTCGAACAGGAAAGGTAAGTCTCCACCTCATGTTCCAAAGCAAGAAGAGAGTTTTCGATTCAAGAAGATTGAAAAGATTTCGCTCCTAGCACGAGAGGACAGAGCTGCCCTAGCTTCCAACAAGAAAAGTCCTCACCTCATCCTCCACAAGAGGTCACTGCGAGCTTCCTCCAATTTGCTGAGACATAAGGGAGCTCCATCGTAAAAAGACAGACAGGACCCTCCAAATCATCGAGAAAGAAGAGAGCTGCGTTTACCCTTCAGCCGCCAAGAAGAGACCTCCTCTCTTGGTAAAGGATAAGGATCTTGATTGTCCACTTGATTTCTTCAAAAGATGGAGGAGGGCATGCGCTCAAGAAGAGAGGGTGGAGCTCCCCTCAACCTGCAAACAAGGAAGCTTGGTCCGCCCCGCAATCTTCAAAAAGAAAGAGAGAACTCCTCCACCTCATGCTTTGAAACAGGAAGAGCGACCCCGACAAGTTATTCGTGGCAAGAGAAGAGAGCTCCATTAGCTCTTGGAAGTCGCCTCTCAGTCCTCGCTCCCAGCAAGAGAGGACAGAGCCCCCCCCCCCCGCTTTCAAAAACAACGTATGAATTCTCTACCTTATCATCGAACACAAGAAGAAAGCTCCCTCCAATTTCAGCAACTCAGACGAGAGGCCATTCTAACTTCTCGAGAAGGAAGAGAGCTTTGCCTACTTCTCTGTCGACAAGAAGAAAACTCTTTTCTCTCTTAGTCAGGGGCGAGAGCTCCTCACCACCCCCTCCTCCGCTTCAAGACATGGAGAAAGCTTACAATCAAGAAAGAAGGATGGAGCTCTTCCCAACTTCAAAAAAACTTGACAAGAGAAGTCTGGTCCTCCCCGGGGCCTTCAAAAGGAGATGAAGCCCTGTACCTGATCCTCTGGAAACCGGAAGAGAGCTCACTCCAAGTTATTCTTAGTACAAGATGCGAGCTTCTGTCTAGAGAGCTCCTTGACCTCTTGGTAAGTCTTCATCTTAATCTTAAGAAGACTGAAGACAGCTCGCTCCTGGTCCTAGTAAATAGATAGCAAATATGGACAGGGCTCACCCAGTCTTCCACAAGAATTTATAAGTTCTCTACCTCATCCTGTACCAGAAGAGAGCTTCCTCCAACATAAATAGAAAGAAGAGGGCCCCATCTCAAAATAGCAGATAGGGCTCGCGAACTTCACGAGAAAGAAAATTTTTCTAGAAGAGACCTCCCTAACCTTTTTGGTAAACCTTCATTGTCTTTGAGGAAGACTGAAGGGCTCCCACTCCAAGCACGAAAGGATAGAGCTCCTCCAGCCTACAACAAGAAGAAGAGAGCTTCCTCCAAGTTCACGAGAAAGAGGAGAGCTCCAAATCCAAAATACAGACAGACCCCGCCAAACCACCGAGAAAGAAGAGAGCTCCGTTTACCCATCAGTCGGCAACAAGAAACCTTCTTTCTCTCTTGGCAAGCGGAAGAAGACTATCTCCTCTTGCTCTTCAAACAAAAAATGGAAGGGAGCGTACGCTTCAAGAAGAAGGGATGAAGCTCCCCAGACCTTAATGGAGAACAAAGTGGTTCAATAGAACCGAACTTTCTTATCGAAACCTTCCGGAAAACTCGGTGCTATCGAACCGCTGTGTTCAGATCTGGAAAACGCAACCGTTCGATAGCGCAGATTTTCCTAAGGGAAACCATCTAGAAAATTTGGTGCTATTGAACCGCCCTTTACTGTCCTCATTGTCGGAAAACGCAGCGCTTCGATAGCACCAGGCTTGTGAAGGAAACTCTCCGGAAAATGCAGCCGTGCAATACGGCAACGGTGCGTGAAATGAATCACAACTTTCTGTTATTTCCTCGTCAACCGACAAGATTGAGGGAATTCATAAAGGGAAACAGAGGGATTTTTTTGTACAGCTGAGGGAAAATGTAAAGGGAAAATCAATGACGGTTTAGGGGAAACCGTAAGGGAAATCGACGACCCTTCAAGGGAAACTAGGGGAATTTTGATTGGATAACAAGGAAGCCAGCCAAACTCGAAAGGGAATCGGAAGGGAAATCCGAAAAGCGGTTTTCAGAAACGAACAAATAAGGGGAATTTCCCTTTAATTCGGCCTGAACCGGCGTCACAGGCCTGGATGGTGGGACGAGTGTCAATGCTTGGCAAGGGCAGCAGGGAGGGGCAGGCAGGCACAAAAAGGAAGGGGAGGGCAGAGGCAGTGAAGGGGGCATAGGCAGGGGCAGGGGCAGGGCAGGGCAAGGGCAGAGCCAGGGGCGGGCAGGGGCAGGGAAGGGGCGCAGGGGCAGGGGCAGGGGCAGGGCAAGGCAGCAGGGCACAGGGCAGAGGCAGGCAGGGGCGGGGCACGGGCAAAAGCAGGGGCAGGGCAGGGGAAGGGGCAGAGGGGCAAGGGTAGGGGCGCGGGGGGGGCAGGTCGTTTCGAAACTTTCAAAACTTTTGAAACTATTGAAACCCAGCCCACCCTCATCCCGTACCTTTTGAAACTTTTGAAAATTTTGAAACTATTGAAACTATTGAAACCCTGCCCTCCCTCTGTTGAAAGTTTTAATAGTTTCAATAGTTTCAATAGTTTCAATAGTTTTGAAAGGTACGGGATGAGGGTGGGCCCGGTTTCACACCTTTCAATAGTTCTCGGGCGGGCTGCCTTTTGAAACTTCTAAAACTTTTGAAACTATTGAAACTTTTGAAACTATTGAAACTATTGAAACCCAGCCCACCCTCATCCCGTACCTTGTGCAACTTTAAAACTTTTGAAACTTTAAAACTTTTGAAACTATTGAAACTTTTGAAACTATTGAAACTATTGAACCCCAGCCCACCCTCATCCCGTACCTTTTGAAACTTTTAAAACTATTGAAACTATTGAAACTTTTGAAACTATTGAGACCCTGCCCTCTCTCTTTTGATAGTTTCAATAGTTTCAATAGTTTCAAAAGTTTTGAAAGGTACGGGATGAGGGTGGGCCCGGTTTCAAAACTTTCAATAGTTCTCGGGCGGGCTGCCTATTGAAACTTCTAAAACTTTTGAAACTATTGAAACTTTTGAAACTATGGAAACTATTGAAACCCAGCCCACCCTCATCCCGTACCTTTTGAAACTTTGAAAACTTTTGAAACTATTGAAACTATTGAAACCCTGCCCTCCCTCTTTTGAAAGTTTTAATAGTTTCAATAGCTTCAATAGTTTTGAAAGGTACGGGATGAGGGTGGGCCCGGGTTCAAAACTTTCAATAGTTCTCGGGCGGGCTGCCTTCTTAAACTTCTGAAACTTTTGAAACTATTCAAACTGTTGAAACTATTGAAACCCAGCCCACCCTCATCCCGTACCTTTTGAAACTTTTAAAACTTTTGAAACTATTGAAACTATTGAAACCCTGCCCTCCCTCTGTTGAAAGTTTCAATAGTTTCAATAGTTTCAATAGTTTCAAAAGTTTTGAAAGGTACGGGATGAGGGTGGGCCGGGTTTCAACACTTTCAATAGTTCTCGGGCGGGCTGCCTTTTGAAACTTCTAACACTTTTGAAACTTTTGAAACTATTGAAACCCCGCCCTCCCTCTTTTGAAAGTTTTAATAGTTTCAATAGTTTCAAAAGTTTTGAAAGGTACGGGATGAGGGTGGGCCCGGTTTCACACCTTTCAATAGTTCTCGGGCGGGCTGCCTTTTGAAACTTCTAAAACTTTTGAAACTATTCAATCTATTGAAACCTTGCCCTCCCTCTTTTGAAAGTTTTAATAGTTTCAATAGTTTCAAAAGTATTGAAAGGTACGGGATGAGGGTGGGCCCGGTTTCACAACTTTCAATAGTTCTCGGGCGGGCTGCCTTTTGTGAACCAAACTTCAGCACAGTAAGTAAGACGTGAAAACTAATTGGAAAACTTTTGAAAACTATGGAACGATTGAAACCAAGCCCACCCTCATCCGCGTTACCTTTGAAAAACTTTTTAAAAACTTTTGAAACTATTGAAAACTTTTGAAAACATATTGAGAAACATTGAATCCCAAGATACACCGCTGACTCCCGCTCCTTTTGAAATTTGTAAAAAACTTAGTTTGAAGCCTATGAGAGACTAAAACTATTGAAACTTTTCAGAAACCTCTGCCCCTCTCTCTTTTTGAAAGTCATTAATAGTTTCAATAATTTTCAACAAGATTGAAAGGTACGGGGGCTTGCACAGAGGCGTTTGGGACTGAGGTTTTTCAAAAACTTTCCAAGACAGTTCCTCGGGCGGGCGCCCTTTGACGCGAGAAACTTCTTAAAACTCTGTTTTGGAAACTATTGAAACCCAGCCCACCCTCATCCCGTACCTTTTGAAACTTTGAAAACTTTTGAAACTATTGAAACATTTGAAACTATTGAAACCCTGCCCTCTCTCTTTTGAAAGTTTTAATAGTTTCAATAGTTTCAATAGTTTCAATAGTTTCAATAGTTTTGAAAGGTACGGGGTGAGGGTGGGCCCGGGTTCAAAACTTTCAATAGTTCTCGGGCGGGCTGCCTTCTTAAACTTCTGAAACTTTCGAAACTATTGAAACGTTTGAAACTATTGAAACCCAGCCCACCCTCATCCCGTACCTTTTGAAACTTTTAAAACCTTTGAAACTATTGAAACCCTGCCCTCCCTCTGTTGAAAGTTTTAATAGTTTCAATAGTTTCAATAGTTTCAAAAGTTTTGAAAGGTACGGGATGAGGGTGGGCCGGGTTTCAACACTTTTAATAGTTCTCGGGCGGGCTGCCTTTTGAAACTTCTAAAACTCTTGAAACTTTTGAAACTATTGAAACTTTTGAAACTATTGAAACCCCGCCCTCCCTCTTTTGAAAGTTTTAATAGTTTCAATAGTTTCAATAGTTTCAAAAGTTTTGAAAGGTACGGGGTGAGGGTGGGCCGGGTTTCAACACTTTCAATAGTTCTCGGGCGGGCTGCCTTTTGAAACTTCTAAAACTTTTGAAACTATTCAATCTATTGAAACCTTGCCCTCCCTCTTTTGAAAGTTTTAATAGTTTCAATAGTTTCAAAAGTTTTGAAAGGTACGGGACGAGGGTGGGCCCGGTTTCACACCTTTCAATAGTTCTCGGGCGGGCTGCCTATTGAAACTTCTAAAACTTTTGAAACTATTGAAACCCAGCCCACCCTCATCCCGTACCTTGTGCAACTTTAAAACTTTTGAAACTATTGAAACTTTTGAAACTATTGAAACTATTGAAACTATTGAATCCCAGCCCACCCTCATCCCGTACCTTTTGAAACTTTTAAAACTTTTGAAACAATTGAAACATTTGAAACTATTGAAACCCGGCCCTCTCTCTTTTGAAAGTTTTAATAGTTTCAATAGTTTCAATAGTTTCAAAAGTATTGAAAGGTACGGGATGAGGGTGGGCCCGGTTTCAAAACTTTCAATAGTTCTCGGGCGGGCTGCCTTTCGAAACTTCTAAAACTATTGAAACATTGAACTTTTGAAAGCTATGGCACTATTGCAAACCGCCAGCGCCCCACCCCTCATCCCGTAGTGTGTGTGTGACAAAACATTGTTTGAAAATTTGAAACTATTGAAACATTGATGAACTATTGAAAACCCGCCTCTCCTGTTTGAATGGGTTAAACGAGTTTTCACTAGTTTCAACAAGTTGATGACGGGTACACGGGAACGAGGTGGGACACAGGGTTCAAAAAAACTTTCAATCACGTTCGCGGGCGGGCTGCTCTTAAATTCTGAAAACTTTTTGAAACCTATTTGAAAACACGCCCACACACATCATCCGTACCCTTTGAAAACTTGTTTGAAACTATTGACAAAAACTTGTTTGAAAACTCTTGAAACTTTGCCATCCCTCTTCGAAAGTTTAAAAGTCTTTCAATAGTTTCAAAAGTTTTGAAGGGTACGGGACGAGGGTGGGCCCGGGTTCAAAACTTTCAATAGTTCTCGGGCGGGCTGCCTTCTTAAACTTCTGAAACTTTTGAAACTTTTGAAACTATTGAAACCCGGCCCACCCTCATCCCGTACCTTTTGAAACTTTTAAAACTTTTGAAACTATTGAAACTTTTGAAACTATTCCCTCCCTCTTTTGAAAGTTTTAATAGTTTCAATAGTTTCAAAAGTTTTGAAAGGTACGGGGCGAGGGTGGGCCCGGGTTCAAAACTTTCAATAGTTCTCGGGCGGGCTGCCTTCTTAAACTTCTAAAACTTTTGAAGCTATTGAAACTTTTGAACTATTGAAACCCGGCCCACCCTCATCCCGTACCTTTTGAAACTTTTCAAGCTTTTGAAACTATTGAAACTATTGAAGCTTTTGAAACTATTGAAACCCTGCCCTCCCTCTTTTGAAAGTTTTAATAGAACCAATAGTTCTCGGGCGGGCTGCCTTGTGAAACTTCTAAAACTTTTGAAACTATCGAAACCCTGCCCTCCTTCTTTTGAAAGTTTTAATACTGTAGTTTCAATAGTTTCAAAAGTTTTGCAAGGTACGGGATGAGGGTGGGCAGGGTTTCAAAACTTTCAATAGTTCTCGGGTTGAGGCCGAATTTTCAAAACTTTTGAAACTATTGAAACTTCTGAAACTGCGAACGGACTGCGATGCCTTGTCAAGTTCTAAGGTGTCACTATAAGAGCTGTGAGCAAGACCGTGTAAAGTGCAAGAGAAGGGGGCACGCTACGCGTCCCTCGACTCTAGGGGGCATGCTACGCATCCCTCATCTTTACCTTTCCATGTGACCGCCAACGCAACGTTTGGCTCAAGTCAATGCCCATAGCTAAGTGCTATATGTGTCTTCTATCCTGAGCAATCAGAGCTATCCCGTTGCACAGACGAACCGCCGCCGGCAGTGAGGGCAAAAGGAACGGCCGCCGGTTCTGCCTGCATAGGATTGCACGTGTGGAAGTAAGAGGGAGAGACAGGGTCCAGTCTGTGGAGAGTGCTAGCCAGCCACACATACATTCATTACAGCTCTGGTGGGGAGAGCAGCAACCAAGTCGAGATCAATCCCCCACGCAGGTTATCAGCCGTACGCGGCTCTGCCTTTCTACAGCAACGACTACTTGATCTACTACGACCACAATGAACTCAGGATAAAGCCAAGATACGACAATGACTTTCGGTGCCGATGTGGCAGCGCCAGCCGTTGGTGAGTCAACAGCTGACGACACAGTGGTGCAATCCGTTGATAGCTCCACGGAAGATGACAAAGGTCAATCTTCTGCGCTTGCCATTGCAAAGGCAGTTCCCAAGGGGAAAGCAAAGAGTCTACCAAGAGCATCCACGCCTTCACGTCCGACATCCACAGGTTCGAGGACGGGCAAGGCTTCAGAACGACGGGCCGAAGCGTCTGGTTTTCAGGCACCTCGGACTACGTCCAGGGCTAAGGACAAAGGAGTCAAGACATTGGAAAAGAAGTCAAGACCATCATCTTCGAGAAGCTCTT
>CAJNDT010001922.1:0-39525 GCA_905221615.1 Symbiodinium sp. CCMP2592
CGTGGAGCGTGAAGGTTCGAGGGTCGGAAGCCCGTATGCACAAATCAAGCCCAGCAAACCGGAAATCCCAAGCCACAACCCCGAACCAACTAACAACAAAAACCCGCAACGGCGCAACCGAGTCCCCGGCGAGCGAAGAGGCCACGACCTGACAAGGCAAGCGAAGTCAGGGAAAGGTGCACAAGCCATGCAGTCGACAATGGCATGCAAAAGCAGGCACTGCAGATGCGCAAGGGTGCAATCTATTTTACCCGCAAATGCAAAGGAATGGTGAAAACAAAAAAGACAACAAAATATGCCGGCCCCAGCCCCCGAGCCACCGATGCTGGTGTTAGGCGCTCGGCAACAAGAGATTAAAAAAAAGCAAAAAGGACAAGGATCGAATTCATTAATTACAGTTCCAAGAAAAGGGCCACGCATTAACGGAGCGCATCCCGCAGGGCTTTTCATCTATAGCACATAAACTAAGAGCTGCCGTAGCAGAGTAAGTAAAAACAATTACAACCAACAACAAAACCAAGTGCGATGCAAAGCCCACGGCCCGTGAAACGGGGACGAACCGAACTAACCAAACCCCAACTAAATCAATAAAATCCAATAACTAAACCCAATAACCAAACCAAGTTACCGTCCCCAGTATGTACAAGGGGCGCTCTGGTCGGGGGGTTGTCCTCAGCATCTGGAGGCGAACCTCGCTCCGGACAAACCCCCGACCTTACTACCCCCGGGTCCCCGATTGAATCGAACTAAATTAGCGGCGACTTGCGCGTCTAAAACCCCATAAACTCCCAACAAACCAACCACGGAAAGCCAAAGTATCCAACCCAAAACCCTAATCGGGGACCCCAAGAAAAGAAATAATGAAAAGAAAAAAAAGCATGCACATGCAGTAAGGGGAAATGGCAAACGGCCAAGGCCCCGCAAAACAGAGGTTATGGCTATGTTAGATAGGATGCAACAAAGATAGGTAGTTAGATTAAGTTAAGACTAGATGGATGGTGGAAATAAACAAAGGGGACCTACTTGGGTCGGGCAAGAAGCTTGGCCTTGGCCTTGGCCTCTGCCTTGTCCGCAGCTTTGACCTTCGGGCTCGCCTTAGGCGCAGCCCTCTGGCGCGGAAACGGCTGCTCACACCGGCAGGACCTCAGCACTGCGCCTGCAAAGTGTGCGGACAAGAAGCGCACGGAAGGAGCCACCACACCGCAGCACAAAACCCGCAAACCGCAAACCACAAGCCCTGAGCCTCGGCGAAGGGCAGCGCGGCACCAGCCGCACATGTAGCACGGCAACCAGTCCGTGTTGTACGGCCGCGGCAGCACCCTATGACAAGTTCATTTCATTAGGGATAAAGTTCGCGGGCAAAGTAGTAGAGTCAGTGCAACCGTGAGGCGGCCCCATGATGCGCGGCCTCTTGGTCGGGCTCTCCTGATCAACAGTGTTCTCACACCCGCTTCTTTCCCTCTACCCCCTCCCTGTCTCCCTTCGTTTCTCTCTCTCTCTCTCTCTCTCTCTCCCAGGATGTTCATCATCCTGCATCCCCACCCTCGGGCTCCTCGCCACCGAGGCCGAGCTCCGCCGACAATGCTTCCACCTCCTGGTCTTCCAAAACGGCAGGTGGAAGCATCACCTCGAAGGGTCAAAACACGGAGAGCAGGCACCACACACACATACACACACACACACACACGCGTGCGCGCGCACGCACGCACAAGCACTGCAATGCAGACCAGTCAAGCGGCAGGCACGTCCGATGAGCTGCTGGCAAGTTCCTTGCACAAGCACGCAACAAAACAGAGAAACCACAGGGCGAACATACCACCATACAAACCTACACTCCAACCGACCCTAGACCCTGACAAACCCTAAACCCCAACAAACCCCAAACCTCAACAAACACCGAAGTCTAGCGACCACCGAAACCCAAACAAACCGTAACAACCCCCCGCCTCATCACCCACCAACAAAAACAAACACATCCTGAACCCTAACGAACTAAGATCCACACCACCGGAACCGAAGGTTCCGGTGCCCAGACGGCCAGCTGCCCCTTAGACGCGTTGCTCCATGCGACGAAACGAAACCAAGACAACAATGTTTCCAAGCTGCCGCGAGCAGCGGGTCGAATCGAGTCGCCTGTGAGACTTATAATCTTTCCCCAAGAGGCACAGACGAAGAAGCAAAGACCTAAGTCGCCCACGTCGTTCTCTGGGACGGGTCCTTCGACCGCCTCTGACAGAACAGGAGAGATTACCAGGCAAAGCGGGATGAAGACAAAAAAAAGGCAACAAACACCGCCGCAAGGCGAGTCGCATCCACCGAGACGTGCGCCGCGAGGTCCTCAGAAACAGCGAAGAACCAAAGAAGAAGCGACAAAGGAAACAGAAAGAGAGAGAGAGAGAGAGCAACACAAAAGATAATAGACAGAGAGAGACAAGAGAGAGAGAAAGAGAGAGACCGAGAGAGACCGAGAGAGACCGAGAGAGATAGAGAGCCAGAAATGGAGCGAGAGACCGACAACGAAAGGTAGAGAGAGAGAGAGGGAGCAAGGGAGCACAAGTACCAAGACACGATGGGCAGCACGTCGGCGAGCGTCCCATCCTGACAAGCAGTAGGAAGCAACAAAGGTGCGGCCACTAAGCAGGTCAAATAAAGCCAAGACGCGGGCGCCGGATAGGGCGCTACCACAATGCCCTCCTAAATGCAGCTCTCCACTCGCAACACGACACAAAGCGCAGAATGATGGCGATGTCTAAGTCAAGTCGCATCCTCCGAAACGGACAGCGCCGGGGGGTCCTCGGGAACAAAGAGGAGACAAAGAAGGATTGGCAAGGGAAGCAGAAAGAGAGAGAAAGCGAGCGGCAAAAAAAGTAATGAAAGAGAGAGAGAGGAAGCGAGAAAGAGAGAGCCAGACATGCAAAAAGAGAGCGAGGAAGAGAGGGGGACAGAGTGAGCAAGAGAGCACCAATACCAAGACACGGCGAGATCCACCACGTCGGAGCTGCTGTCCTCGGCCGGAGGCGCAGCCCGCGCGGAGCCAAAGAGGAGGACGCGGAGACCGAGACAGAAAGAGAGAGCGAGAGAGAGAGAGCAAGAGAGGGCACCAAGCAGATCCAATAAAGCCAAACACGTCGGCCGGTGGATATGGCGGCGTGGCTGGCGCCTCCTGAATGGAGCTCTTCCCCGGCAACACGGCACCAACAACGGGAACAAATATCCAAATAAACCGAGCATCATCGTTGTCCGCGGGCGCCTGTGCCTTGGTAGAGCAAAACCGTACAGACATGGAGAAACAAAACTGCGATCGAAAATCTACGAAAGCACGAACTGCCACAGTCAGAAATCAAACCTGTAAGGCACCGGCCCGGGCAAGCACACAGAGCAAAGCGATCACAAGGCACAACATCCTCCGGAGAAGAGAACAGAGACAGAGAAAGAGCGGGCGGGCGAGAAGGAGACCGAGAGAGAGCGAGAGCGAGAGCGAAAGAGAGAGAGAGAGAGAGAGAGAGAAGAGAGAGAGAAAGAGAGAGAGAGAGAGAGAGAGAGAGAAATAACACAAGCAAAGAGATGAAGGGAGCAAACGGACCAGCAGCGCCGAGTGCGCCTCGCCGGAAGCGGATTGTAGGCGCAAGGCTACCCAACGCTGAGATGTCGCAAATGGCTGCTGTCTGAAGAGACAATGCGAGGCCACATTGGGAATTCAAGGTGTGCATTCCAAGGTGTGATGATGAGCTGCGGGGTCTATGGTTTTGAGTACAGGCGACAACGACATACAAAAAGAAGCGCGGAAGCAATGCAAACCATTTTGACGGCAGATGCAAAAGAAAGATACAGAACAGCGCTGCACCCTAGAACTTAAAGCCCGGGAAACCCCAAACCAGACACCCCAAATACGAATCCCGTAACCCCCATCAAACACCCACCGTAAACCACAGTGGCCACAGAAGCAGAAGTTGTATGCACTGCACTCAATCACTCAGACATGGAATCCAATGCGAAAGGCAAAAGGCATGCAAGCCCGAGCGGTGCAAACAGTTCTGAAGCTCAGGTCCGGACTCACCGACGAAGCGACGTGCAACAACTGGGCCGCAAATTGTGTGTTGTTTTAAGCCAATCGAGAATTACAATCAGATGTGCCAGGCATTTGTGTCTACTGCTGCTGCTGCTGCTGCTGCCTGCTAGGATATGCTCAAAACACTTCCCCTATGGCCTAGCCTAGAGCTCGGCGGCGGTGCAGCAAAGTGCTCGCGCCCGGATGGTTGGCGCTCGGCCCGTTGTCGAATCATGGCTCCTCGGCCGGATGCTGGGCACGCCGGCCCGTCGTTGCGTCGTCAAGTGTTGCCCGGCTGGGCGGATGGGGTTCTTGGCTTGGCCCCTTGCCATGTCACGGGTGGGGTTCTCGGCTTGGCCCCTCGCCATGTCACGATCCTAAACCCTAAACCCTACGAGCCAGGGAAGGACCGGGACTCGCGAGTGGTGCTCCCGCTCGGCCCCCCCTGACCCGCCTCAAACCCCCTTTTTCCCCGCAGCTGGCGCGGCGACGGCACCGCCCCAGCTGGAAGCACCTGGGCAGAGAGGCGGGGGGCCGGGGATCCCGGATGCAAGGCGGCCTAGGGTACCCCGAGAGGTTTAGGGACCTACAAACCCCGAAAACCCCCCGACCCCAGCAGAGAACCCTGTGCACCTGCACTCTAAACCTCGCGGCCTACGAAAACCCCGGCCTTCCAACCTGAAAAAACCCTGAACCTGGCGTGCACGGACCACTGCCTCGCTGCCTCGGAGCCCCAACCAGCCTTCCGAAAAAAAAACCTAGCCCTGAAACCTAAGAGGGACCAGTCAGCATCGTCAACGAGGTCGGACCTGGGCGAGGGGAGGGTGGGGGGAGGAAGGAGGCGGGGGGGCGGGGATCCCGGATGCAAGGCGGCCTAGGGTACCCCGAGAGGTTTAGGGACCTACAAACCCCGAAAACCCCCCGACCCCAGCAGAGAACCCTGTGCACCTGCACTCTAAACCTCGCGGCCTACGAAAACCCCGGCCTTCCAACCTGAAAAAACCCTGAACCTGGCGTGCACGGACCACTGCCTCGCTGCCTCGGAGCCCCAACCAGCCTTCCGAAAAAAAACCTAACCCTGAAACCTAAGAGGGACCAGTCAGCATCGTCAACGAGGTCGGACCTGGGCGAGGGGAGGGTGGGGGGAGGAAGGAGGCGGGGGAAGGGAAGGGAGCGCGCACGGACACTACCTTGCAGCCTCAGAGCACCTTCCAAGAAACCCCGGAAACCCCCCGAAGCCTGCACTACTCCTAGTGAAGACCCTCCTACGGCAACACACTCTGAGGTCCCGGCCCAGCCCCGCCCCGCTGCGATCCGAAGGGGATTTAGGGAAAAAGTTCCGGGGAAGGGGTCGGGACCGAACGCAGGTGTTTTTAAGCTGCAATCAGATGTGACAAGCATTTGTGTCTACTTCCCAAGCCCCCTCTTCTGAGCCATCGAAAAACCGAATCACTGTTTCAAGCCACACTCCCAAAATATTGTGGCACCAAGATGTTTGGATTTTAACGAGATTAGGGTATTCGGGCATTGAGGCATCAGGGGATTAGGGCCATTAGGGTGTTTCTAAGCCAATCAAGAATTGCAATCAAATGTGCCAGGCATTTGTGTCTACTCCCCAAGCCCCCTCTTCTGAGCCACCGAAAAACGGAATCACTGTTACAAGCCACACTCCCAGAATATGTTGGCGCCAAGATGTTTGGATCTTAAGGAGATTAGGATATTCGGGCATTGAGGCATTAGGGCATCAGGGCCCAGGTACGACGAAGAAGCCGGGGCGGAAGCGTTCGAAGCTGCACCTGAGCAAGAAAGGTAAAGACGTACGTCCCGACGCAAAGCAACCTAAACAACCCGAGAAGCAACGTCGCGGGCAGCACCCAGACTTCAAATGAAATAAAACTTGAAAGTTGAAGCGTTCCGACCAAAAGGGACATGCGGGCTCAGGTCGACTTCTTCGGAACTTGAAACATCTAAAGCGACTAGCGGAAACGCAATGGAATTCGAAACCAGGAACTAACCCCTTAAAGTACGGCGACACAAACCCTAAAAGGAACCCTTAACCACAAACCCCGAACCACTAATAAAATACGGCCTCGGCCATAAAAAGAAAGCTAAAGCCCCAACACCAAACCATTATCTCGAAAGCCTTCGTCATAGCCCCGAACACAACAGCAAACCCCAATCCCAAAGCCCTGACCTGACTTGCAGACACCGCGGCCCCATGCAACAAACACCAGCTCCACAAAAAATGACAACCCTTCAATCTACTCAAACCAAGCTCTTTCAACCCCAAACCCTAAACCCCTACCCCCGAAAACCCTACCCACCAAAGCCCACCTTCCTGGAGCCCTACTGCGGAGGCGAAAAACGAAGCATCCTGGAGCCCTCTTATAGCGGTGGGTGCCGAAGCTTCCTGGAGCCCTCTTGTAGAGGTAGATACCGAAGCTTCCTGCAGCCCTATTGTAGAGTCGAAACCAAAGCATCCTGGAGGCCTCTTGTAGAAGTGAAGCCGAAGCTTCCTGGAGTCCTACTGTAGAGGCGGAAACCGAAGCTTCCTGGAGACCTACTGGAGAGGCGAACAACGAAGCTTCCTGGAGCTCTCCTGTAGCGGTGGATGCCGAAGATTCCGGGAGCCCTACTGTAGTGGTGACAGACGAAGCTTCCTGGAGCCCTAACCTTTCCAAAGCCCCTTCAAAGCTTCCACCCTGACGAACCCCAGAGCCCAACAAACCTTGAACCCCATTCCAGCAAGGGAGTGTAACAGCCATCCGCCGGGAGGGTCCAGAGCTGCTGACAATCCCAAGGGGCAAACGGCCAGCAAGGAAGTGTGACAGCCATCCGCCCCCTTTCCACCAAGCTCCACCCAGATTGCCACCAGCTGACAATCTGAAGCCCTGAAGATTGCCACCTGCTGACAATCCAAAGGGCAACCGGCCAGCAAGGGAGTGTGACAGCCATCCGCCCCCTTTCCACCAACCCCCACCAGGATTGCCACCTCTTGGCAATCCGTGCCCCCTTAAGATTGCCACCTGTTGGCAATCTGTACCCCCTAAGATTGCCACCTGCTGACAATCTAGATCCCCTGTGATTGCCACCTGTTGGCAATCTGTACCCCCTTAAGATTGCCACCTGTTGGCAATCTGTACCCCCCAAGATTGCCACCTGCTGACAATCTAGATCCCCTGTGATTGCCACCTGTTGGCAATCTGTGCCCCGCTACGATTGCCGCCTTCTGACAATCTAGACCCCCTAAGATTGCCACCTGCCGGCAATCCATCAGGCCTGGCAAGTGGCAGCTAAGCACCAAAAGCGCAGGTGTGATTGCCACCTGTTGGCAATGTGACACCCCCCCCCCCTTAAGATTGCCACCTGCTGACAATCTAGATCTCCTGTGATTGCCACCTGTTGGCAATCTATACCCCCCCTCCCCCCTACGATTGCCGCCTTCTGACAATCTAGACCCCCTAAGATTGCCACCTGCCGGCAATCCATCAGGCCTGGCAAGTGGCAGCTAAGCACCAAAAACGCAGGTGTGATTGCCACCTGTTGGCAATGTGACCCCCCCCCCCCAACCCACCAACCAGGATTGCCATCTTCCGACAATCTAGACCCCTCAGGAACACAAACCCGAACCGTACACGCAGTGCGTTTCTGGACCCTCCGTTCGCATTTTAAGGGGGTATGCTTACTGTCTTTTGGAAGCTAGTAATGGCGTTGAACTACAGCGACTGCTGTATGTGCCAGTTCACTAGCGAAGCGGCCTCCAAATACCTAAAAAGAGCCGATCACTTCTGCAGATTTGCAAGCTCAAGCTCCTTCAGCCGGGGTGGGCGCCCGGGGTCTGCTTGAAGCCATGAGATCCAAGGCCGGAAGCGGTCGAAGAGCAAGTGGCCTTCAAGTAAGCCTCGTTCAGGTGTCGAAGAACCAGTTGAAGAAGATGCGGAGAGAGGGGTGTACCAACACCGTTCTCGAAGTCCGCAGGTTGGAGCGGGGGCCTCAATTTGCAGGCAATTTCTTTCGGGTGATCCGCCCTCTTTCCTGCCTGAGGCGTGGCGTTTCGATGACCGTGGAAAACCACCTGAAGGCTGAAGGACTGAGGGGGATGGATGTGATGCCCCTCCTCGCCGTGAAACCCGGTCGACCAAAGGGCACCAAGTCCGTGAGGTACCGGGTGATCGGCGAGGAGGAGGTTCTCGATGGGCGGGTCAAAGGCATCACCAGAGACCTTAAGGCCCATGTTTCACCCAACAGTGGCAAGCCACTGTACGATTTTTTAAGACGGCTTCATCCCAAAGAGGATTGGAAGCACGTCTACCTCTGGCTGATCGAACCACCGCCGCAGCCGAGGTAAAAAGAAGCGCGAGCCTTGCAACAACCACAGGGAACAGGGGACCGCAACCCCAGTTGTAGAACCGGCTGCAGTGTCAAAACCCCGCACCCCCAAAATAACAAAAAGCAGGAACACTCACCCCCCGGTAAGCGTCTAGACCCACTGTGTGCACAGGCCGACAGAACCGCCGAGGCAACAGCGCCAAGAAACGAAGCCGAGGAAGCGGCAAAGCTCGCAAGGGATGCCGCTGAACCATCTCACGAAGGACCGGCCGCGCGACGAGGGGGGGCCGAGACGGACTCCGACCACGACACGGAGCCCGGACCCAGCGTCGAGGCCGGCGTTTTCCCTCGAGCATCCACTGTCAAGAGCGCTCTTTAGGCAAGCAGACAATGCACCCGAGAGGAGCACTTTCGGGGCATGCTGGCCATCAAGAAGATGTCAGGCGACGGCAACTGCCTCTTCCACGCGCTCGGAGAGAACACCGGCGAGAGCGGGGCATGCCTCCGAGCCCTAATCATCCAGTACCTCAGAGAGAACGCAGAAGCCGAAGAAGACGAAGAGCAAGTGCAGGCCTGGCTACAGGAAAGCCAATACCTCCAAAGCGATCCGGGTCACTGGGGCGGCGACACGGCCATCATCGCTTTCACCCGCATCCGCCGGGAGGGTCCAGAGCTACTGACAATCCAAAGGGGCAAACGGCCAGCAAGGGAGTGTGACAGCCATCCGCCCCCTTTCCACCAAGCTCCACCCAGATTGCCACCAGCTGACAATCTGAAGCCCTGAAAATTGCCACCTGCTGACAATCCAAAGGGCAACCGGCCAGCAAGGGAGTGTGACAGCCATCCGCCCCCTTTCCACCAACCCCCACCAGGATTGCCACCTCTTGGCAATCTGTACCCCCTTAAGATTGCCACCTGTTGGCAATCTGTACCCCCGAATATTGCCACCTGCTGACAATCTAGATCCCCTGTGATTGCCACCTGTTGGCAATCTGTACCCCCTTAAGATTGCCACCTGTTGGCAATCTGTACTCCCTAAGATTGCCACCTGCTGACAATCTAAATCCCCTGTGATTGCCACCTGTTGACAATCTGTACCCCGCTACGATTGCCGCCTTCCGACAATCTAGACCCCCTAAGATTGCCACCTGTCGGCAATCCATTAGGCCTGGCAAGTGGCAGCTAAGCACCAAAAACGCGGGTGTGATTGCCACCTGTTGGCAATCTAGCCCCCCCCCCCCACCAGGATTGCCACCTTCTGACAATCTACACCCCTTAGGATTGCCACCTGCCGGCAATTTATGAGGCCTGGCAAGTGGCAGCCAAGCACCGAAAACGCCGAACCCGAACCGTACACACAATGCGCTTTTGGGACCCTCCGCTCGCCCCCTAAGGGGACATGCTAACTGTCTTTTGGAAGCTAGCAATGGCGTTGAACTACAGCGACTGCTGTACGCGCCAGTTCACTAGCGAAGCGGCCTCCAAATACCTAAAAAGAGCCGAGGTGCCTTCCTTGAGCATTCCAAAAGTAGGCCGCGGGCATACTTTTGGGATGTGTGCCACGGACGCGCTTTGCGCGAGGATCGGTTTGTTTTCCTCAGTGCCAAGGGCCAAGGGGGCTTCCCATTGAGCCTGTCAACGGGAACGCGTGTACTCGCTCGCGGGTGCGCGTTACTACCGGGGATCCGATCTATCTCCAATCGGTGAACACATATGGGCGAAGGATGTTTCAATCCGACCAGAAACATCGGGGAAGCAGGGAGCGTGTGCTGCGGGACATTCTCTTATAAGGCGCCTAAAATAAGGCCATCCCAGTACTAAGTACGCTGGGGGGTGCCTTCGAAGACCTTCACACTCTCATACTTCCCACGCATGCATTCACTGAACATGTCCAAGCCAAGGACTGATTTTTGGTGCAAGCGACTCGGCTGCAATTAAACACGTGCATGTCCACATCTGTCCATGCTAGGCTTCCAATGTGCTAGCAATCATCTGATCTGGACGCCAAGGTACGGCCAACAAGGCCGAAACGCGCAGCAGCCGCCAGGCTGCAATCACATGCGTGCACGCTCCCACTGTCAAAACACTGTCTCGCGCAACACCCCTGCTATTCTTCCTGAACTCGTCAGCTTCCAGTGTCAGGTTTCTCTGCCGCAACGCAAACACTCGCCGTAGAGCAAATTTGGACTCAAGCTTTGGCACCATGAGCAGCACAGACAGCAGGAGCTCTGCCAGCAGCAGGTTAATTAGGTCACCGTAACCCATGACGCAAGCACAAACACACCAAGGCTAGCCGCCACACTAGCACTCTCCCACTGCATACTCAACACCCCGCACAGTTTCGTGCCGGGATGGCGGAGACACCCCTGGTGGTGCAGTGCCAGCTAGAGGCGTGCCGCGACACCCTCACGGCCAACTTTTTCACGCTGAGCGGCCGCCGCATCCAGCAGCCAGTGAGATATGTCCGATCAAATGTGACACTCCGACACCTGCGCAAGACAGCACAGAGACTGGCACTGAAGGCAGAGTGCCTGAAGTCGGGCACGCAGCCCGTGCGGCTGGTGCTGAGCGACTGCTCCCTCGAGCCAGTGCATAACTTCATAGTATGGTCGCAGGAAATCCGGGCAAGACCCGCAACTCGCAGGCTCCGGAGAAAAGCCGACATGGCCGCACGCAACTTGCGAAGAGCCTTGGCGGAGAGCCTTTGCTCTAGGCCCTAGGCAGACCGTCTTGGCGGGAAAGCTCGCGGAAAAAAAAAGGCATGCACGCGCCCGCCTTCGCAGCAAAGAGCGAAACAGAGGATCGGCACGTCCAATAAAGCCGGGCGTAGCAGCCAAGGTGCAGCGACCCTCGCAACTCGCCTGCAGCTAGCGAAGCAGGTGCCAGTTCCTAGTCCATCCTGCGATTGCATCCAGGACCCAGCCAAGCCCTGAAGAGCGTTCTGAGACCCGCCCAGCCTGAACACTCGAAACCATGATCTGGCGGCCAAGGCATGGCCGACATCGCCACCCGACCACAGAGGCCGCCAGGTCACTATTACATGCATGCACGCTCTCACCAGCCAGCTAGCGTTCTGTGCAAGCCCCCAGGATGCCGCCGAACACATCGACCCAAAGAAGCACCCGAAGTCCGCATGCGGACGGACCCAAACTGGACCCGCGTGGCCACAAGCATTAAAATTGAGCATTGCGTGCACATGTCGGGCCCTGCCAACATGTCACGCGTGTCGGCAAGACATGCTGCGATAAAGCTAGCCCACCTGCCGCAGCGCTCCTGCACTTGCTCCAGCTGCTTGCCTGGAAACCTTGAGTGGTAGCTTAAGCTCCCACAACATGTCCGACGACCAGAGGCGCAAGTCGTGCCCGCGCATTCCGTTCAGTCGTCTGTTCTCTCTGGCTGGAGGTTCGTGACAACCCTGAAAAGCGGCAACATCCTCAAGGTGCCTGTAAGTGCCACTACAACTCGGCAGACCGTGTGCCTCGCACAGGGCCGCGAGAAGGTCTGGCGCCTCATGGGCGACCTTCCGCACGTGCGTCCCTACGAGTTCTACAAGCTGGCCGGGGCCTCCAGCAGGATCTTAACACGGGAAGTGAATTCCTCGGCACGGTCGAGGCACTGGCACAAACAAAGACCACGGACAATGCCGGCAAGATCGACATCCGGGTGGAGCTCCTGCTGCTCATCTCAAACGGAAAGCCGAGCGCGTGTGCGAATCTGTGCCATGAGCAGGCGCGTGAGAAGGATCGCCGAGCGGAACCACAAGCCTCTGTCTGGACCTCAGTTGTGCAGCACAGCACATACACTTCACGTGCTCCGTTCTGGGCAGGCCCAGCGTCACGTGGGAAGAGGTGAACACCGACGATGGATACTGACACCACACCCGGCCACGGCCAGAGCAACCGGGTCGTGTCTAGTGCATCGCAGTACATCGGCTGCTTTCTCATCAAATCGGGGACCTTCTGCCAGGTGGGTCATCTCCGCGTCAGGAAGGACAACCATGACATGCAAGTGGCCAGACCCCGAAGATCTGCACAAGCAAGAAAGCCAGTCCAGCACAGCCTCAAACTCGCAGGACGCTCTGGTCTCGAAGGTGCTGCTGCAAGCGAAGACGAACACCGTGCTCATCCGCGATAATCATCGCATGGGTCTGAGCTTCATGCCAATAGCACGGCTCTAAAAGGCCGGCGCGTCTCACACCAGACGAGGCACCTCGGACAGGTAAAACAGACGTCACGACCAGCACGAGGTGTCAGCCATGCCCCCGCAGACAGATGAAGCGAAACAGCCACGCAAGCGGCAAGAACCGGTGGCGCTTGCGACAGCTTTTTTTGTGCTCGAAATCAGCAAAACTATAGCAAACACCCCAGCTGCCGCTCTGCCAAGAAGAAGGCACTCGCTCGGTCACACCGACGGCGCAAGCTTTCGTGTCGCTCGTTGAGAGGTCATGACGCCACTTCGGGGGCTGGCAAGTCAGGCGAGGTCGCACAAGAAGTGCGGCACGCAAAGAAGTTGTGTCGCTTCCCTTTCTTTCTCCCCGTCGCACCACCTGATCCCGGAAGGCATCCGACGCAGTGATTCACAGCAGCGGACTGACCATCAGGCCCGAGTACTTGTGCCAGATTCTCGCAGGGACCAAAGTCTGGGAGCTGCGCAAGAGCGCCTGCAAAGATGCCCTGGGAAAGCGCGTTCTTCTGCTGGGCAGCAAGACAGGTCGCTGCTGGGGCAGCGTGAAAGTCAGTGGGTGCCTAATGCTTACCACGACAGAGGCAGCGTTGCACGAGGACAAGCACGGAGTCGCCCCAGACAGGATCGAGCGCTACGCGAACAAAGCCGCCTGCGTCCATGCCTGGCTCCTCGAAGACCCTCTGATCCTGCGGGAACCCTTGCACGTCGGGAGAAGCCGCGGCAGCGTGAGCTGGGTCAAGGTCCACAACATCCTGGAAAGTCCCGAACAGCAACAGGCGCTCGCAGCATGTCGCATGGCCACAGCAGCACAGCTACGCGCGGAAATGGCTGCGCCCACCAAGGAAGTGGGGTCAACACACCGCAGCATGCGAAAAGCGGCGAAGCCCAGACCCGACATGACCCACCGCAGCCAATCCCTCAACACTAACAAAGCCTCAATTTAGTCTAGCCCCAACCAACAGAGAGCAATCGCGGAGCAGACGACAACTTTTAAGGCTTAAGCAACGGCCCCCTCAAAGCAGTGAAACCACAAGAACCACCAAGACCCGGCAATCTCTTAACACTCACAGTGCTCTAAACCTAACTTAACCCGAACAAACAGAAAACATTCGAGAGGCAGACGCAACACTTTAGGACCTAAGGACCAGCCCCCCTAAAGCAGAGCAAGCGTTCGTGGGAGATGCTCGGGGCGCCTGTGAGCGCAGTCAACATGGACCCCCTTAAGGCAGAGAAAGCCTTCGGGTGAGATGCTCGCACTCGGAACCCTCCGCCTCCGAGCCCCAACCCACCTCGCACCCCTGAAACTTCGCGAGGGGGGACCCGGCCGCGCCAGAAAAAGTTCAAAGGTTTCGATCCCCAACCCGGAAAAAGTGCCGAAAAACACGATTGTCAGAAACGGGCTTTTTTACCAAACCCCAGCAAACCCATAACAATCAGAAAGACTCAATTTAGTCTAGCCCGAACCAACAGAGAGCAATCGCAGTGCAGACAAGGAGTTTTAAGGCTTAAGAACCAGCCTCCTTAAAAGAAAGGGATGCAGCTGCTGGCTTCGCGTGAGATGCTTAGGGCGCCTGTTAGCGCAGTCTCAAAAAACTGCGCTGGCGAACCCTAAACCCTAAACCCTAAACCCTAAACCCTAAACCCTAAACCCTAAACCCTAAACCTAAACCCTAAACCCTAAACCTTAAACCCTAAACCCTTAACCCTAAACCTTTAATCCTAAACCCTAAACCCCAAACCCTTAACCCAAAACCCTGAACACTAAACCCTTAACCTTTAACCCTTAACACTTAAACCTAAAACCCTAAACCCTTAAGCTTGAACCCTAGACCCTGAACCCTTAACCCTTAACCCTTAACCCCCAACCCTAAACCGAAAACCCTTAACCTTTAACCCTACAACTCTCGAACCCTTTCCAGCCTACCCTTCTTGGCTCACTGGGCTTCACGGCTTCTTTCGCTTCTAGCTCGCTGCAGGCTTGTGGTTTCGCGCTGCTTCCAATGCACGCGACCATTGTTTTTATCGATCTGGAAGAATGGTGTGCGAGTGAAACGGCTATCCTAGGATGTTGCTTTTGAATCCGCCACGGCCCTTGCCGGCGATGCGGGGCAAGGGGTTCGAGCAGCGGTCGCTGCGTGGTGTTCTGCCTCAGGTAGGTATGTGAGCTGACTAATGTACTGCCGATCAAAGGTAGATGCTGCCGAGGTGCCATTTCCTGTCCGGACTGCGGCCAGGCAGCGCTGGCATGCGTAACACGGCACAAAGTTCGTGTTGTAGGCTGCGCGGGGGCGGGGCGGCGGTGGCAGCGGGGTTTGGTTGGGGTAGTGGAGGTTGGGTATGGTGGTTGTGGGGATGTAGGTGGGGCTGATGGTGCTGCCGTTGTGGCCTGGCATTGGTGGGTGTGGTGTGTTCTCGTGGAGGTAGGGGGTTCTGATGGTGGGGTGGGGAGGGGCGATGTGGCTCGCTTCGTTGCAGTCTGGAAGCGCCTGCTCTCCTGGTGCTAACCCTTCACCCTTAACCCTAAACCCTAAACCCTAAACCTTTAATCCTAAACCCTAAACCCCAAACCCTTAAACCAAAACCCTGAACACTAAACCCTTAACCCTAAACCCTAAATCCTAAACCCTCAAGCAAATGATAAATAGAAGGTGTGGGTTGCACGGTTTGGATGGCAAGTTCATGACAATAGCAATAAGCATGCTGTGAAAATGTCTTTTCATCGCAAATTTGTTGTTTCCTGTAAACCCGAAAGCAGGGGCAGGGCAGGGCTCGAGGCAGCAAAAAACAAAGCCACCTGCACCAAAAAAGCAAAAGCAAAAACCCTGTCAAAACCCACCAAAACCCGCCAAAACTCCGGACCCAAACCCTACACACCTTCTATAAACCCTAAACCCTCAAGCAAATGATAAATAGAAGGTGTGTGTTGGACGGTTCGGATGGCAGGGTCATGATATTTGCAATAAGCATGTTGTGAAAAATGTCATTGCAAATTTGTTGTTCCGCGAGAGCCCGAAAGCAGGGGCAGGGCAGGGCTCGAGGCAGCAAAAAAAAAAAAGTCACCTGCACAAAAAAAGCAAAAGCCAAAACCCTGTCAAAACCCGCCCGAAACCCGCCGTGGACTTCATCGTCAAGACGGGAGCTCCGCTGGACCCAGCAGCCATCTGGACAGATCCAGAGGACACTGGAGGACTCGAGACCTTGCTGCAGCTTTCGGTCGGTTTGCGTGTTATGCTGCGGCACAACATCGACGTGGAGGATGGCTTGGTTAACGGGGCTTGTGGCGCCGTGGAGCACATCGACATCGACGAGACCAGCGGAGAGGTGGAAAGGATCTGGGTCGCCTTCGAAAAGAATGCCGGAACCATCTGGCGAGCGGAGCACGGCACCAACTCAGTGGCCATTCTCCGTCGCTCGGGCACGTACGTGGACAAGGACTGCAACAAAGCGGAAAGACGTCAATTCCCGCTCGTGCTCGCTAAAGCCATCACCATCCACAAGAGCCAGGCAGCCACGATGCACGACGGAGTCCACGCACGCTTGGACCACACGGTCACCCAGGAAGGTCAAGCGTACGTCGCCCTGAGCCGCTGCCCCGAGCAGGCATTGTGCACCCTGGAGCACTTCAACCCGAAGGCTTTGCGATTCAACAAGAACGCTGAGTGGGCTCTGCACAAGTTGAAGTTTCAGCAAGCGCAGAGGGATGGTCCGCCACTCTGGCGTGCCTTGTTCAAGCCTCCGCAGAGCAAGGAAGTCTACTCGAAGCGATTGCAGGAGCTGGGCAAGCCTGATTTCGCGAAGCTGGGGACATGGCACGGCGAGGATGCGGAGGAGGGCGTCCGACCCTGGCACTGCCCGCTGTGCGGCGAAGAAGCTCCCGACACCAAAGCTGCCGTTCAGGCTCACAGAAAGACGTGCCCGTGCAAGCCCGAATCCAAAGCCAAGGCCAAGAGTTCAGCCAAGAGCAAGGCTAAGCCCGTGGCCGGCGCCGCAGCAACACCGAGCCAAGCTACTGTTGGCACGGGTAAGCGAGCCGCCGAAAATGCCGTGGCACATGTGCCGGTGGCCAAGCATCTTCGCAAAGACACTTGCAGCAACAGCACCGCGGCCACGCCAACAGCGGCAACCGCCCCAAGAGGAGCAGCAGAACCGGGCGAGCCTTATTTCGAGCAGCAGCAGCGCGCCCTTTGCGGGCTGCATGCTCTGAACAATGCTTTGGGGGCAAGGCACTTCGCTCCGGAGGACATGGAGAAGGCCGTGCTCGTTCTTCTTGAAGAAGGTGGCCATGAACGTGGAGAAAACATCCAGGACCACATGGCTCCAGATGGCTTCTACTCCTCCGAAGTCTTGGCTCAAGCACTCCAGTCGAAGGCCATGGACACGTACGATCGGGTCATGTGGGAGATGCCTTTGAGACCCGTGACGACCGTCCGCGAGCTGCAGGGAGCTGTAGGGGCTGTGCAGAATCGGGACAACCTGCACTGGGTGGCTTACCGGTTCTTCAACAACGGCATCCTCCGTTTGGATTCTTTGGCACGCGCGCCGGAGCACATCCCAGTGGACACCTTCTTGGCCGACCTCCGGCACCACCCCAGCACCTACTGCATCCGTGAAGTTTAGACCGTCTGTACAAAGCCATGGAGAGCTTCGCCACCGTGCGGACTGTATGTGTTGCCTGCAAGTGAAAATCTGCATCTTTAGTCGTGTGCATCCACTGCAAGATCTACAATTGCATCCATTGCAAGATGTGCAACGTTTCCCCAAGGCCCGATTGCAGATCCCATGTATGTTTCGCAGCCATCTCAAGCTTTTCAAACAGATCGAATCTCCAGCCATGGATCCCAAGACCGTTACAAGCAGCTCCATCGCAGCGATACCCGATACAAACAAAGCCAGCGCCTTACACTGCTAAAGAGATTCGAATGCTGTGCGTATGTGTCGCATCGTCGTGCGTTTTCTAGGTAGAAGAGGGACAACGTGGCAGGGCAGTGCAAACGGGCCCAGGCAGGGCAGGGCAGGGCAGGGCAGGGAAGCAGGGCAAGAGAGGGCAGGGCACAGGCAGCCCAAAAAAAATGCTTACACAAAGCCGCCAGAACTCCGTACCCAAACCCAACACAACTTCCATCGTGGCAGGGCAATGCAAACGGGTCGGGGCAGGGCAGGGCAGGGCAGGGCACAGCACCACGCAGGGCACAGCAGGGCACAGCAGGGGCAGGGCAGGGCTCGAGGCAGCACAAAACGAAGCCACCTGCACAAAAAAAGCAAAAGCAAAAACCCTGTCAAAACCCGCCAAAACCCGCTCGAAACCCACTCGAAACCCGCTCGAAACCCGCCCGAAACCCGCCCGAAACCCGCCAAAACTCCGGACCCAAACCCTACACATCTTCTATAAACCCTAAACCCTAAACCCTAAACCCTAAACCCTAAACCCTAAACCCTCTCTCTCAAATGAGTATTTAAATGTTGAGCCATTTTTTCGGCACGGACCCCCCAATGTTGAGCCAATTTTTCGGCAGGACCCCCCAATGCTGAGCCAATTTTTCGGCAGGACCCCCCCAATTTTTCGGCAGGAACCCCAATGTTGAGCCAATTTTTCGGCAGGACCCCCCAATGTTGAGCCAATTTTTCGGCAGGACCCCCCAATGTTGAGCCAATTTTTCGGCAGGACCCCCCAATGTTGAGCCAATTTTTCGGCAGGACCCCCCAATGTTGAGCCAATTTTTCGGCAGGACCCCCCAATGTTGAGCCAGTTTTTCGGCAGGATTCCCAATGTTGAGCCAGTTTTTCGGCAGGACCCCCCAATGTTGAGCCAGTTTTTCGGCAGGACCCCCCAATGTTTTTCGGCAGGACCCCCCAATGTTTTTCGGCAGGACCCCCAATGTTGAGCCAGTTTTTCGGCAGGACCCCCCAATGTTGAGCCAGTTTTTCGGCAGGACCCCCCGTCCCACCAGTGTTGCACCAGGCTTTCGTCAGGACCCCAGGGTTTGGGCTCTAGGGTTTAGGGCCTAGGGTTTGGGCTTTAGGGTTTAGGGCCTAGGGTTTGGCCTTTAGGGTTTAGGGCCTAGGGTTTGGTTTTGGGCTTTAGGGTTTAGGGCCTAGGGCTTTAGGGTTAGGGTTTAGCGCTTGGGCTTTAAGGTTTAGGGCCTAGGGTTTGGGCTTTAGAGTTTAGGGCCTAGGGTTTTGGGCTTTAGGGTTTAGGGCCTAGGGCTTTAGGGTTAGGGTTTAGCGCTTGGGCTTTAGGGTTTAGGGCCTAGGATTTGGCCTTTAGGGTTTAAGGCCTAGGGTTTGTTTGGGATTTAGGGTTCAGGACCTAGGGTTTGGGCTTTAGGGTTTTGGGCTTTAGGGTTTAGGGCCTAGGGTTTGGGCTTTAGTGTGTCATGCTTCTTTCTGTAAGGCAAAAAAGATGACACATATCCGGCCTGAAATGTGTCATGCTTTTTCTGTAAGGCGGAAAAGATGACACATTTCCGGCTTGAAATGTGTCATGTTTCTTTCTGTAAGGCGGAAACGATGACACTCTGCAAGGCGGAAAAATGACACATTTCCGGCCTGAAATGTGTCATGCTTCTTTCTGTACTGCAGCAATAGAAACATAAGTATATGCTAGAAATCAAGGCGTAGGGTTTGAGGTTTGATGTCGTCTGAGGGTAACGAAAAAATTTTTCTACTCTTATGTTTTGGGATTCTTTGGGTGGGTGGGTATTCTTCCAGGTTCTTACTAGCGAACTTGACTAGATACTGCTCGACCAGAGCTGCTGAACCCTAAACCCTAAACCCTAAACCCTAAACCCTAAACCCTAAATTTTAGACGGCTTGCGCCGAAGGTGCGCCAGCGCAGCTTCTGGTTTTATGTTCAGCAGGTACGCAGGATTTAAGGCAAGCAACGGTCGACCATAGGGCAGTTTAAGTAAATTGACAAGTTTTTTCTAAGTGCAACTGAACGGTTTAAGTAAATTGAAATGACCCAAGCAACACACCCAACCCTAAACCTTTAACCCTAAACCCTAAACCCGAAAACCCTAAATCCTAAACCCGAAAACCCTAAACCCTAACCCTAAACCCGAAAACCCTAAATCCTAAACCCGAAAACCCTAAACCCTAACCCTAAACCCGAAAACCCTCAAACCCTTAACCCGAAAAGCCTTAGCGTCCGCAAGGGTTGGTTTCAGTAAATTGAAAGAGTTGCCCCCCCACGAGGGTTTAAGTAAGTTGAAAGGTTTAAGTATATTGAGAAGGTTAGCCCCCACGAGGTTTTAAGTAAATAAGATGACTCAAACAACCTGGTTTCAGTAAATTGAAAGAGTTGCCCCCCCCCCCCCACGAGGGTTTAAGTAAGTTGAAAGGTTTAAGTATATTGAGAAGGTTAACCCCCACGAGGTTTTAAGTAAATAAGATGACCCAAACAACCTACCCGCAACCCTAGCCCCAAACCCCAAAAATACGAGGGCGATCCCTAAACCCTGACGAACCCTGCGTTCCAACCAACCCTAAACCCTAAGAAACAAAAGCCCTAAGAGCATGCACTCCAAACCTCACTGCCTCGGAGCCCCAACCCACCTTCCAAAGCCGAAGGACCCTCAACACCCAATCCTCGCGCACTCGGACCTCTCTGCCTCGGAGCCCCAACCCACCTGGAACCCCCGAAGCCTCGCGAGGGGGGCCCCGGCCACGCAAAAGCAGCATCGCCGAGCCTGGGCGGAAAGAGAGGAAAACCCCTAACAAACCCTGAACCCCAAGAACCCTTAAACCCTGGCAAACCGCTAACCTTAACAAAGCTTCAACCCCATCGAGCTCTAAAGCCCAACAAACCCTAAACCCGAACAGCGCTCTGAACCCCAACAAAGCCCAAGCCCTAACGAAGCCCAGGCCCAACAAACCCTCGACTCCAACAAATAAACCGACACAAACCCTCAACTCTAGCAAACCCCAAACTTTCCCCAACCCTGAACCCGAGAGCGCTAAACCCTCCTTGACCCTCACCGCGAAAACACTAAACCCGAAAACCCTCCGAGCCCTAAAACCTTAACCCCGAAAGCCCTTAACCCCGAGCCCTAAACCCTACAAGCTTAGCCGGAAACGCCAAGAACCGAAACATTGCAAGCGCACACGGACCACTGCCTCGCTGCCTCTGAGCCCCAACCGGCCTCCAAAGCAAACCCCAAACCCTGGAACCTCTCAGGGCACCAGCCCAAGTCGAGGTCGGACCTGAGCACAAGGAAGGGCAGCGGGGAGGGAGGAGCAAGGAGGAGGGAAGGGCAAAGCCCAAGCCCTAACGAAGCCTATGCCCAACAAACCCTGAACTCCAACAAATAAACCGACACAAACCCTCAACCCTAGCAAACCCCAAACTTTCCCCAAACCCTTTGAAGGCTTCGGCCCTAACGAACCCCAGACCCTAAGAAGGAAAACCTCATACCATAACCCCAACCCCGAAAACCCTAAACCCCAAGCAGCAAAAACAATCCTAAACTCTAACCCTGAACCCGAGAGCGCCAAACCCTCCTTGACCCTCACCGCGAAAACACTAAACCCGAAAACCCTCCGAGCCCTAAAACCTTAACCCCGAAAGCCCTTGACCCCGAGCCCTAAACCCTACAAGCTTAGCCGGAAACGCCAAGAACCGAAACATTGCAAGCGCACACGGACCACTGCCTCGCTGCCTCTGAGCCCCAACCGGCCTCCAAAGCAAACCCCGAACCCTGGAACCTCTCAGGGCACCAGCCCAAATCGAGCTCGGACCTGAGCAAAAGGAAGGGCAGCGGGGAGGGAAGAGCAAAGAGGAGGGGAAGGGCGGACAGAAGCAAGCACAGCGCGGCAGCGGTGCAATCTATTTTGAAGACGGTTGCTAAAGAAAGATGTCAGAAAGGAACATGCATGCCGGCCCCAGCCCCCGAGCCACCGATGCTGGTGTTAGGCGCTCGGCAACAAAAGTTGAATTAAGCAAAAAGGTCAAGGTTTTAATTAGATGAATTCCAGTACCAAAAAAGGGCCACGCATTAACGGAGCGCATCCCGCAGGGCCTTGCATCGAGCACCTAGTCTAAGAGATGCCATAGCAAATCAAACTAAAACGATGACAACAAACCGCAAAAACAAGTGCGATGCAAAGCCCATGGCCCGTGAAACGGGGACGAAACAAACCAAGAAGGACCAAAGAAAATGCACTATGCGATCAAGTCAATATTCACCTCCACCAAGTGAGTGTGTCAAACATCTGCATGATCCCAAACACTAACTAACTAACTGACTAACTAACTAGCTAGCTAACTAACTAACTAACTAACTAACAACTAGCTAACTATCTAACTAACTAGCTAACTATCTATCTAACTAACTAGCTAACTAACTAACTAACTAATTAAGAGCAAACCAGGATACCGTCCCCAGTATGTACAGAGGGCGCTCTGGTCGGGGGTTTGTCCTCGGCATCTGGAGGCGAACCTCGCTCCGGACAAACCCCCGACCTTACTACCCCCGGGTCCCCAATTCTACAACCACAACAATACAGCACGGCTACAACCACGAATCACCTAATCCGAAAGAGAACTAACCGGAACCAGAAACATAATATGAGCAACACCAAAACCTAATTGGAGACCCCAAGTTTTAAGAAAAAAGAAACATGCACGTGCATCTGCTAGGGCAATTTTGACCCTGCAACGAAACATGGGCAGTGAGGCGACGTGAAACGTGAAGAATCATCCGCCTGCAGGACAGAACTTTGAGTCCTAGAAATTGAGCGTTCAACGCGTCCTCTGAGCCGGATCCCTGCCTGTCTCTCAATGCGCCTCACCCGCCACCGAGGGCCGTCCTTTGCTGCAGTGTGGGCCTTGGATTCACTCGGGGAAAACAAGCTAGCGCGAAGTCAATAAATGCACGAATGTTTGCACAGAGTCACATTGCGGGGAAAATCAAGATGTTCGCCGGCACAGGGGGAGGGACCTCAGATAGCAAGGACATTTTCCAATGAGGAGATTCGGTGAGCATGACAATGTACGGCAAACAGGCAACACCCTACAAGAACAGCATGAAGTTGAGTTGAGCCATGGAGCCACCGGCTGCAGCCAGAGCGTCCCCGACTGGTCCTTTTTTTGCGCAGTTTACAATGACTCAACCGAAAAGTTGTCGGTGAGATGATGCAGCACGGACATAACCAAAAGAGACGCTCACACATGACATGAATTATGTCGGGACTCGGCGATGATGGGCAAAGCCAGCTGCTGCTGCAGCTGCTGGTGCTGCTGCATCTGCAGCAGCTGCTGCGCGCTCAACGGCGTCCCCGCAGGGGCAACAATCATTGGGGGCAAAGCGGCCATGACTGCTAATAACAAACTGAAACCGAAGACGGCGGCTGGGGTTCAACTTCACGTGTATCCTCGCCCAAACTTGCGAAATGCTCCAGGGGGCCAAAAGAATGCCGAGCACCGCACTCCTCGACGCCCTCGACTAACCGAGTTGGCAGAACCTGAGGAACGGAGGATTTGAGTAAACTGGGCACTCGAACCCCTCGACTCACCAACCTCATCGCACCACAAGAATATAAAAGAAAAACGAAAGTGAAAGGAGCCGACGGGTCCGGGACTAGCGAGTGGTGCTCCCGCTCGACCCCCCGGCTCCTTTCACGATTGGGTCCTAGGCTTGGCCCCTGGCCACGGCGACACGAAACCTTAACCCTAAGATACCCGAAACCTAAACAGCCTAACAGAACCCGAAACGCCAACAAGCCGCAAACCCGGACAAACCCTAAACGCCGACAAGCGCTAAACCCTGCCAAACCCTAAGTCCTAGCACACCCCAAACCCTAACAACCCGAAGCCCCCACACAAAGCACGGCACGCACTCGAGACCTCACTGCCTCGGAGCCCCAACCCACCTCCCAAGTCCGGAAAACCCTCAACACCCAAGCCTCGCGCACTCGGACCTCTCTGCCTCGGAGCCCAACCCACCTGGAACCCCTGAAGCCTCGCGAGGGAGGGCCCGGCCAGACCAGAGCATCGCCGAGCCTGGGCGGAAAGAGAGAAAAACCCCTAACAAACCCCGAACCCCAAGAGCCCCTAAACCCTAGCAAACCCTCTAGCCTAACAAAGCTTAAGCCCTACCGAGCCCTAAAGCCTAAGAAACCCTAAAGCCTAACAGGGCCCCAAACTCTAACAAAGCCTAAGCCCCAACGAACTCTACGCCCGGACAAACCTTAAACTCTAACAAATAAACCGCAACAAACCCTCAACCCTAGCAAACACTAACCTTTCCAAAAACGTTTCAAAGCTTCCACCCTGACGCACCCCAGACCCCAACAAACCTTGAACCCCAGAATACCCTGAGCCCTAACAACAAAAGCCCTGAAAGCGCGCACTCCAAACCTCACTGCCTCGGAGCCCCAACCCACCTTCCAAGCCCGGAAAACCCTCAACACCCAAGCCTCGCGCACTCGGACCTCTCTGCCTCGGAGCCCAACCCACCTGGAACCCCTGAAGCCTCGCGAGGGAGCGCCCGGCCACGCAAAAGCAGCACCGCCGAGCCTGGGCGGAAGGAGTAGAGGAAAGAATGACAAACCCTAAACCCCAAGACCCCCTAAACCCTAGCAAACCCTCTAGCCTAACAAAGCTTAAACCCTACCGAGCCTTAAAGCCTAAGAAACCCTAAAGCCTAACAGAGTCCCAAACTCTAACAAAGCCTAAGCCCCAACGAACCCTAGGACCGACCAAACCTTAAACTCTAACAAATAAACCGCAACAAACCCTCAACCCTAGCAAACACTAACCTGTCCAGAACCCCTTCGAAGCTTCCACCCTGACGAACCCCAGACCCCAACAAACCTTGAACCCCAGAATGCCCTGAGCCCTAACAACAAAAGCCCTAAGAGCACGCACTCCAAACCTCACTGCCTCGGAGCCCCAACCCACCTTCCAAGTCCAAAAAACCCTCAACACCCAAGCCTCGCGCACTCGGACCTCTCTGCCTCGGAGCCCCAACCCACCTGGAAGCCCTGAAACCTCGCGAGGGAGGGCCCGGCCACGCAAAAGCAGCACCGCCGAGCCTGGGCGGAAAGAAAACGACACCTAACAAACCCTGAACCCCAAAAGACCCTAAACCCTAGCAAACCCTCTAGCCTAACAAAGCTTAAACCCTACCGAGCCCGAAAGCCTAACAAACCTTAAGGCCTAGCAGAGCCCTCACCCCCAACGCAGCCTGATCCCTAGGTCGCAACAAACCCTGAAGTCCAACAACTAAACCGCAACAAACCCCCTAGGAACCCCTAAACCCTGACAAACACAGAACCCTAACAGATTTCAGACACCAACAAACCTTGAACCCCAGCAGAAGGCCCAACCCCGACAAGGCCTCAACCGTAACGAACCCTGAGCCCTGATACAGCAGGAAACCCAACAAATAAATCGCACCAACTCCTACACCTTAGCGGGACCTAAACCCCGGCAAAGCCCAACCCCGACAGTCACCAAACCCTGTGATACATGCCCCAACACACAAGAACCGAGACCGTTAAATTTACGTAAAGCAGCCTTCCTAGGAAACCTAGCCCTCAAACCCCAACCCCAAAGCCCTAAGCCCTGAGCCCTGAGCACCACAAGCTTAGCCCGAAACCCTTAAACCGAATACTTTGAATGCGCGCACGGACCACAGCCTCCCTGCCTCTCAACTTCAACCCACCTTCGCAACAAACCCCAAAGCCTAACACCTCTGAAGGCACCGGCCAATGACAAGGTCGGACCTGGGCGCAGGGAGGGGTAGAAGGGCCGGGATCCCGCATACAGAGCAGCGCAGGGTAGCAAGACAGCACAGAGGACCTAAGAAGCCGCAAAAACCCTCCAAGGCCCGGCAACGACCCCTGCACCCCACTCTAGACCTCGCAGCCTGCGAAAAAGCCCACATCCCAAAAACCCTGCAACCTTGCGCGCACGGACCGCTGCCTCGCTGCCTCTGAGCCCCAACCGGCCTCCAAAGCAAACCCCAAACCCTGGAACCTCTGAGGGCACCAGCCCAAGTCGAGGTCGGACCTGGGCACAAGGAAGGCAGGCGAAGACGGAAGAGCAAGGAGGAGAGGCAGAGCGGACAGATGCAAGCACAGACCCATGCAGTGCCGCAGGCGACGAAAGTACCTTCCTTTTAACCGACAGATGCACAAGGAAGTGTGAAACAACGCAAATGCCGGCCTCAGCCCCCGAGCCACCGATGCTGATGTTAGGCGCTCGGCAAATGCGAGAAAAAGCGGGGCAAAGAGAGGGAAAGGGGGGAGAGGGAGGGAGAGAGAGAAAGAAAGAGAGAAGGACAGAGAAAAAAAAGATGAGAGAGCGAGAATGGAAGTGAGAAATACAAAGAGGCAACACACAAATTCAAGTGAAACAAACAAATTCCAGTGCGGCAGGTGAAAAGGGCCACGCATTGACGGAGCGCATCCCGAAGGACTCCTTCCCCAAGGCACAAGAAGAACAAACTAAATACGATAACCACAGCCACCAACGCCAAAACCATTGCACAGACGGAGCAAGTCACTCAGCGGTGCATGCCTGTATCTGATTACTCAGGAACCGAACCTAGCGGCACGATCCAACAACCAAGCCTGGGAGAAAGAGTCCACGGCCCGTGAAACAAAATGCGATGGACAGCTAACCAACCACGAAACGAAGAAAGACCTATCTCCAAGAAACGATGCCAGTTCCACTCCAACAAAACCAAACTGCAGAACCAAAACTGACGAAGCTGTCCATCGCGGGAACCCATGCGGGTCGGTGTGTCTCGGCATCTGGAAGCAAAGCTTCGCTCCGACACACCGACCCGCAAGTTGCCACGTTTGCGAGACTGTAATTTCCTTAATGACAACCAGCTATCATTCCTAGACCAACCCACAAATAAGAATCAACAAAGGTCTATGCCAAAGAAGGAAATTAACAGTCCCGCAAAAGACGTGCCCGGCCCCCCCGGTCGCTCAGTCCGACTACCGGCAACACAAGTAGAGATGTCATGTCGATTCGTATTGCCGTCACCATGAACTATTATATACTGCCACTATTATTGTTACTCCTATTACGAGTATTAGCACTATTATTATCACAGCTACTAAAACCATCACAGGCGCACACACACACACACCCATGTACAAGTCGGACTGAGCAACCAAAGATTTTTTTTTTTAAAGAAAGAAAATGGCAGGTGGCAAACGGCCGAGACCCCGCGATGTGAAACAATTAATTACCGCTTTAATAGATGGACCAGGATACATACAAAGTTACATACATAAAGGATAATACCCTAGGGTTAGACAACACTACATAGATAGCTACATACACACCCAACCCCTCAATACCCAGGCCTACTTACGAGGCGGGTTCTGATAAAAATGAGCCTTGGCCTTTGCCTCGGCTTTGGCTTTAGCGGCCGCCTTAGGCGTAGCACGCTGCCGGAAAAATTGGTTGCGAGGCACTGGACCATCGCAGCGATCACTCCGCTGAACGCGTCCTGTCGGCAGACAGAAGAACAACCGAGATCCCCCCAAACGCCCAAAATACTAGACCCGAAACCTTACATGCCCGAGCACTAGATCCTTAAACGGCGGACAAAAAAGGTACTAAGCCGAAAACAATCCTAAACCCCACAATCCCAAGCACTGAAACCCCGAACCCTAAAACCCGAGACCCAGACCCTAAGCCCCCGCATCAAAGCCCTGGCACCAGAACCACTAAACCCAAAGACCATAAGAAAAAAAAAAGCCATGAACCCCATAAGCCCTAAACCCAGAAGTCCTACGAAACCGAAACATATAGAACCTTAAAACCCCGCGAACCGCAATCCCCAAACACACAGAACACCCAAAGGCCTCGCAACCGGTTGGCGAGGCAACGTGGGCACTCGCCACAGGGCAACCAGGCCACGTTGTACCGGTTCCTGTTCCAAGGGTGGGAGCGGAGGGTGGGGGGGGGGAGGGAGGGCGGGGCAAGCAAAGGCCGAACGGCACAACCACAGCAGAACTAACGACCTAAACCGAAGCCCAAGACATAAACAAGCCAGACCCTAACCTGGGACCGACGGGCCGGTTGCGCCGCTGCCGCTTGGTAGGGCTTTCATCCCCGTCGGCAGAAGGGACCATGACCTCGGTTCACGCATGCAAACAAGCGAGGTCACCCCAAAGCATAACTAAAAAACAAGCCCGGTCCAAGGAGCGGGGATGTCGCCACTACCAGAGGCGACCTCCTTACAGCCACAAGGCATGCAGACCAAGAAGTACAACGCAAAACAAGGGAGAACACAAGACCAGCCAAGCTACGACACAGGACGCCAGCTCCTTATAGCCACACGGCACGCGGAACAGAAAGTACAACGCAAAACATGAAGGAACAAAAAAAACCAGCCAAGCCACGGCAGGCACGGCTGGTTCCGCCGGAAAGTCCAGTGACGCCTCGAAAGCAACACACCAAGCAAACCCAAGAAGAAGCAAGAAAAGAGCAACACAAGCAATGCAACCAGGTTGCAGCGATATCCGAATCGTAGCGCGTCGCCTCGCGACCGAAAACAACACCCAAGCCGGGATCTTAAACACTAAGCCTGAAACCCAGACACCCTACACCCCAGCCCTGGAACCCGGAAACCCTAAACCCAGACACCGAAACACCGAAACCCCCAAACCGTAAGCCCGAAAACCCTAAACCCTAACCCCAAATCCCGACAGGATGAAGTGACCGCCGTCCACGAGCCCAACTGGAACACTAAGCCGCCCACGTCGTTTTCTGGCAGGTCGCCGACGAGTTCCGGACATTCCGGAAACTCCTCCAGATGCAATGCCCAACACCACAGATTATGCAGAAACGAAACCCCGAAACCCCGAAAGCATAAACACAGCCCGCGACAAGTAAAGCCAAGGAACCGCCACGTCCCACTCAAAGACTTCCTCCGAGTCCTCATCCTCGTCCCAAACAACCTCGATTTGCGTACCAACGAAACCCGAACCCCCGAAAGCACGCCCGCAAACCACAACAGCCTAAACCAAGGAACACCAGCCGCGACTTCGGGGTCCAAGTGCCTCACGCAATAGGAGGCGAGAGTAGAGAAAAGAATAGAAAGAAGCAGACGAGTAGAGCTCTACCAAAACGTAGGGGGCCGACTCCCAGGGGACGGACGACTCCACATCCGCAGTGTCCTAAGTCATCACGAAGAAGCAAACCGCGGAAAGAGAAGAGAAGATAAAGAGAAAAGAGATAAATAGAGAGATAGGGAGAGAACATCAAAGCCAAGACACTTCGGGAAGGGCAAGAGATGCCACCGGAGAATCATAAGTCAAGAACGACCAGCAACAAACAGTGTAAGCAGAGGGAGAGAGCGAGAAACGATGGAAACAAAGCCCCGCAAGAAAAACCACCCCAACCAAAGCCAGGTTGCTGCTGAAACAGGAGAGGCGGCCGGCTCCTAAGTCCAAAGCTGCCGGCAGCAGAAGGGTAAAAACAAGGAAAAAGTTGGAAATGAGAGGGAGAGGGAGAGAGAGAGAGAGAGAGAGAGAAAGAGAGAGAGAGAGAGACAAAGCCAAGACGCTTCGATGGACGCGGACGACGACGCCGCGGGTTCCTAAGTCAAGAATGAATAGTAGCAAAGAGTGCAAGCAGAAGGGGAGAGAGAAAGAGAGAGAGAGGGAGAGAAAGAGAAAAGGAAAGAGCGAGAGAGAAAGAGAGAGAGAGAGAGAGAGAGAGAGAGAGAGAGAGAGAGAGAGAGACAAAGCCAAGACGCTTCGATGGACGCGGACGACGACGCCGCGGGTTCCTAAGTCAAGAATGAATAGTAGCAAAGAGTGCGAGCAGAAGGGGAGAGAGAAAGAGAGAGAGAGGGAGAGAAAGAGAAAAGGAAAGAGCGAGAGAGAAAGAGAGAGAGAAAGGGAAAAAGAGAGAACACATGGCCAAGGCACAGATGGCAACGGCGGTGTCACGGGTGCCTCCTAAGGTCAGCCCCACAGCCACAACAAGGCGAAACAAACCACAAAGAAACCAACCAACCACCCCGAAACATAAAAAGGCCGAGTAGCGTGGCCCCTTACCCGCGCCTGAGTCCCACAGAACACTAAGCAAAAAAAGCTAGACAACAGCACATTAAGCCAAGTGGCACAGTCTGGCGGGGGAGTGTTTCTCCGCGGCGCCGCCTGGAAGAACAAAGGGCAACCCTACAAGGAAGCACCAAAACAACAAACCCCCGAAACGAACCCACAACAAAACCAACCAGAACGAGCACCCCGAGCAACCCTCTCGTGAACCACTACCTTACAAATGCAATCCAGGAAACGCCCGCCACCAGGATCAGCGCCAGAAGCAGCACAACACGCACCATCTTCTCGGGCACCTCGACAAGGGAAGCATACAGTGGAAGAGAGAAGAAGGAAAAGGGAAAGGACAGACACAGAAAGACGTGATGCACCTGGGAGAAGAAAGACGGCGAAGAGCGATGTCCAGACTTGGAGCCAGTTGCTGCAGAAGTGCCGTGAAACAAAAACCCGAAGATACGATACGGCCCCTGAACTAACCCCGAACCCCAAACCCGAGCAAAACTCTAGACCAGATCAGCAATCCGGAACACAAAGGCACCCAAAACCAGGAAGGAAGCCCGCAGAGGAAGCGGAAATACCAACAAGCAGAGACCCCGTGCGACACCCAAGCCGGCAGAGCAGGCACAAACCGTGGCCCGGACAAGTACGACGAAGAAGCTAGGGCGGAAGCGTTCGAAGCTGCACCTGAGCAAAAATGTAAAGACGTACGTCCCGCCCAAAGCAACCTAAACAACCCGAGAAGCAACCTCACACAAAGCACCCACATATCAAAAAAGAACGCGAAACTTGAAGCGTTCCGAATAAATAAGCTCACGGGTTCAGGTCGACTTCTTCGGGACTTGAAACGTCTAGAGTGACGGACGGAAATGCAATGGAAGTCGAAGCCAGGCACTAACCCCTTAAAGCACCGCGACACAAAACCTAGAAGGAACTCTGGACTACAAACCCCGAACCGCTAATAAGATACAGCCTCGACCATAAAGAAAACGCCAAAGCCCCAACCCCAAACCATTATCTCGAAAGCCTTCGTTATAGCCCTGAACACGGCAACAAACCCCAATCCCACAGCCCTGACCCGACCTGCAGACACCGCGGCCCCATGCAACAGAACCCAACTCCACAAACAAAATAACAACCCTTCAATCTACTTAAACCAGGCTCTTGCAACCCCAAACCCTAAAACCCTAACCCCGAAAACCCTACCCACCAAAGCCCACGAGGCAGCGGCGTGAAGGCTTCACCTGGGCACGAAGGCGGGGGGCCGGGGATCCCGGACGCAGGGCAGCCTAGGGTAACCCAAGGAACCTAACACGAACATAAAACCCTAAACCAAAAAAGAACACAGCCCTGCAGAGAGCCCTGAGCGCGCCCGCACTCTAAACCAGGCTGCCTCGGAGCCCCACACCTTCCAATGCCCGAAAGGACCCCGAACAAGACACGAAACCTTAACCCCAAGAAACCCGAAACCCAAACAGCCTAACAGAACCCGAAACGCCAACAAGCCGCAAACCCGGAAAAGCCCTAAAAGCCAACAAGCGCTAAACCCTGCCAAACCCTAAGTCCTAGCACACCCCAAACCCTAACAACCCGAAGCCCCCACACAAAGCACGGCACGCACTCCAAACCTCACTGCCTCGGAGCCCCAACCCACCTTCCAAGTCCGAAAACCCCTCAACACCCAAGCCTCGCGCACTCGGACCTCTCTGCCTCGGAGCCCCAACCCACCTGGAAGCCCTGAAACCTCGCGAGGGAGGGCCCGGCCACGCAAAAGCAGCATCGCCGAGCCTGGGCGGACAGAGAAATAAACCCCTAACACACCCTGAACCCCAAGAGCCCCTAAACCCTAGCAAACCCTCTAGCCTAACAAAGCTTAAACCCTACCGAGCCCTAAAGCCTAAGAAACCCTAAAGCCTAACAGGGCCCCAAACTCTAACAAAGCCTAAGCCCCAACGAACCCTAGGCCCGGACAGACCCCAAACTCTAACAAATAAACCACAACAAACCCTCAACCCTAGCAAACACTAACCTTTCCAAACCCCCTTCAAAGCTTCCACCCTGACGAACCCCAGACCCTAACAAACCTTGAACCCCAGAGTGCCCTAAACCCTAACAACAGATCCCGAAGAGCACGCACTCAGAACCTGGCTGCCTCTGAGCCCCAAAGGAGAGAAAGCGGGGAGGTGGAGGAGGCAGGGAAGGGCGGAAGAGCTAAGAGTTTGGAGGCCCAGCGTTTCAAGGCTCGAGGTTTACATAAGGTGAATGCTTTAGGCTTTCGATACGTGGAGCGTGAAGGTTCGAGGGTCGGAAGCCCGTATGCACAAATCAAGCCCAGCAAACCGGAAATCCCACGCCACAACCCCGAACCAACTAACAACAAAAACCCGCAACGGCGCAACCGAGTCCCCGGCGAGCGAAGAGGCCACGACCTGACAAGGCAAGCGAAGTCAGGGAAAGGTGCACAAGCCATGCAGTCGACAATGGCATGCAAAAGCAGGCACTGCAGCTGCGCAAGGGTGCAATCTATTTTACCCGCAAATGCAAAGGAATGGTGAAAACAAAAAAGACAACAAAATATGCCGGCCCCAGCCCCCGAGCCACCGATGCTGGTGTTAGGCGCTCGGCAACAAGAGATTAAAAAAAAGCAAAAAGGACAAGGATCGAATTCATTAATTACAGTTCCAAGAAAAGGGCCACGCATTAACGGAGCGCATCCCGCAGGGCTTTGCATCTATAGCACATAAACTAAGAGCTGCCGTAGCAGAGTAAGTAAAAACAATTACAACCAACAACAAAACCAAGTGCGATGCAAAGCCCACGGCCCGTGAAACGGGGACGAACCGAACTAACCAAACCCCAACTAAATCAATCAAATCCAATAACTAAACCCAATAACCAAACCAAGTTACCGTCCCCAGTATGTACAAGGGGCGCTCTGGTCGGGGGGTTGTCCTCGGCATCTGGAGGCGAACCTCGCTCCGGACAAACCCCCGACCTTACTACCCCCGGGTCCCCGATTGAATCGAACTAAATTAGCGGCGACTTGCGCGTCTAAAACCCCATAAACTCCCAACAAACCAACCACGGAAAGCCAAAGTATCCAACACAAAACCCTAATCGGGGACCCCAAGAAAAGAAATAATGAAAAGAAAAAAAAGCATGCACATGCAGTAAGGGGAAATGGCAAACGGCCAAGGCCCCGCAAAACAGAAGTTATGGCTATGTTAGATAGGATGCAACAAAGATAGGTAGTTAGATTAAGTTAAGACTAGATGGATGGTGGAAATAAACAAAGGGGACCTACTTGGGTCGGGCAAGAAGCTTGGCCTTGGCCTTGGCCTCTGCCTTGGCCTTAGCCGCAGCTTTGACCTTCGGGCTCGCCTTAGGCGCAGCCCTCTGGCGCGGAAACGGCTGCTCACACCGGCAGGACCTCAGCACTGCGCCTGCAAAGTGGGCGGACAAGAAGCGCACGGAAGGAGCCACCACACCGCAGCACAAAACCCGCAAACCGCAAACCACAAGCCCTGAGCCTCGGCGAAGGGCAGCGCGGCACCAGCCGCACATGTAGCACGGCAACCAGTCCGTGTTGTACGACCGCGGCAGCACCCTATGACAAGTTCATTTCATTAGGGATAAAGTTCGCGGGCAAAGTAGTAGAGTCAGTGCAACCGTGAGGCGGCCCCATGATGCGCGGCCTCTTGGTCGGGCTCTCCTGATCAACAGTGTTCTCACACCCGCTTCTTTCCCTCTACCCCCTCCCTGTCTCCCTTCGTTTCTCTCTCTCTCTCTCTCTCTCTCTCTCTCTCTCTCTCTCTCCCAGGATGTTCATCATCCTGCATCCCCACCCTCGGGCTCCTCGCCACCGAGGCCGAGCTCCGCCGACAATGCTTCCACCTCCTGGTCTTCCAAAACGGCAGGTGGAAGCATCACCTCGAAGGGTCAAAACACGGAGAGCAGGCACCACACACACATACACACACACACACACACACACACACACACACACACACACGCGTGCGCGCGCACGCACGCACAAGCACTGCAATGCAGACCAGTCAAGCGGCAGGCACGTCCGATGAGCTGCTGGCAAGCTCCTTGCACAAGCACGCAACAAAACAGAGAAACCACAGGGCGAACATACCACCATACAAACCTACACTCCAACCGACCCTAGACCCTGACAAACCCTAAACCCCAACAAACCCCAAACCTCAACAAACACCGAAGTCTAGCGACCACCGAAACCCAAACAAACCGTAACAACCCCCCGCCTCATCACCCACCAACAAAAACAAACACATCCTGAACCCTAACGAACTAAGATCCACACCACCGGAACCGAAGGTTCCGGTGCCCAGACGGCCAGCTGCCCCTTAGACGCGTTGCTCCATGCGACGAAACGAAACCAAGACAACAATGTTTCCAAGCTGCCGCGAGCAGCGGGTCGAATCGAGTCGCCTGTGAGACTTATAATCTTTCCCCAAGAGGCACAGACGAAGAAGCAAAGACCTAAGTCGCCCACGTCGTTCTCTGGGACGGGTCCTTCGACCGCCTCTGACAGAACAGGAGAGATTACCAGGCAAAGCGGGATGAAGACAAAAAAAAGGCAACAAACACCGCCGCAAGGCGAGTCGCATCCACCGAGACGTGCGCCGCGAGGTCCTCAGAAACAGCGAAGAACCAAAGAAGAAGCGACAAAGGAAACAGAAAGAGAGAGAGAGAGAGAGCAACACAAAAGATAATAGACAGAGAGAGACAAGAGAGAGAGAAAGAGAGAGACCGAGAGAGACCGAGAGAGACCGAGAGAGGAAGAGATAGAGAGCCAGAAATGGAGCGAGAGACCGACAACGAAAGGTAGAGAGAGAGAGAGGGAGCAAGGGAGCACAAGTACCAAGACACGATGGGCAGCACGTCGGCGAGCGTCCCATCCTGACAAGCAGTAGGAAGCAACAAAGGTGCGGCCACTAAGCAGGTCAAATAAAGCCAAGACGCGGGCGCCGGATAGGGCGCTACCACAATGCCCTCCTAAATGCAGCTCTCCACTCGCAACACGACACAAAGCGCAGAATGATGGCGATGTCTAAGTCAAGTCGCATCCTCCGAAACGGACAGCGCCGGGGGGTCCTCGGGAACAAAGAGGAGACAAAGAAGGATTGGCAAGGGAAGCAGAAAGAGAGAGAAAGCGAGCGGCAAAAAAAGTAATGAAAGAGAGAGAGAGGAAGCGAGAAAGAGAGAGCCAGACATGCAAAAAGAGAGCGAGGAAGAGAGGGGGACAGAGTGAGCAAGAGAGCACCAATACCAAGACACGGCGAGATCCACCACGTCGGAGCTGCTGTCCTCGGCCGGAGGCGCAGTCCGCGCGGAGCCAAAGAGGAGGACGCGGAGACCGAGACAGAAAGAGAGAGCGAGAGAGAGAGAGCAAGAGAGGGCACCAAGCAGATCCAATAAAGCCAAACACGTCGGCCGGTGGATATGGCGGCGTGGCTGGCGCCTCCTGAATGGAGCTCTTCCCCGGCAACACGGCACCAACAACGGGAACAAATATCCAAATAAACCGAGCATCATCGTTGTCCGCGGGCGCCTGTGCCTTGGTAGAGCAAAACCGTACAGACATGGAGAAACAAAACTGCGATCGAAAATCTACGAAAGCACGAACTGCCACAGTCAGAAATCAAACCTGTAAGGCACCGGCCCGGGCAAGCACACAGAGCAAAGCGATCACAAGGCACAACATCCTCCGGAGAAGAGAACAGAGACAGAGAAAGAGCGGGCGGGCGAGAAGGAGACCGAGAGAGAGCGAGAGCGAGAGCGAAAGAGAGAGAGAGAGAGAGAGAGAGAGAAAGAGAGAGAGAAAGAGAGAGAGAGAGAGAGAGAGAGAGATAACACAAGCAAAGAGATGAAGGGAGCAAACGGACCAGCAGCGCCGAGTGCGCCTCGCCGGAAGCGGATTGTAGGCGCAAGGCTACCCAACGCTGAGATGTCGCAAATGGCTGCTGTCTGAAGAGACAATGCGAGGCCACATTGGGAATTCAAGGTGTGCATTCCAAGGTGTGATGATGAGCTGCGGGGTCTATGGTTTTGAGTACAGGCGACAACGACATACAAAAAGAAGCGCGGAAGCAATGCAAACCATTTTGACGGCAGATGCAAAAGAAAGATACAGAACAGCGCTGCACCCTAGAACTTAAAGCCCGGGAAACCCCAAACCAGACACCCCAAATACGAATCCCGTAACCCCCATCAAACACCCACCGTAAACCACAGTGGCCACAGAAGCAGAAGTTGTATGCACTGCACTCAATCACTCAGACATGGAATCCAATGCGAAAGGCAAAAGGCATGCAAGCCCGAGCGGTGCAAACAGTTCTGAAGCTCAGGTCCGGACTCACCGACGAAGCGACGTGCAACAACTGGGCCGCAAATTGTGTGTTGTTTTAAGCCAATCGAGAATTACAATCAGATGTGCCAGGCATTTGTGTCTACTGCTGCTGCTGCTGCTGCTGCCTGCTAGGATATGCTCAAAACACTTCCCCTATGGCCTAGCCTAGAGCTCGGCGGCGGTGCAGCAAAGTGCTCGCGCCCGGATGGTTGGCGCTCGGCCCGTTGTCGAATCATGGCTCCTCGGCCGGATGCTGGGCACGCCGGCCCGTCGTTGCGTCGTCAAGTGTTGCCCGGCTGGGCGGATGGGGTTCTTGGCTTGGCCCCTTGCCATGTCACGGGTGGGGTTCTCGGCTTGGCCCCTCGCCATGTCACGATCCTAAACCCTAAACCCTACGAGCCAGGGAAGGACCGGGACTCGCGAGTGGTGCTCCCGCTCGGCCCCCCCTGACCCGCCTCAAACCCCCTTTTTCCCCGCAGCTGGCGCGGCGACGGCACCGCCCCAGCTGGAAGCACCTGGGCAGAGAGGCGGGGGGCCGGGGATCCCGGATGCAAGGCGGCCTAGGGTACCCCGAGAGGTTTAGGGACCTACAAACCCCGAAAACCCCCCGACCCCAGCAGAGAACCCTGTGCACCTGCACTCTAAACCTCGCGGCCTACGAAAACCCCGGCCTTCCAACCTGAAAAAAACCCTGAACCTGGCGTGCACGGACCACTGCCTCGCTGCCTCGGAGCCCCAACCAGCCTTCCGAAAAAAAAAACCTAGCCCTGAAACCTAAGAGGGACCAGTCAGCATCGTCAACGAGGTCGGACCTGGGCGAGGGGAGGGTGGGGGGAGGAAGGAGGCGGGGGGGCGGGGATCCCGGATGCAAGGCGGCCTAGGGTACCCCGAGAGGTTTAGGGACCTACAAACCCCGAAAACCCCCCGACCCCAGCAGAGAAACCTGTGCACCTGCACTCTAAACCTCGCGGCCTACGAAAACCCCGGCCTTCCAACCTGAAAAAACCCTGAACCTGGCGTGCACGGACCACTGCCTCGCTGCCTCGGAGCCCCAACCAGCCTTCCGAAAAAAAACCTAACCCTGAAACCTAAGAGGGGCCAGTCAGCATCGTCAACGAGGTCGGACCTGGGCGAGGGGAGGGTGGGGGGAGGAAGGAGGCGGGGGAAGGGAAGGGAGCGCGCACGGACACTACCTTGCAGCCTCAGAGCACCTGCCAAGAAACCCCGGAAAACCCCCGAAGCCTGCACTACTCCTAGTGAAGACCCTCCTACGGCAACACACTCTGAGGTCCCGGCCCAGCCCCGCCCCGCTGCGATCCGAAGGGGATTTAGGAAAAAAGTTCCGGGGAAGGGGTCGGGACCGAACGCAGGTGTTTTTAAGCTGCAATCAGATGTGACAAGCATTTGTGTCTACTTCCCAAGCCCCCTCTTCTGAGCCATCGAAAAACCGAATCACTGTTTCAAGCCACACTCCCAAAATATTGTGGCACCAAGATGTTTGGATTTTAACGAGATTAGGGTATTCGGGCATTGAGGCATCAGGGGATTAGGGCCATTAGGGTGTTTCTAAGACAATCAAGAATTGCAATCAAATGTGCCAGGCATTTGTGTCTACTCCCCAAGCCCCCTCTTCTGAGCCACCGAAAAACGGAATCACTGTTACAAGCCACACTCCCAGAATATGTTGGCGCCAAGATGTTTGGATCTTAAGGAGATTAGGATATTAGGGCATTGAGGCATTAGGGCATCAGGGCCCAGGTACGACGAAGAAGCCGGGGCGGAAGCGTTCGAAGCTGCACCTGAGCAAGAAAGGTAAAGACGTACGTCCCGACGCAAAGCCACCTAAACAACCCGAGAAGCAACGTCGCGGGCAGCACCCAGACTTCAAATGAAATAAAACTTGAAAGTTGAAGCGTTCCGACCAAAAGGGACATGCGGGCTCAGGTCGACTTCTTCGGAACTTGAAACATCTAAAGCGACTAGCGGAAACGCAATGAAATTCGAAACCAGGAACTAACCCCTTAAAGTACGGCGACACAAACCCTAAAAGGAACCCTTAACCACAAACCCCGAACCACTAATAAAATACGGCCTCGGCCATAAAAAGAAAGCTAACGCCCCAACACCAAACCATTATCTCGAAAGCCTTCGTCATAGCCCCGAACACAACAGCAAACCCCAATCCCAAAGCCCTGACCTTACTTGCAGACACCGCGGCCCCATGCAACAAACACCAGCTCCACAAAAAATGACAACCCTTCAATCTACTCAAACCAAGCTCTTCCAACCCCAAACCCTAAACCCCTACCCCCGAAAACCCTACCCACCAAAGCCCACCTTCCTGGAGCCCTAAAAAAAAAAAAAAAAACGAAGCATCCTGGAGCCCTCTTATAGCGGTGGGTGCCGAAGCTTCCTGGAGCCCTCTTGTAGAGGTAGATACCGAAGCTTCCTGCAGCCCTATTGTAGAGTCGAAACCAAAGCATCCTGGAGGCCTATTGTAGAAGTGAAGCCGAAGCTTCCTGGAGTCCTACTGTAGAGGCGGAAACCGAAGCTTCCTGGAGACCTACTGGAGAGGCGAACAACGAAGCTTCCTGGAGCTCTCCTGTAGCGGTGGATGCCGAAGATTCCGGCAGCCCTACTGTAGTGGTGACAGACGAAGCTTCCTGGAGCCCTAACCTTTCCAAAGCCCCTTCAAAGCTTCCACCCTGACGAACCCCAGAGCCCAACAAACCTTGAACCCCATTCCAGCAAGGGAGTGTAACAGCCATCCGCCGGGAGGGGCCAGAGCTGCTGACAATCCCAAGGGGCAAACGGCCAGCAAGGAAGTGTGACAGCCATCCGCCCCCTTTCCACCAAGCTCCACCCAGATTGCCACCAGCTGACAATCTGAAGCCCTGAAGATTGCCACCTGCTGACCATCCAAAGGGCAACCGGCCAGCAAGGGAGTGTGACAGCCATCCGCCCCCTTTCCACCAACCCCCACCAGGATTGCCACCTCTTGGCAATCCGTGCCCCCTTAAGATTGCCACCTGTTGGCAATCTGTACCCCCTAAGATTGCCACATGCTGACAATCTAGATCCCCTGTGATTGCCACCTGTTGGCAATCTGTACCCCCTTAAGATTGCCACCTGTTGGCAATCTGTACCCCCCAAGATTGCCACCTGCTGACAATCTAGATCCCCTGTGATTGCCACCTGTTGGCAATCTGTGCCCCGCTACGATTGCCGCCTTCTGACAATCTAGACCCCCTAAGATTGCCACCTGCCGGCAAGCCATCAGGCCTGGCAAGTGGCAGCTAAGCACCAAAAGCGCAGGTGTGATTGCCACCTGTTGGCAATGTGACCCCCCCCCCCCCCTTAAGATTGCCACCTGCTGACCATCTAGATCTCCTGTGATTGCCACCTGTTGGCAATCTATACCCCCCCTCCCCCCTACGATTGCCGCCTTCTGACAATCTAGACCCCCTAAGATTGCCACCTGCCGGCAATCCATCAGGCCTGGCAAGTGGCAGCTAAGCACCAAAAACGCAGGTGTGATTGCCACCTGTTGGCA
>CAJNDT010001923.1:0-39510 GCA_905221615.1 Symbiodinium sp. CCMP2592
CGCTGAGACGGCGACGGCGTCAAGCGAAAAGAGCGAGAAGAGCGAGAAGAGCTCAAAATCTTCGTCATCCTCAGAACTCCGAGTTGATGTTAATCCGTCTCACAAGACGAACTCTGCACCTGCAGCATCAGAGGAGAAGAAAGAATCTCCCACGAAAGAGATCACAGAGAAACTTGAGAAGGTCAAACTTGACCAACCAAAGCCTGAAACAGAATATGTTCAGAGTTCAGACGAAGAGCCAAGAAAACCAAAATCTCCTAAAAAGGAGAAGGAAAAATTCCTAGTTCTCTTCGATCCTGAAACAGAAACCTATTATCGAGTCAACAGAAGCAAGCTCAACCTCGAATACGAGGAACCTGCTGATGAGGAAGATCTCGTAAGAGAACATGAGCGCATCAGCGCTCGGATTCGAGAAAATACTAAGCACCGAATGTCGAAGTCACCGTCTAACCCGGCTATGCAACAAGAAATGCAAGAAAGAATCTGGGTTAGTCGATGGAATCGAAAAATCCGACGTCCACTCATGATCAAAGATTCTGAGGCTCCTGACGAAGAGGAGTGGGACAGACCCAGAGAGTCAGCATCTTCCTCCTCTGCGCCTCCTAACAAGGAGAGATTTGTAGGAGTACGCAGGACAGCCATGAGCCTTAACCAAAGGATACGAATGTTGCCTCTACCAGACAATCCTCTCTGCGATCTCTGCAAACAGCCTACAGGCTATTTTTGCTATTCCTGTGGAACGATTGTATGTGCAGACTGTCGACTTACCCCACAGGGTAAACAACGGATGTGCGAGTGCGTCTTGCCAATCGATTGCCTTGAGACCTCCAAAGTGAGAGCCGGAATGACCTCAGAAGAGCGTCAGTTTTTATACGAGGCCATCCTCACACATGAGGACGTAGATTTGGCAGTCCAGAAAATCAACATGTATTGCGAACACGCAAGAAGCATGTTCGAAAAGGCCCATCCAGGCGTAGATCCATACAGCCTTGATGATATCAGGAACAATCCTCCGAATACGTATGACAGCTCCACAGAAGCTCCAACCTTGGAGGAATATAAGAGCGTTAACAAGAGTCACATCAACATCAAGGACTCTAGAACAAGCCACCCGGCTTCTTTTCTCACTCTCACTGGCCACGAAGACAAACTGGTGCTCGATGCACACTACGAGATAGTTCGCAATAGGATGGCCGGCGTCAATGAGAAGAGAGAATACATTGAAGGCTCGAACCCAGATAGTGTATCGCTAAATCTAGTGGTATTCAACTGGGGAAATATGGATCGAGCTCCAGTGCCCGCAGGGAATCCCAAAAAGAAGCTCAAACCTGAGAAGGGATTCGATTATCACCCTCTTATTGACATGTGCTTCAACAATTCAGCTCATATTACCCTCGTACTCGAGGCAGGAGCACTTGCGTCAGAGTACTCGATCGCAACCATGCGAAAACACGAATACAGAGGGATGCTAATCCATTCTCCTCCCAAGGAGCCTGAGGCACCCTCAATGTACATCGGAGTCAAGGGTGACCCAACAACAGACATTGCTCTCGTCCACCACTTTTATCGTCATCGAACAATGAAGCCTAAGAATGGTGGTACCAAGAAACGACTGTGGGCATGCCACGGTGCGGTGTGCCGCCTCACATTCGGGTACCACAGTACCATACCAGAGGCAAAAGAATGGGTCCACCCAAATTCTGGCCAAAGGATGACTAGAGACGAGTTCATGCAGATTATCGGATATGACCCGCTCAAGGGCAAAAATCCTGACAAGGATGGACCCACTGATGGCTCTTACCTCTCACCAGAGGCGTGTCTGACATTGTCGACTCTTAATCCCTCGCCGATTCTTTGTGAATGGAACGGCCATGTCGAGGGTGATGAGCCACCAGAGGAAGACTTTGAGACATACGCAGAGATCTTCTCACAAGAAGCATCTAATGATCTTGACGAGATGTGGTGTACAAAAGGGCCTTACAAGGTCATCACCATTGCGATCGTCCATTTCAACTCGTTCATGACTCATAAGGAAGAACAGAGACGCGAATTGGTGAACGCGTTCCTCAACGAGGTTCTCCCTTTTAAACCGGATGTGATAGCGGGAGATCTCAATAATATTGCGTCGAGGCTCACCTTAAAAGGTGGAGACGTTCACCCGCGAAACAGTTTGTTTTCTCTATACCTGGAGAAGAAACTTGCAGCATTCAACAGAATAGCAGGAAGGCACTCACAAGTGCGACCTCTTTGCTTGAACAACTCCGACCAGCACAGACTGGCACGTGCAGATCGTCTACCGGCGGACCCGGCGAAGAAAGTTGCTGACCTTGACTGTATCAACAGTTATATCCTTGACTGGAGTAAAACACCGCACACGGCGTCACCTAGTCCAAGAGAGGTCACACCTGCCGCTGAAAGAACATACTGGGAACGAATCTCAGATATGTGGCAGGACACGAACAACAACAGGGATATTGATATCCGTCTGTTTGTTTCAGTCAAGCAGTACTATTCAACTTTCTCTAACCTTGACCTATGGTTGGGTCCCACTGACAAAGATTGGCATAGCCCACTGGGCTTCACGATACAACCGATCCTGACAAAAGGGAAACACAACCGGTCAGATGCCCAGGTCCAGAAAATCGCTGACAAGCGAAAGGCTTACAAGCAGCGTAATGCTGAATACTGGGGTTACAACGATTCATTCGTTTACTCATCCGGCAACAGCTGGTACGACAAACCGCAACCATCAGGTAGCCATCACAGATATGGAAGATTCTGGGAGTGGCCACAGCCTGAACGTCCCAGCGAGCCTGAAGGTCCTCCTCCAAGAAGGAACCAGGAATCATCATCCTCTTCACAACAAGATCTACCAAGATCAAGGTCCATGCCTCAAAGAACCAATATTGTTGACAAGCTCAACATGTCTTTGGAAGAGCTGGATGGACTAGAAGAAGAACCGTCGCCAACAAAAAGTGACATCGAAGAACACGAAAGAGAAACATCAAACTTGATGTCCGCTCAGAGAGATGAAGAGGAACAAGAGGACGAATCCTCAAGCCGGAGGAGAAGAAGGAAGGCATCGCGTCCACCGTCTGCTCCGAGCGGCAAGGCACTCAGAACAGCTGCAACAGCAGCGGGGTTGTCGGGCTGGTTCGGACACCGCAACCGAGGTGGAGCAAACGCAGAGTCTACCAAGACTGATGACACTTCACTTCCAGACTCACTAACCAGTGAGCAAGACTTCTCCGTCTTCAGCATCACGTGGAATGTGTTCCTGCTGCTAATGGGCTTACACTGGATGTGGAAGCAGATTACAAGGCCTCCTATCAGATGTATGGAGCGCCAACAACCAAAATCAAGAGCAGCAGCGAACCAAAGAGTTCCATTCCTCGAACCCGAGGATGAACCGCAGACGCGTGAACCTTTAGGACCCAACAGGGTTAATTCCGGAGAAACAACCGATCTGCGACCTATTTGGCATACTTCCCGAAGCGAAGTCTACCATCTCTCAGACAGCTGTTACCAGCTCAAGCAAGCAAGAGATGTTTGCAAGAAGGTGCTATGTAAAAACTGCCTCCATGCAGTACAAGTTGCGGAGATTCGCAGGAACGATCCCTTCCAAAGAGGTGATACACGACCACGTGGCACCGAAAGAGACATTGAGCGCTTCCAGACCTACGATGATGCAAGTAACACTCCTCACATGACGCAATTATTTCAGGATGCCTTGCATGCACAAATGGCCGAGGAAGCCATGCAGATCACCTACACATCGATCCCTAAGGGATCCGCGGCAAAGGCTAGAGGTACATCTGCACTTCCAAGTGCCGCATCGTCATCAGCGCCCAAGGCAATGCCACCAGGGCCTAACAAGGCTAACATGTCACCTCCACCTAAGAGTCCTCCGCCGAAGGCGAAAGGAACAGTACCTTCTGATCCTCCAAGACCAAAAGGTCCTACCAGAAGAGGAGGTCAAAATCGGCGTATTCAACGAAAAGCAGCTAGAGAAGCCCACAACAGTGGACTCTGCACCTATGCAGACGCTGCACTTGATCAAGCCAATCAAGGCCAGGCAATTAACGTTACGTGTCGAAACATAGTATCAAGACACATCAGCTCTATCGATGCAACGGTAGAAGCATCCGGCCAGTTTACACAACGCGTGCTACAGCACGTAGAAACATATGATGAAGAGGAACCGTGGAGCACGGAGTTCCTACCAATCGTGGAAGTCCTATTCAGGAACTTAAGCGGCGACGAAACAACTGTCATACATGACAATCAAACGGTAACGATGCCTCTTACGAAATACACAGACCTCCTCAGAATCGCACAATCATTGCGAAGCTCTATCCAGAGAGACAAGGAGGAAAGGAAGGAACATCTTGACACCATCCAAGATACTCTATCCAGAGTGGAAATCCTTCTAACAGCACTGAAGGACTCAAGGACAGTCTTTAACCAATTGGTCCATTCCTCACTAGAGATAGAGCGAAGAAATAACACTCTCAAAAATGTCCTCGAGACACTCTTTGACGACCAAAGCTCTGAGGAAGACCAATCAGAATCTGACAATGAAGAAGTCCTAACTCCTTCTGCACCACAGTACTGGAATAGCCTTTATGCCCACGCCTTATCTCCCTCAGGAGATGAAAGTGAAAGATCATGGGCGTCCTCAGACGGACAGCTTGAAAGAAGAAGGGCTGAACGGGCAAAGGCTAAGCAGCCGCAACCGGCAAAAGCCAAGGCAATTCCAGTCAACTCACAAGCTGCTCCAAAGGCCGAGCCAAAGGCGACAACATCCAACCATGGATATGATACTGCAGACGCCGCCTTCACCAGGGCTGAGAACAGATTATTCGGAATCTTCTCAAGTTCCGAAGAAGACCACTCAGACCCGGATGAGCCACATCCGAACGTCTACTCTCGAGCCTATGATCCAAACCTGGATCCTAATCTGAGATAAGAAAAGTCTCAGAGTTTCACAATAGTGAATCACAAGGCTCTAACAAGAGCACAATGAGTGGCTGCATAATTCGGTAGTAGAACATCACCAGATCTGATCTTGTACAGATGATCTCTCTGACAAACATGCATGAGTGTGTGCGCAAAAGGAGTGGAATTTCCTCAGCAGTATACTTCAGTGCTATACCTAGCATACTTAATATGCTGTTTTTATAATGAGTCCAAAAACTCCGCAACTGTGACAGTGGGCATAACAGTATATGTTTGAATGTGCGGCCATGCTTTCGGTAAAAGAAAATTAGTGTCTGTTTGAAACCATGAACCTCTAAAGGGGTAGCTCTAACAGGTACCTACAGCAATGGCTGCATGCTCATACATATACATTCCGCTGCCCATTGGCTCACAGTGGTTTTACCATATTGAGACAAGACAAGCTCTCCTTGCGTTGCAAGACAAAACAACTACTGTCCGTGTGCAGGGCGCTGCCCTTTGATCCTTAGGGAATAAACTGGTCATACACCTCCTTACAAGGAGTATCCCTTGGGGGTGTATCGGCACAGGGGGGTGGGGGGTGGGGGGGGTGCGGGGGTGGGGGGGAGGAGGCAGGGCAGGTGGGAGGCAGAGGAGGAGGTATTTTAAAAAATTAAAATAATTAAAATAACTAAAATAATTAAAATGAAGGTATTTTAATTATTTTAATTATTTCAATTCTCGGGGCCTTTAAATAATTAAAATAATTAAAATAGGTGGTATTTTAATTATTCTAATTATTTCAATTCTCGGGGCCTTTAAATAATTAAAATAATTAAAATAAGCTGATTTTAATTATTTTGATTATTTCAATTATTTTAATTATTTTAATTATTAGAATAATGGACTTTCCAAGACATAATAGAGTGATTTTAATTATTTGAATTATTTCAATTCTTTCTGCTATCAAATAATTAAAATAATTAAAATAAGCTTGTGTAGTGTCAGTTAAGGAAAATTTACCATTATTTTAATAATTAAAATAATTAAAATAGTTAAAATAATTAAAATAATTAAAATCGGGTCTATTGTAATTATTTTAATTATTCTAATTATTTTAATTATTTTAATTATTTTAATTATTTTAATTATTTGAAATATTTAAAATACATACCTGTACTATAATAAAATGGAGGCGCCAAATAGACCCTAAAGGCTCATATATTTATATGTATATATGTATACATGGTCTAGGACTGACCATATACAACGACGACCAGATCAAGAGCACGTGGGAAGCGAACTGCAACAGGTAGCTATTATATAGATTGGTTGTAGTTTTTTATATACGAAACAGCATAGAGTAGCAGTGGTAGCAGTAGTTACGACTATATTACACTTTATTTATGTATTTATATATAGAGTCAGTCTACGTACGTGTTTATTGTGCTTATAGCTTCATTACTTAATACACTGTACTGCATGACACATATCATTGATCATCGGGCGCGATGTGGAGGAAACACAGCATGATAATGCTCATGATACAAACGTTGTCTGTTTCGCACGATGCATGTGTTCCAGCAGAGACCCCACCGGGAAAGCCCGGGAATTCCCGGTAAAAAATGTCCATGTGCATGAAAAGTTTGTTTGATCATATTAAGCTCTGTTTTAAGTGCGCTAAACGTATGACCACACTTTATAAGGTCACGAGGTTGTCCAGGAACCAACATGTTTTGAGCCGCTGCGGGCGGCCAACCCGCACCCAAACAAACCTGTTTTGAGCCGCTGCGGGCGGCCAACCGGCACCCAAACAAACCTGTTTTGAGCCGCTGCGGGCTAGCAGGCCGCATCCAAACGAACCTGTTTTGAGCTGCTGCGGGTTGCCAGCCCGCGCCCAAACAAACCTGTTTTGAGCCGCTGCGGGCGGCCAACCCGCACCCAAACAAACCTGTTTTGAGCCGCTGCGGGCTAGCAGGCCGCATCCAAACGAACCTGTTTTGAGCCGCTGCGGGTTGCCAGCCCGCACTCAAACCAACATGTTTTGAGCCGCTGCGGGCGGCCAACCCGCACCCAAACAAACCTGTTTCGAGCCGCTGCGGGTTGCCAACCCGCACCCAAACACACCTGTTTTGAGCCGCTGCGGGCTAGCAGGCCGCATCCAAACGAACCTGTTTTGAGCCGCTGCGGGTTGCCAGCCCGCACCCAAACAAACCTGTTTTGAGCCGCTGCGGGCGGCCAACCCGCACCCAAACAAACCTGTTTTGAGCCGCTGCGGGCTAGCAGGCCGCATCCAAACGAACTTGTTTTGAGCCGCTGCGGGTTGCCAGCCCGCACCCAAACCAACATGTTTTGAGCCGCTGCGGGCGGCCAACCCGCACCCAAACAAGCCGCTGCGGACTAGCAGGCCGCATCCAAACGAACCTGTTTTGAGCCGCTGCGGATTGCCAGCCCGCACCCAAACAAACCTGTTTTGAGCCGCTGCGGGCTAGCTGGCCGCATCCAAACGAACCTGTTTTGAGCCGCTGCGGGTTGCCAGCCCGCACCCAAACAAACCTGTTTTGAGCCGCTGCGTGCGGCCAACCCGCACCCAAACAAACCTGTTTTCAGCCGCTGCGGGCTAGCAGGCCGCATCCAAACGAACTTGTTTTGAGCCGCTGCGGGTTGCCAGCCCGCACCCAAACCAACATGTTTTGAGCCGCTGCGGGCGGCCAACCCGCACCCAAACAAACCTGTTTTGAGCCGCTGCGGGCTAGCAGGCCGCATCCAAACGAACCTGTTTTGAGCCGCTGCGGGTTGCCAGCCCGCACCCAAACAAACCTGTTTTGAGCCGCTGCGGGCTGCCAACCCGCACCCAAACAAACCTGTTTTGAGCCGCTGCGGGCTAGCAAGCCGCATCCAAACGAACCTGTTTTGAGCCGCTGCGGGTTGCCAGCCCGCACCCAAACAAACCTGTTTTGAGCCGCTGCGGGCGGCCAACCCGCACCCAAACAAACCTGTTTTGAGCCGCTGCGGGCTAGCAGGCCGCATCCAAACGAACCTGTTTTGAGCCGCTGCGGGTTGCCAGCCCGCACCCAAACAAACCTGTTTTGAGCCGCTGCGGGCGGCCAACCCGCACCCAAACAAACCTGTTTTGAGCCGCTGCGGGCTAGCAGGCCGCATCCAAACGAACCTGTTTTGAGCCGCTGCGGATTGCCAGCCCGCACCCAAACAAACCTGTTTTGAGCCGCTGCGGGCGGACAACCCGCACCCAAACAAACCTGTTTTGAGCCGCTGCGGGCTAGCAGGCCGCATCCAAACGAACCTGTTTTGAGCCGCTGCGGGCTGCCAGCCCGCACCCAAACAAACCTGTTTTGAGCTGCTGCGGGCTGCCATCCCGCACCCAAACGAACCTGTTTTGAGCAGCCAAACGAACCTGTTTTGCGCTGCTGCGGGCTGCCAGCCCGCGCCCAAACGAATTTGTTTTGAGCCGCTGCCGGCTGCTTTCCCGCACCTAAACGAACCTGTTTTGAGCCGCTGCGGGTTGCCAGCCCGCACCCAAATAAACCTGTTTTGAGCCACTGCGGGCGGCCAACCCGCACCCAAACGAACCTCTTTTGAGCCGCTGCGGACTAGCAGGCCACATCCAAACGAACCTGTTTTGAGCCGCTGCGGGCTGCCAGCCCGCACCCAAACCAACCTGTTTTGAACCGCTGCGGCTGCCATCCCGCACCCAAACGAACCTGTTTTGAGCCGCTGCGGGCTGCCACCCCGCAGCCAAACGAACCTGTTTTGCGCTGCTGCGGGCTGCCAGCCCGCACCCAAACAAACCCTGTTTTGAGCCGCTGCGGGTTGCCAGCACCCAAACAAACCTGTTTTGAGCCGCTGCGGGCGGCCAACCCGCACCTTTGAGCCGCTGCGGGCTAGCAGGCCGCATCCAAACGAACCTGTTTTGAGCCGCTGCGGGTTGCCAGCCCGCACCCGAACAAACCTGTTTTGAGCCGTTGCGGGCGGCCAACCCGCACCCAAACAAACCTGTTTTGAGCCGCTGCGGGCTAGCAGGCCGCATCCAAACGAACCTGTTTTGAGCCGCTGCGGGCTGCCAGCCCGCACCCAAACAAACCTGTTTTGAGCTGCTGCGGGCAGCCATCACGCTACCAAACGAACCACCCCGCAGCCAAACGAACCTGTTTTGCGCTGCTGCGGGCTGCCAGCCCGCACCCAAACGAACCTGTTTTGAGCCGCTGCAGGCTGCTTTCCCGCACCCAAACAACCCTGTTTTGAGCCGCTGCGGGATGCCAGCCCGCACCCAAACAAACCTGTTTTGAGCCGCTGCGGGCTGCCAGCCCGCACCCAAACGAACTTGTTTTCAGCCGCTGCGGGCCGCCAGCCCGCACCCAAACGAACTTGTTTTGAGCCGCTGCGGGCTGCTGCTGCGCGCTGCCAGCCCGCACCCAAACGAACCTGTTTTGAGCCGCTGCAGGCTGCTTTCCCGCACCCAAACAACCCTGTTTTGAGCCGCTGCGGGATGCCAGCCCGCACCCAAACAAACCTGTTTTGAGCCGCTGCGGGCTGCCAGCCCGCACCCAAACGAACTTGTTTTCAGCCGCTGCGGGCCGCCAGCCCGCACCCAAACGAACTTGTTTTGAGCCGCTGCGGGCTGCTTTCCCGCACCCACACAAACCTGTTTTGAGCTGCTGCGGGCTGCCATCCCGCACCCAAACGAACCTGTTTTGCGCCGCTGCGGGCTGCCACCCCGCAGCCAAACGAACCTGTTTTGCGCTGCTGCGGGCTGCCAGCCCGCACCCAAACGAACCTGTTTTGAGCCGCTGCAGGCTGCTTTCCCGCACCCAAACAACCCTGTTTTGAGCCGCTGCGGGATGCCAGCCCGCACCCAAACAAACCTGTTTTGAGCCGCTGCGGGCTGCCAGCCCGCACCCAAACGAACTTGTTTTCAGCCGCTGCGGGCCGCCAGCCCGCACCCAAACGAACTTGTTTTGAGCCGCTGCGGGCTGCTTTCCCGCACCCACACAAACCTGTTTTGAGCTGCTGCGGGCTGCCATCCCGCACCCAAACGAACCTGTTTTGCGCCGCTGCGGGCTGCCACCCCGCAGCCAAACGAACCTGTTTTGCGCTGCTGCGGGCTGCCAGCCCGCACCCAAACGAACCTGTTTTGAGCCGCTGCGGGCTGCCACCCCGCACCCAAACAACCCTGTTTTGAGCCGCTGCGGGCGGCCAACCCGCACCCAAACACACCTGTTTTGAGCCGCTGCGGGCTAGCAGGCCGCATCCAAACGAACCTGTTTTGGGCCGCTGCGGGCTGCCAGCCCGAACCCAAACAAACCTGTTTTGAGCTGCTGCGGGCTGCCATCCCGCACCCAAACGAACCTGTTTGGAGCCGCTGCGGGCTGCCACCCCACAGCCAAACGAACCTGTTTTGCGCTGCTGCGGGTTGCCAGCCCGCACCCAAACGAACCTGTTTTGAGCCGCTGCGGGCTCCTTTCCCACACCCAAACAACCCTGTTTCGAGCCGCTGCGGGATGCCAGCCCGCACCCAAACAAACCTGTTTTGAGCCACTGCGGGCGGCCAACCCGCACCCAAACGAACCTGTTTTGAGCCGCTGCGGGCTAGCAGGCCGCACTCAAACGAACCTGTTTTGAGCCGCTGCGGGCTGCCAGCCCGCACCCAAACCAACCTGTTTTGAGCTGCTGCGGGCTGCCATCCCGCACCCAAACGAACCTGTTTTGAGCCGCTGCGGGCTAGCAGGCCGCATCCAAACGAACCTGTTTTGCGCTGCTGCGGGCTGCCGGCCCGCACCCAAACGAACCTGTTTTGAGCCGCTGCGGGCTGCTTTCCCGCACCCAAACAACCCTGTTCTGAGCCGCTGCGGGTTGCCAGCCCGCACCCAAACAAACCTGTTTTGAGCCGCTGCGGGCGGCCAACCCGCACCCAAACAAACCTGTTTTGAGCCGCTGCGGGCTAGCAGGCCGCATCCAAACGAACCTGTTTTGAGCCGCTGCGGGTTGCCAGCCCGCACCCAAACGAACCTGTTTTGAGCTGCTGCGGGCTGCCAGCCCGCACCCAAACGAACCTGTTTGCGCCGCTGCGGGCGCCACCCCGCAGCCAAACGAACCTGTTTTGCGCTGGCGGGCTGCCAGCCCGCACCCAAACGAACCTGTTTTGAGCCGCTGCGGGCTGCTGCAGCCCGCACCAAACGAACCTGTTTTGAGCCGCTGCGGGCTGCTTTCCCGCACCCAAACAACCCTGTTTTGAGCCGCTGCGGGATGCCAGCCCACACCCAAACAAACCTGTTTTGAGCCGCTGCGGGCTGCCAGCCCGCACCCAAACCAACTTGTTTTCAGCCGCTGCGGGCCGCCAGCCCGCACTCAAACGAACCTGTTTTGAGCCGCTGCGGGCTGCCAGCCCGCACCTAAACGAACCTGTTTTCAGCCGCTGCAGGCCCACCGGTGCAGGTGGCCCATTTGCTTTCCCTTCGCCGCCACGAAGCCGCTGTGGCTTCCAAGCCGGTGCTTGCTTTTTGGCCTACATACAAATCGCGCGTTCTCGCCAATTGGCGGCTGACTTCCCGACAAATAGCGGCTGAGCTGGGTCCTTCCAAACACGTGATCCTTTCCAAATTGGGCCTCCGCCCAGCTCGGGGTGCCCCACTCGGGGTGGCCAATGCCCAACTCGGGGTGCCCAAGTCGGGTACCCAACTGGGCGCTGACGACGGGGTAGTGGACTCGGGATGCCCAACTCGGGGTGCCCGTGTGTCGTCCGCTTCGCCCGCCCCCAGAACTACTTTACTAAATGTGTCGCCAACTTCGCCCGCCCCCAAAACTACTTTACTAAATGTGTCGCCCGCTTCGCCCGCCCCCAAAACTACTTTACTAAATGTATCGCCCGCTTCGCCCGCCCCCAAAACTACTTTACTAAATGTGTCGCCCGCTTCGCCCGCCCCCAAAACTACTTTACTAAATGTGTCGCCCGCTTCGCCCGCCCCCAAAACTACTTTACTAAATGTGTCGCCCGCTTCGCCCGCCCCCAAAACTACTTTACTACATGCGTCGCCCGCTTCGCCCGCCCCCAAAACTACTTTACTAAATGTGTCGCCCGCTTCGCCCGCCCCCAGAACTACTTTGCTAAATGTGTCGCCCGCTTCGCCCGCCCCCCAAACTACTTTACTAAATGTGTCGCCCGCTTCGCCCGCCCCCAAAACTACTTTACTAAATGCCCAAAACTACTTTACTAAATGTGTCGTCCACTTCGCCCGCCCCCAAAACTACTTTACTAAATGTGTCGCCCGCTTCGCCCGCCCCCAAAACTACTTTACTAAATGTGTCGCCCGCTTCGCCCGCCCCCAAAACTACCTTACTCAATGTGTCGCCCGCTTCGCCCGCCCCCAAAACTACTTTACTAAATGTGTCGCCCGCTTCGCCCGCCCCCAGAACTACTTTACTAAATGTGTCGCCCGCTTCGCCCGCCTCCAGAACTACTTTACTAAATGTGTCGTCCACTTCGCCCGCCCCCAAAACTACTTTACTAAATGTGTCGCCCGCTTCGCCCGCCCCCAAAACTACTTTACTAAATGTGTCGCCCGCTTCGCCCGCCCCCAAAATTACTTTACTAAATGTGTCGCCCGCTTCGCCCGCCCCCAAAACTACCTTACTCAATGTGTCGCCCGCTTCGCCCGCCCCCAAAACTACTCTAAATGTGTCGCCCGCTTCGCCTGCCCCCACAACTACTTTACTAAATGTGTCGCCCGCTTCGCCCGCCTCCAGAACTACTTTACTAAATGTGTCGCCCGCTTCGCCCGCCCCCAAAACTACTTTACTAAATGTGTCGCCCGCTTCGCCCCGACTCGGGGTGCCCAACTCGGGATGCCCAACTCGGCCTCCTTCCAATTTGGGCTCTTTTGGGGCCCGGGCCTTCTTCCCAAGCCTCCTCCTGCCAAATTGGGCCTCCTTCTTGGGGCCTGGGCCGTCTTCCCATGCAAGACTCCTACTCCTACTCTTACTCCTACTCCTACTCCTACTCCTATTACTACTATTACTACTACTACTACTACTACTACTACTACTACTATTACTACTACTACTACTACTATTATTACTACTACTACTACTACTACTATCACTACTACTACTACTAGTAGGACTACCACGACTACTACTACTACTACTACTACTACTACTACTACTACTACTACTACTACTACTACTACTACTACTACTACTACTACTACTACTACTACTACTACTAGCCACCCCCCCCCCCCTCCCAACTACACTTGTTCCATCCGGGCTGGGCAGCGGTAGCTGCTAGGCGCCTTAACTGCGACAGTTGCAGAAGATGCACGGGCTCAGGCTCCTTATCTGTGACAGCTGCAGAAGTTGCAGAGGCTCAGTTTCCTTAACTGTCACAGCCGGTGAAGTTGCAGGGGCTCAGGCCCCAAAACTGCGACAGCAGCTGGAGTTGCAAGCTCGACGGGGAAGAAACTGATAAACCGCAGGTGGTCGGATAGTACGCAAACGCTGTAAATACCGTGCAAAACCCAGGTGCTGCCAAGAAGGGCTTAACATTCCTAAAACCTGAAGCGCAACATCTTCTAAACATCAAAAACAAAGATGCCAGCTGTACGTGGGAGGGGCTCGCCAACACCCCTACCGCCCAACCTCTGCGTAGGAGGGTCTGTTTTTGAAGTGGTGTGTGTGGTGAGTGCGCGCTTGAGTGTGGAAATATTGTTCAGGGTGTCCGCAAAACAGTGTCGTGATCATCCCCGAAGAAGCTTTCCCCCACCCAATTTCGATTTTTTTTGCAAACAGTTCCAAACAGCAACGTTTAATACGCATAGTCGAGAAGTAGGGGCTCAGAATATGTAACAAAGTTTGACATCACGAAAGTACCGCAAATACCGAGTGAAACGGCTCTTGTGGTGATACTGCTGGGTGTGTTCGCGTAACACTGTCGTCATCATCCCCCCCCACCCCCCCACCCACCCCCAGAAGCAAGTCCAAAAGCAAGAGCCCGAGTTTGCAAACTCGACAAATCGATTTTTATGCCTCTTAGGATGATCGCACATTACGAAAGTGCCGTAAATACCGAGTAACATGGATGTTGTCTTAACATGGTTGAGAGCAGGTGTAGTTGGTAGGGGGGGTGCCTACTACTACTACTAATACTACTACTACTACTGCTACTACTGCTACTACTACAACTACTGCTATTACCTACTACTACTACTACTACTACTACTACTACTACTACTACTACTACTACTACTACTACTACTACTACTACTACTACTTTTAGTAGCAGCAATAGTACTTCTAGTCCTACTATTACTATTACCGGTTTTAGTAGTATAGTAGGGTAGTATTAAGAGTATTATGCACCACTACTACTAGTATTAGTACTAGTACTAGTACTACTACTACTACTACTACTACTACTACTACTACTACTACTACTACTATTACTACTACTACTACTACTACTACTCCTGCTACTACTACTACTACTACTACTACTACTACTACTACTACTACTGCTACTATTACTACTACTACTACTACTACTACTACTACTACTACTACTACTACTACTACTACTACTACTACTACTATTCGTAGTGCTGCTAGTACTACTGCTCTACTGGTACAGGTACTGCTAGTGCTACTTCTACGCCGACGACGACTACTACTAGGTCTACGACTAGTACTGCTATTCGCATTACTACAACGAAGGTATTACACAGCTACCAGCACTGTAGTAAGACGTAGTACAGGGGATATTGAACCATGGTCTGCAAGCACATCGGACCATTCTGTGTTCGTCCTTTGGCAAGTATGCTGCGCTGTAGGTTCACACGACGAACCTTGTGATGCACAAGGTCAGGAGCCTATGGGTAGTAGGTCACCCCGTCCATGTCGAAGCAGCAGGCAGAGAGAGATAGTCCCAGAGCAACCGCACGCACTGAAAGAAGAGTATCCAAGTAAACCATAATGTTTGATGCTGCAAATGCAGCTCTTGTCGAAAAATCGGAAAGCGCCCTTCCACAGCATCCATACGCTCCTCCAAGTTCTCTTCGACACGGGTGATGTGGCTGCTGAGATTCAAGAGCCTGTTAAAGGTACGCTGTTCCAAGCTTACGATAGATGTAAAGGCTTCGTCCAGGCGCGACCAAATGGCAAACACCCACAATCTCAGGTAAGCAAGATAGGCTTGGAAGCCTCCCAGCACAGACAAGAGTGCACGAGAGTTGCTGGAATCCATGCAGCACACCGTCTTGTTTGATGGTAAGCTTTGCCAATATCGAGTCCTACACATTTGGATGGAAAAGGATTGGAGTAAGCTGCTACATAGTACTGTGCAATGGAGCCCTGCGGCTGTGTTGCATGGCTGAACTCGGGCTCGAGAAATCATAGCTTCAGCGCCAGAAAGCCTGAAGAACTAAGACTGTATTGGTTTAGGGTTAAGGGGCTTAGGGAGAAAACCCGGAGAACTAGCCAGCAGTAGATTAGACTAGTTATATTGGTGACTTCAGCTTCTATTGTGGAAATACTCCTTGAGACTTAGCGAAAAAAGCTTCACCCACCCGGATCTGTGGCCTGCTCGTTTGCACTTGCCGAGGGTGATTCGACCCGTATCTGCGAAGATGCCTGGGCCACGGCGAATGTACCAATGCTGGGTTTAGGGTTATTCAAGGGTTCTTCATGTTGAGAAATTGGAAGGCCCACAAGTCAGCAGGCTGCACTGGCAATCCTATAGAATTTCTTTAAGAGATAAGGTTCTAGCAAAGCAATGCTGTGTGAAGTACACGGAGTTTCTGCGAGGAACACGTAAAGAAAGCTTTGGGGATTAAACCTGCGGATTACCAGCGAAGGCTTTGGGATGAGGGTTTGTGTTCAGGGCCTGGAGTCGGGCGCGGTACCCTGGTTGAGGGTTCTACTCAGTTTGGTTACATCACTATACTATTGGGCCTTTTAGAATTTCTTCAAGTCTTTGTCGGGCATTCCGTGAGCATGCTGGGTTGGGTTATAGAGTAGTACTGTGGGGCCTGTAGAATCGAGACGTCTTAGTAGGGAAACCGGTGGGCATGCTTAGGCAATGTAGAAAACACTGTCTGCCTAACGACGCTCCCCTCGAAGTTGGCGGAATTAACTTGCTGGTCTACATACAAACTATAACCCCTTGTAGAGCCCCTTAAAGGAACCCGCAGTGGCGACAGGGTAAAGGATTTCTAAGGCTCCCCTAATTTTCCGAAACTCCCACAAAACCTTAAAACTTACAAGGCCCTTCGCCTGGCACTGCCGGTGGCCGAAGGAAGCAGACGGCGGTGCTGAGGCCCTGGAAGGGTTTCAGGTCCCAGAGACTTCGATATCCTTTTTCAGGAATACAGTATTAAAACCCATAAAGTTGAAAACCAGACTAAAGCCAAATAGTGCTTGGAGTCCTTATGCATTAATTACTCTTAAGGATTGAGGCTATTGGGCTTGCAACTTTTCGACTTCTACTGTATTCCTTACAGGAACATTCCTTAAAGCATAGGAGGGATCATACGACAATTGCAGGTATATTTCTTAGAGATCTATACAAGCTCCTTCCAAGGGATCAAAAAGGGTTCCTTTGAAGGGATGTATCATTGGGGAGTAGGTGTTAGGGTGTATAAGTTTGGGGGTTTAGGGTTTAGCGTGTCCGTCACAACACCACTGGAGCTTCAAAAGGCTTTCTGCTTCTTCCTTGCTGAAGAATTGCTTCTAGTACATGTCTATGAAGTCACTGCGGAGCTCATCCTAAACCCTAGGCCCCAAACCCAGGTACACCCTACACCTCAAGCCTTGAGAAGCCTTAACCTAGAGAGCCCAATACCCCTTAATTGAGGAATGTAGCTTAAATCATGACAGGAATTCCCTTACAATTTAGGGTCTGTTCCTCAATTAAGAGGCATTGGGCTCTCCGGGAACCTGAATTCGCAAATAATTTTTTAACGGGGCTAGGAGCACCAATGTAACTTATTTCAATAGTCTTTATCCCACATTCACTAGGCTCTGGTCCCAGTCGAAAACCGTAATGTGATACTAACTTCAAAAACCTTCAACCATCCACTAGGCTCACCATCGCGATACGAATTTCAATAAACCGTCATCCTGAATACCCTGCACTCTATCGTGATGGTATCTTGAAAACCCAGCTATAAACTCACTATGTGGTTACAGTCCTGCTCCCCGTGACTGCCCGAAACGGTGCAACAAGCCCGTAAAGCGATGCACCCAAGAATCCCAAAGACCTAGCTCCAAACGAAAATCCAAAAGGCACCCTCTTAACCTCGCCGTACGACTGTGCGAATCACTCTGAACCGAAGTCTGTAACCAAGTGTGTGAGCCATCGTGTTCACGCTTACTGTGTGGTGACTCGTACTCTCCAACGTATTTTATCCCAACGGTTGCGAAGATACCGGGTCTATTTTTCGTAGGGTCCTTATATCTTTATGGTCGAATATATTCAAATGCAACTTCAACTGAGGTTTCTTGGGTCGGGAGCAACCCTTAACTTCAAAACCTGCGACCCTCGGCCCTCAACCCTAACTTGAACCTAAATACCCCTCTGGCACCAGGCTCGTCAACATCGCCAGCTTCTGGCACTGACGCCTCAAGCAGCCGGAAACGGGCACGACTGGAAATCATGCCCGCGAGCGACACGGTGGAGAGTCTTATCGAGAAGGTTGGGCGAGGGGCTCTACATGTTTCTGGCGCTCAAGAAATAGCTGTTTTCATGGCAGAGGAAGCTGGGACCATGGGTGCTATCATGCCAGCTTTGAAAGCGCTCGGGTCGCTGGGCGGAGGCCATACAGGAAATGTTGAACGCGACTGGAGCCGTTGGTTGAAGGGCTTGTATGGTTTCGAGCTAGAACCGTACAAGCTCAACTTTGACTTGAAAGTTCCTTGTCCGGTATTTCGGCAAACACAACAAGAACAAATAACAACCACCACCACCACCACCACCACCACTACCACCACCACCACCACCACCACCAGCAGCATCACAGCCACTATCACGACCACCACGACCACCACCACCACCACCAGCACCACCACCTCCACGCTGACATCGCAACACTGCTAGTAAGAGTATTTTTTGTTGTTGTCAAGTATTGGTGGTCGTGCGAGTGGGTAGTGCTACTACTACTACTACTACTAGTAGTACTAGTACTAATACTAGTACTAGTACTAGTACTAGTACTAGTACTAGTACTACTACTATTACTACTACTACTACTACTACTACTACTACTACTACTACTACTACTACTACTACTACTACTACTACTACTACTACTACTACTATTACTACTACTACTACTACTACTACTACTACTACTACTACTACTACTACTACTACTACTACTACTCCTGCTGCTGCTGCTACTACTACTATACTACTATACTACTAGAAAGAGCTGCTTCTAGTAACTCTAGTACTTGGCTCTTACTTCTGCTACAACCTCTAGTCTTACTCCTACTCCTACTGCTACTCCTACTGCTTGTCCTACTCCTGCTTCTCCGGCTCCTGCTCCTGAGCCCCTGCACTTATGCAAGGTCAATAACTCCAAGAACCTCAGCAACGTGATGGTGCCCTGCCTTTTGCCTCACGAAGTCCTTCATGCTCTTTCTTGTCAATCGGCTGTTTTCGAGACAGTTGTTATGGGCAATCGAAGTGGTGAAGCCATCAGCGAGTTTTGGAGGCCTGTTCAGCTGCAGATCTCAAGAGCTTGATCGGCTTGAACTTTCATGTTGATGGAGCCGAGTTTTACAGAGACGACGAGTATTTCGTTTACAGCATGTCTTCTGTTTTCGCAGGAAATGGCATGATCTCGGATGTGCTGTTGTACAAGTTTCCAATTGCAATCTTCGCAGAGCGAGATATGGACAAGGAGGCCCCCAAACCCCAGACTGTTAAGGTTGCACCCTCTAGCTGCCTAGATATTCTTGCTGTGTAGCTGTGCCCCAGAGCTTGCTTTACCTTAGGTTTTAGTTTTCCGGTTTGTGGTTTAGGGCTGGGGTCTTGCGAAATGCATCCGCCCATGAAGGTTAAGTCTGCCGTGAACAGAAGAGTTGCTAAGCTGGTGGCCTGGAGCATGGACTGTGCTCTGCGAGGCGTCGGACCTCGGACCGGGTTCCAGGGCGAGGCTTTTCCAGAAGGCTCCCACCGAGCATCTATGGCCGATAAACCTCTGTGTCAAGGCCGAAAGAACCTGCCTTGACAATTTTAGAGCATATGTTGCGGTTTCCTGGTTGGGAAAATGCAGGGAGTAGGTTCGGGGTTCAAGTTTTTACATTTACAGAAGCACAACTGAGGGCCATGTACTTCAGTGTGAAAGCGGATCTCAAAGCCAGAAAGGAAGTCAACGAATTCAGAAATTGGTATTCATGTACACGGAGCCCCGGTTCGGATAGTTCTTTCTTCATGGTAGAACTAGTAGTAACCGTTTTTCTTTGGGTCCAATCAAACTCCTGTTCTATAATTTTCGAAGCCAGCAGCAAGGCTTTGCGAAAGCTGCCTTGCAGAGAAGCCTGCCAAGAACAACAACCCGGGGATGGATTTTCGCAACCTCCAAGCCGATGCCCCATACTTCTACACAAGGCTGAACCAGGAGCAGTTCTTGAAGTTTGATCATGCTCCACCGTGGTCTTGCGTGCCTGGCTATCGGATCGAAACGGTTTCCTTAGATATCATGCACAACATTTATCTGGGTCTTTGGAAAGATGTGATGGCAAGTGCTGTGGGGATGCTGCTATTGGCCGGTGTCTATGATATCTACGGCAGCACTGCAGAAGAGCAACTGAAAGGAGCATGGGAGCAGATGCGGTCGGATTGTCGCCGCCGTGGGTGACTGACTTAGATCAAAGCCTGTACACTACAGTTCTATGTAAACTAGACACCCCGAACCCTGCCAAGTAAAGCTGCAATTGCTTAAAACCGTGGTCCTGCTTCCCCCTTGAACCTGCAAGCCAAAAACCATTAGCAACTCCAAACACCTCGATCTTGGTATAAGCAGAATCAGTACCCTGTTTGCCAGCACACGTATTATAGTATAACCTGCTGTGCATGTTCGTTCTCTATCCGTTTCCGTTGCAAGTCCAATTCTGAGCCCACTGACATGCTTAGGATTCACATCTGCAAGCCCGGGTTTACGCTTGCCAACACACACCTGGATGGAGACGGCTATGCTGAGCTTGGAAGTCGTTTCAAGGCAGCGAACGTGAAGAACATGGAATGGTGGCTGTGTCGCGAGATGCAGCGAGTTGCTGAGAAACTAACTGACCGCCCGCTTCAAGTATTGGCGACTCTCTGTTGGGCCTTGCAGCACACCATCGAGCTGATGGATTCGACAGACCTTCTTTTCAACGAGGACGATGCCCTTGAGGCTTCACGATGTTTGTTTTTATTCCTTGATTGCTATCAATGGCTTGCTTGCGACGCATGGCACAAGAATCTTCTGTTCTTCAACCTTCGACCCAAATGCCAATGCTTGTGGCACACAGCTCACAACATTCGTGAACTGAAGATAAGCCCGCGAGTATTTCAAAACTTTGACGAAGAGAGTTTCTTAGGAAAGATCAAAATGATCGCGTGTAAATGCCATGGAAAGACCATGACCCACCGTGTCTACGAAAGGTACATACTAGTGCTTGCGATTGTCGTTGAGCGAATGCGGCGCAACTCCAAATTTGCCTCTAGTGCAGTCTAACTTTCGGCCAGCGCTGGTGTGCCAGGGCACTCCAAGGGGTTCAAGGTTCCGCAATATATACTTTTAGACTGCCTTCAGTTCTAAGTAAACTGCGTTATTCAGGCTACTGGCATATTTGACTTATGAGTTGTTGCTACGTTAGGTATGAATCCGCCAGGCCCTGCATTCCACACCGGCTACTACCCTGAGCCTAATTCGGAAACCTTCCGGTCTGGGGAACCCGACATTTCGCGATGCTGACGTCGTCGACCGATGGCGGACAAGTTGCTGCTCGAGAACCGGGAGGGCAAGGTTCTGCATAGTTGCAAAGCTCGAAAGACTTTGAGAACATTTTTCTAAATACCAATTGTATGTGGATCAGTTGTAATGCTGGTAGCTGGGCATTGTACTATACTTAAAAGCCTTTTGAGCTCGCAAAGATGCGGAACCAGGTTTGCTGGTCTTGAGCTTAAGGATGAAGCTACAATCTGCTCGGGTTTAGGGTTCTAGGTTTTACTTGGAAGGGCAGGTGACTTGGTAAGTCGTTCATAAGTAGGGTTATAATTGGGGTAACTCCATTTAGGGTACTTATAATTTTACTTCTAACCTACTTACTAAGTCCCCTGCCCTTCCAAGTAGGGTTTAAGGAGGAACTTGAAGCCCAAGCTTGATGAAGACAGGCATGGAGCTGCATATTGAGCAATGACCATTCAACGCTTCTATAGTGCATATCCCTGAGCCGTTTAGATCTCGCCCCAGATCCTGCTCAAAGCCAAGAAGTGAAACGTTTTAGCTGATTCGTATCAAGGCTCTCGATGACAGCAATTATACATAGGAGATTCCCAGGCGAGGTCGGCCCCAAAGCTTAAAGCCTACCTTGATTTCGATATTTCGTTGCACCGCAACGCCTACACCCGAAGCTTATACCCTCATACACCGAATGCGGGCCTTAATCTCCAAAAATTGCCTCCTGCACCCTTCAATGTCGATTTTTTTGATAGGTGTGGCTCAAGTGGTTTAGGAATCGAAATCACTATAAGCTTTGCAGCTCAAGTCTGCAATCGACAAGAAACCATACAAACTAAAGCCTCTCGAAGTTTCTGTATAGTGTGTGGCTCAAGATGTTTGAATTTGGCTCAAGCACGTATATACGCAAACGGACCAGGACTGCACGCCCAGCGCAGCACACTGCGCACAGAGTTAATTATAAGGACAAGAACCTATAAGCGCAAGCGCACCAAGTTGCACGCCCAACGCAGCACGCTGCGGGATTAAAACACAAATAACACAAGTATCAAAGTTTTCTAAGACACTACAAATCATTTCTGATTCTTAGCTAACTTCTGCAACAGCATTTGAAACGCACCATACTGCATGTATGGGTTTATGCACAGGTTTCGAAAACCATGTGTAAACGCAAATGCACCGGGCTGCACGCCCAACGCAGCACACTGCGCTGAAAAGTTACAATGAAAACACGTGTAAACGCAAACGCACCGAGTTGCACGCCCAACGCAGCACGCTGCGCTGAGAAGTTATAAGGATAACACATATAAACGCAAAGGCACCCGGTTACACGCCCAACGCAGCACGTTGCGGGATTAAAACACAATAGAAGAAGTTTTGCTTTTCTTACACATTATCATTTGCTTTCTGATTCGTAGCTATAATTCCTGCAACAGCATAAATGCACCACCTGTGCATGTACGGGACTATATGCACAGGTTTCGAAAACCACGTGTAAACGCAAACGCACCGGGTTGCACGCCCAGCGCAGCTGATCATGGTTATAGGAAAACACGTATAAACGCAAACGCACCGGGCTGCAGGCCCAACGCAGCATGCTGCGGGATTAAAACACCCTAAATGCAAATTTTGGTATTCCGACACCCTTACGATTTCCTTTCTGCTTCTTTTGTTTGCAACAGCATAAACGCACCATACTGCGTGAATGGGATTGCATGCGCACGGGCTTGGAAAGGCACGTGTAAACGCAAACGGACCAGCACGTCCAACGCAGCACGCTGCACACAGAAGTTAAGGAAAACACCTGCATGGCCTATGTACCCGCAAACGGACAGGGTTGCACGCCCAACGCAGCACGCTGCGCAGAGAAGCATTACAAGGAAAACACCTATACAACCGCAAGCAAACCATGGTTAAATTCCCAACGTAGCACGCTGCGCAGAGAAACAATGTCGAAGAAAACACCTATAAACGCAAACGGGTCAAGTTGCACGCCCAACGCAGCACGTTGCGCCGAGAAACGATGTTAAGGAACAGACCTATAAACACAAGCAGACCAGGTTGCAGATCCAACGCACAACCTGCCCACAGAAGAGCAATCCCGCAAGACAACCCACGTAAACGCAAGTTGCAAGTGCAACGCAGCACGCTGCGAACAGCATCATGGGCACCACATGACCCTCAAACACATTTGAATCAAACGCACTTGCCGTGTAGGCATCAACTTGAACATTTCATTTCCATATATATATATATGAGAGAGAGAGAGAGGCGCCTCTAGGGTCTATTTTACGCTCTATTCTTTTCTGCATGACTACTATTATTTAAAATAATTGAAATAATTGAAATAATTGAAATCAGCAGAGTTGATTTCAATTGTTTCAATTATTTAAATCCGCCAAAGGCCCCAAATAATTGAAATAATTGAAATAATTGAAACCGATGGCTGTTCTGGGCCAAGCCACGAAGCCCACCGATTTGAATTATTTAAATAATTTAAATAATTGAAATAATTGAAATATTTGAAATAATTGAAATAATTGAAATAATTGAAATGGAGGGATTTCAATTATTTCAATTATTTAAATCCGCCAAAGGCCCCAAATAATTGAAATAATTGAAATAATCGAAATCCACCCCATTTCAATTATTTCAATTATTTCAATTATTGAAATCCCTGGATTTGGTGGCTTGGGCCCACCGAACCTTCGGATTTCAATGATTTCAATTATGTAAATCCGCCAAAGGGCCCAAATAATTGAAATAATTGAAATCGATGGCTGTTCTGGGCCAAGCCACGAATCCCACCGATTTGAATTATTTAAATAATTGAAATAATTGAAATAATTGAAATGGACGGATTTCAATTATTTCAATTATTTAAATCCGCCAAAGGCACCAAATAATTGAAATAATTGAAATAATTGAAATCCCTCCCATTTCAATTATTTCAATTATTTCAAGTATTTCAGTTATTTCAATTATTGAAATCCCTGGATTTGGTGGCTTGGGCCCACCGAACCTTGGGATTTCAATTATTTCAATTATTTAAATCCGCCAAAGGCCCCAAATAATTGAAATAATTGAAATAACGAAATCCACCCCATTTCAATTATTTCAATTATTTCAATTATTGAAATCCCTGGATTTGGTGGCTTGGGCCCACCGAACCTTCGGATGTCAATTATTTCAATTATGTAAATCCGCCAAAGGGCCGAAATAATTGAAATAATTGAAATCGATGGCTGTTCTGGGCCAAGCCACGAATCCCACCGATTTGAATTATTTACATAATTGAAATAATTGAAATAATTGAAATGGGGGGATGTCAATTATTTCAATCATTCAAATTCGCCAAAGGCCACAAATAATTGAAATAATTGAAATCCAATTAGTTCGATCATTTCAATTGGCTTGGGCCCACCGAACTTTCGGATTTCAATTATTTCAATTATTTAAATCCGCCAAAGGGCCCAAATAATTGAAATAATTGAAATCGGCCCCATTTCAATTATTTCAATTATTTCAATTATCTAAATAATTGAAATCCTGGGGTTCTGTGGATGGGGCCCACAGGTCACCCCCCCACCCCCCCCCTTCTATCACCCGCCCCCCCCCGTCCCCCCATACCTCACGGTGTAGGGCCTGCCCCCCGGTAAGAGGGTAGAATACGTATAATGTGGCGCCGTCTTTCTCGGGCAGTGAACTTTAATATTAAAGTCTGCGCTGGGACTTTAATGTTTCATCTGCAAGGCCTTACCTTAATATTAAAGTCCCGCCATGCAGATTAAACATTAAAATCCGGCTGGCCGCCATTCTGGCCTGAGCCAGGAACGACTATAATATTGAAGTATTAAAGTTTTTAAACATTAAAGTCCGAGCAGGGGCTTTAATGTTTAATCCGCAGGGCCTTACTTTAATATTAAAGTCTCGCCCTGCAGATTAAAGCACCAGCGTGGACTTTAATATTTAAAAACTTTAATATTTCAATATTAAAGTCGTTCTTGGCTCAGGCTAGGTGGACTTTAATGTTTAATCTGCAGGGCGAGACTTTAATATTAAAGTAAGGCCCTGCAGATTAAACATTCAAGTCCGGCTGGCCGCCATTCTGGCCTGAGCCAGGAACGACTTTAATATTGAAATATTAAAGTTTTTAAATATTAAAGTCCACGCTGGGGCTTTAATCTGCAGGGCGAGACTTTAATATGAAAGTAAGGCCCTGCGGATTAAACATTAAAGCCCCTGCTCGGGCTTTAATGTTTAAAAACTTTAATATTTCAATATTAAAGTCGTTCCTGGCTCACGCCAGAATGGAAGCTGGCCGCCATGCTGGCCTGAGCCAAGAACGACTTTAATATTGAAATATTAAAGTTTTTAATCATTAAAGTCCGAGCAGGGACTTTAATATTTAATCCGCAGGGCCTTACTTTAATATTAAAGTGTCGCCATGCAGATTAAAGCCCCAGCGTGGACTTTAATATTTAAAAACTTTAATATTTCAATATTAAAGTCGTTCCTGGCTCAGGCCAGCATGGCGGCCAGCTGGACTTTAATGTTTAAAGTCGTTCCTGGCTCAGGCCAGAATGGCGGCCAGCTGGACTTTAATGTTTAATCTGCAGGGCTTTACTTTAATATTAAAGTAAGGCCCTGCAGATGAAATATTAAAGTCCGGCTGGCCGCCATTCTGGCCTGAGCCAGGAACGACTTTAATATTGAAATATTAAAGTTTTTAAACATTAAAGTCCACGCTGGGGCTTTAATCTGCATGGCGACACTTTAATATTAAAGTAAGGCCCTGCGGATTAAATATTAAAGTCCCTGCTCGGACTTTAATGTTTAAAAACATTAATATTTCAATATTAAAGTCGTTCCTGGCTCAGGCCAGAACGGCAGCCAGCTGGACTTTAATGTTTAATCTGCAGGGCCTTACTTTAATATTAAAGTCTCGCCCTGCAGATTAAAGCCCCAGCTTGGACTTTAATGTTTAAAAACTTTAATATTTCAATATTAAAGTCGTTCCTGGCTCAGGCCAGCATGGCGGCCAGCTGGACTTTAATATTGAAATATTAAAGTTTTTAAACATTAAAGTCCGAGCAGGGACTTTAATATTTAATCCGCAGGGCCTTACTTTAATATTAAAGTCTCGCCATGCAGATTAAAGCCCCTGCTCGGACTTTAATGTTTAAAAACTTTAATATTTCAATATTAAAGTCGTTCCTGGCTCAGGCCAGAACGGCAGCCAGCCGGACTTTAATGTTTAATCGGCAGGGCTTTACTTTAATATTAAAGTCTCGCCCTGCAGATTAAAGCCCCAGCTTGGACTTTAATGTTTAAAAACTTTAATATTTCAATATTGAAGTCGTTCCTGGCTCAGGCCAGAATGGAAGCTGACCGCCATGCTGGCCTGAGCCAGGAACGACTTTAATATTGAAATATTCAAGCGTTTAATCATCAAAGTCCGAGCAGGGACTTTAATATTTAATCCGCAGGGCCTTACTTTAATATTAAAGTCTCGCCATGCAGATTAAAGCCCCAGCGTGGACTTTAATGTTTAAAAACTTTAATATTTCAATATTAAAGTCGTTCCTGGCTCAGGCCAGAATGGCGGCCAGCCGGACTTTAATGTTTCATCTGCAGGGCCTTACTTTAACCACGCCTGTTTTTTAACCCTCCTCCATGTTCGCTTGACCCCCCCACCGTAAGACGGAAGAATATGTACAATGTGACCCGGGGCAGGTGGCATCTAATAATTTAATATTTTCAGTTCCTTTGAGTTTCGGCGTCTACTGCGTCTACTGTTGAATTAAATAATAAGGGCCGCAGATTACATTTATCAAATAGTTCAATTCCTAGAGCATGCATCATCCTAGCAGTCCTAGCACGGATGAGCAAACTTGCGTTGCAGCACCAATTACAGAATAATTTGCTAATGTAGTAAACGTGAGTGCAGAAGCTTGTTAACGGTCGAAAGTGAAAGCTGCGAACGTGCCTTTGGAGGCCCTGCTCCCAAGCCGAAAGCGGCAGACGTGCATTGGAAGGTTCGAAGATTGGAACCAAGAGGATTCTACGGAGACAATGTGTGCAAATAAAGCTCATGAAAGCAATAACAGAGAGGGTTTGCGCCAAGGCGACAGCAGCAAACGTTTTTTTTCGGAAGCTTTGTTCGAAAAAGAAGGCAGGGACGTGCTTTGGAACACCCAGTGGTTCGTGCCAGTCGGTATTGGCAGTGGGTTTTGCCAGGCAGGCCAAACCTGCGTTTGCAAAAGCATACTCTCGAGCCGCCGCCTTCGGGCGTGCGTGCTCCAGACCCGCCGCCTTCGGGCGTGCGTGCTCAGAAGCCGCCGCCTTCGGGTGAGCGCGCTTCTTGGAGCCGCCGCCTTTGGGCGCAGCGTGCTCCAGAGCCGCCGCCTTCGGGCGCGCGTGCTCGGAAGCCGCCGCCTTCGGGCGAGCGCGCTTCTCGGAGCCGCCGCCTTCGGGCGTGCGTGCTCCAGAGCCGCCGCCTTCGGGCGTGCGCGCTCAGAAGCCGCCGCCTTCGGGTGAGCGCGCTTCTTGGAGCCGCTGCCTTCGGGCGCAGCGTGCTCCAGAGCCGCCGCCTTCGGGCGCGCGTGCTCGGAAGCCGCCGCCTTCGGGCGAGCGCGCTTCTCGGAGCCGCCGCCTTCGGGCGTGCGTGATCCAGAGCCGCCGCCTTCGGGCGTGCGCGCTCAGAAGCCGCCGCCGTTGCCGCCGCCTTCGGGTGAGCGCGCTTCTTGGAGCCGCCGCCTTCGGGCGCAGCGTGCTCGGAAGCCGCCGCCTTCGAGGCGAGCGCGCTTCTCGGAGCCGCCGCCTTCGGGCGTGCGTGCTCCAGAGCCGCCGCCTTCGGGCGTGTGCGCTCAGAAGCCGCCGCCTTCGGGCGAGCGCGCTTCTTGGAGCCGCCGCCTTCGGGCGAGCGCGCTTCTCGGAGCCGCTGCCTTCGGCGCAGCTTGCTCCAGAGCCGCCGCCTTCGGGCGCGCGTGCTCATCTTTTTCCACTCCACTTGGCATCAGAGCCTGGCAATGTTAAATCGCTGAAAATGTGTTCTGAAACTTGAGCGTGCCTGCTCAACCAACCATCAGTTGAGTGATTGGGATTTCGGGTTATCTCGTAGCATACGTGTTGTCATTCTCGAAGCTTTGAAGGTTCCTGTATGATTTTCATGGTCTGGCTGCCAAGGCATGCTTATGATATCTTGCTGTTTGTAAGAACTTATTGTGTTTGTTCCAATTACATTGCCTAGAAAACTACCTGTAGCCTCAAACGCTACTTAAATTTATGCTCGAGGGTTGCTGTCCAAATTTATGTAGCGAACCTTGGGTTTTAGGTACGTTCTAGGATTTCCGCACGTTATAAATAAAAGCGCACGTAAGCTTTCGGTTATTCTATGTTGTGGCCATTAGGCCTAGATGCTTAGCCGAAATATCCTAAACCGAAGTCCCAGACCCCGGAGCCAAGCACCCAACCTGCCAGCACGGCGCAATCAGGGCCCATCGCACACACACACACAACGACTGCTGTCGGCAGCGACCTGGACATCGGCATTTTCCAGCAGCGGGCTCAGCTCCGGAGTGTCACAAGTGACTGCACTTTTTAAAGTGGCGTCGAAAGAACTTACGGTAACTCACCAATGTGCGTGTAATCGTTCGCATCGCGGTGAGGCGAGATGATCCAACTCTACGAGTGATACGTGATATTCGTCCAATGTAGTCCTCGTCGCTCCATGTGGCGAAGCCTGAGATGTTGTTGGGAGTTGCTCGAAGCTTTGATCGGCCAGCCTAGAGCTTATTGCAACACAGAAACAACATGGGTTCAGCACGAATCCACTGCAGATATCGGATCTGATCTGCTGATGCATTGTGTTCCTCGGAAGCGATTTGTGCGTGTACTTTGTGCTGGCCAAGCAAACATGCAAAATGTTAGCCGGGAAGCACGATATGGCCCACTAGGTGGACCTTTGGTCTGATTTTGTAGAGAACCATGTTGCTCTCGGCAGCATCTCGCGCCAAGCCACAGTATCCTTCCTTGGATATATATATAGGGCCCGGGAAGTATATCATGCACATATATAGCATAAGATTTGCAAAAGCAGCACTAAAAAAACCACATTCTGCAGTCAGCTTTCGAGCAGGTTGTAACCATTCTGCACAGCCGTCCTTGCCACTTCAACCGGTATCCAGGCCCCGTGATTGTAGAGTGCGTGAAAGAATCGGTTTCCAGACTCCAGCGTAAAATGCAAGAGCTCCAGCGAATCGGAGAGGCCATTCTCCTACAGAGAGTTTATACCCGGCTACGTGGATTTAGGAAGCTTCGCTGGGGCATAGGAGTAAGGGAAGTTCTGACGGTGCCTAAGTAGCCTTGTATAAGTACACTTCTGGGGTATCGTATATAAACTCTTAGAGAACTTATGGGGTCCAGGGTTATTTACTTAACACTTAACCCCGAAACCCACATAAAGCTTTACTCTGTCAAGTACAAGCTAGGGTGCCCCTCTGCGCACACCGAGCTCGTGAGCCAACCATTTGCTGGCCAAGGCGACATCATACGCCTTCCCGCACCCCGTGGGGAATTGCCGCTGCCTAGGATTGACGCAGGGTTCCGGACTTCGGGATGGTATCGCTGGCGGTGTGACTGGATTGGCTTCATTAAATAACTTCTTGGGGCAAGGTACGTCTTCATCTTGAAGGTTTTTTTGAGGTCGAACTCTTTGATGGAGCTGGTACGATCGTGTTGTTCGCACCATGACATGAATGCACCAAATGCATTCTCTGCCCGCAGTGGCAGGGAGCCTTCACCGAAAATACCTTCATGACAAGCTTTGATAACACCGGAAGCTGCAAGGTCCTTGCCGAAACCAAGATTGTAACAATGCATTATGTCAGGTTGTATCATTTCAGGTTTGTCCATACCTGGAATATCCCGGAAAGCAGCCCACTGTCGAGCGAAAGGATTCGGGGATGGGTCCATCCATGTTCGCAACTCACTTGTCGGCCCGACGTCCCACCAATCCTTTGGGAGTCGTTCATGCAGATGGATGTAGCTAGGGGTTTCTTGATTCGCATCAGAACACAACCAGCTTACACAGAAAGTATGACTGATATATGCCCACGTAACATTGCCCGGACAGAGATGACACTTTCTCGTACTCGTAAAACCAGTGTCGAGATGATACAACTTTCTGAGATACGGCCAATCTCCTTTTGCGCCAACAGCGATCCCAAAGAAAGTGACGCATTCTCCATGCACCTGCTGGATTACCCTAAGCCCCTAAATTCCTAAGTACACCGTCACTTGGCCTCATTTATATCCCTATAGCAGCTAAACCCATTATAAAAATAAACCGGCCCAAACCCCTTGCCTCAACGGAAACTCCTTTCTCGAACAAGGCTCTGAGATCATTGCTCATGGCCTGGTGGAGGCCATCCACCGACTTGTCGTGTTTTGCGTAACACTGTGAGGGCAAGATGCAGGCCAGCAGCCTAGTTGTAAAGGAATGCCTTGGCTGCAGTGGTATAGTGTCGGGCTGCGGCTTAGATCATTTATAGCCGGACTATCTATCTAAAGAACCACACCCACAGACTTGACCCGAAAGTTTAAATTTTGGGAAAGGTACCCAACCATGTTCAGCTGATTTTCTCCACTCCAGGGCAAAAGAGGTTGATAACTTTCCACTAGCACAGGATGTTTTCCTAGGCCTCTTCCTTCATCACCATGAACAGCAATGGGGATGCAATGCATCCTCTGTTCCCAGGTTTTCTCGAAATAAATCGGATGTTCTTGATTCACACACTCATATCGGTCCCAGAATCGTGCAAACATCGCTTTGTATTCCCGGGGCTGGTCCGTGGTCCAGCCTCCCAACAGAAATTCTCCACCATCTTCTAGGATACATCGCATCCAACTCGAGAGGTAGATCAGGGGATAGTTTGTTGTAAACTCACCACCACCCTTCTTAGGTCGTCGGAGTCTCAGTCTGGTAGCAGAGATTGGCACCGGATATGTTTTTCCATTGGAATGCAGATAACTATGCAGATTCCGAGCCGCATTATGATAGTCCTTGCCGGTGGCCAGGTTCCCAATGGCTTGCAAGTGAGGATCGACAACTCCTGTACAGGAGCTCGGAGGGTATCAGGGTTAGAACTGTTCCATTGGGTCAACCCTAAATTATCTAGGATGTTTGTTATTTTTTACCCGACCTGCTAAGTCTTCGATCTGGAGTGCGAGTGCATGTTGTTCTAACACTTCGGGGTTGCACTCAAAGTGCCCTGAAGCTGCATGTAGTGGGTCGAAGGATTGTTTCTGGTGTTAGCTGTTGCAGTTGTTACGACACATTGCACACCAAGCACCAACACTGTAAAGACCACAGCTTAGCCAAGCTATGCATCATGTATTGGTTTTGGTGAGACATATTTGGTTTGGGATGGCGCGAACTCCCTATGGGTCACCGGGCTCCCAGGCCCGACTTCCGACTTTAACAAAACCCGGCATTACACAACCCCACACAAGTCACATAGGGTCGAAGACACAGAGTTTTAGGGTTGGGTTTAGGGACCGAAGAATGCACAAATCCAGCGGCTCTAAAGTACCATTCGCCCGCTTAACATAATTCCTCGGCCCTCAACCCCAGGCCCCACATAAAGCTAACCCCCGACACGAGTCATAAAACCCTGCACTATCCTGCCTAGCTTCCTCATCCTCCGGCTGGCGATTTTTGCCAAACGGACCACACTCTTGGCATCGGCCTGCACAGCATGATATATTTGCACACATGCATGCATATTATGCATAGACGGATAGGAGATAGGAGTGCATCCAAGAAACCCCCTTTTCAACATCTCCCATAATAGCACCAACCAAGCCATCACTATCGGAGGCATCGGAGGGCTCCTCATCAGTAGGTGGGCCTCAGAACTTGAGTCAACCATAGCCCTTTCGATAGTAATGCGCTTTCAAGATCTTTCAAGTGGCTGCATGCATATGCCACGGGTCCCAGGCCGTATTCGAAGGCGGGATCACGAGCCCGTCTTTGTGCTTCGAGGCCTGCGCCACAAGCCCGGGTATATACAGGGTCTAGGGTCAAGGTAGCTATCTCATGCATGTGCTGGTCACATCAGATAAGCAACCACGTCTTTTCACGCTACTCGGTTGGATCAGCGGAAATCACGCTAGATCGAATTTCATGGGCATGATGCAGATTCCCCCGCATCTTCCGATCTCGTTTGGATCCGTGGAGCCCTTTCCCCAGCAATATATGTTGAATCCTAGGCCCGGCCTAGAGAAAGTGTACGTGTAATTATGTATGCATATTGACGGGTCCCAGCAGAACCGAGATCGAGGATCCTCAGAACTTCTATGTGCCTTTAGGCACACAGCAAATCTAGAAAAGTTGCGAAGCACTCAACACCGGTCACTCTTCCTTGTTCTTCTTCGACTTCTTCTCCTTCTTATCCTTTTTCACATGCTTGCCTGCGGGCTTTTCCGACTTGTCATCTTTGGCCTTTGGGCCTTTCTTCTTCTTCGGTGACTTGGGCTTGGAACCGCCGACCTTCTCGCTGGGGCTGGCCTTGATATTCCTGAGAATTGCCAATTATCAGTTGGTGGTTGCGCGCTTGCAAAAGTTCAGACAAGACTCCTGGCCCGGGTCTTGTAGTTGTTCAGTGTCACATCGTGTTTCGTGCACTTCACGAAGAGGCTCATGATTTTCTGCTTGTTGGTTTCCAGATTCCTGGGTTTTGGGCTAGTTCGGGCACAGCATATTAATATGTATATATATATATATGTTACATCTAAGTAGCGATCGAAGCTATAGGTATAGGATCGCATAATTAAGTTCAGGAGCTTCCCCTCTGTGTCCACCAGGACTTCTGCTTCCACTTCACTCAAAGCCGTGTAGCACCGGTTCATCTGGTCCAAGATGGTTCTCATTTGGTCGGGCATGCTGAGATGCAGGGGGAAGCGCTAAGCAAGTGCATGTGCATGCGAGCGTACCATGCACATGACTGTACACAATACATATATATTGATCGACGAGAGTCATGGTTGCACGAGGTATGCCGGACTTGGCCAACTTCTCCTCAAAAGTGCTCGCACATGTACACTTGGTCTAGATGCACGAATCCCCTCACGAATGCATCACCAATCCTGCTGGGTGGTTGCCAGCTCAATCTTCTTGCCCAGCACCGACAAGAATGTAGGCAAAATCGTGACCGGGCTGTCATTCTTTGCCAAGGTTGGGAACACGATCCTGGGTTGTAGGGTATTGTACAGGGTTTACACCGAGCGTCAAACAGCACATGTTAAGGTCATTATGTATGTGCACACATATCAAGCTGCTTGTTGCCAGATGCATTGGCTTCGGCAAGCTTTGTGGATTCGGCAACTTCCGTGGTGCCGGGAACCCCAGTCGACGAGTCAAAGTCGTCCAGCAAAGCATTGTCCACGTCCTGTGAAGATGGTGTGTACACTAGTCCATGGCCCACGTCTAGACACATGCAATGACATATATATGCATGCATATTCGATCACATTTGCACTGGATTGATACTCGGCTAATCTGGCTTCCATGGCTCTTTATATTCTAGATACCACAGAAACACACAGACACATACACAGAGACACGCGCACATGCATTTCGAGTACATAAGGCTTGTCACTCCTGACCGGCCACCACTATCGGAACTCTAGCTCGCTCTCTCCCCTCTCCCGCTCTCCCTCTTTCTCACTCGCTCTCTCTCTCTCTCTCTCTCTCTCTCTCTCTCTCTCTCTCAATCTCCCCGGACACCGGGGAACAAAGTGGGGTCACCGGGGAACCTCCTTACTTTAAGGTGTCCGCCCCCGGACACCTTAAATTACATGACAAGGTGCTTAAATCCCACACCCCACCCCGCCCCACCCGACGATCAGAGCGAGCATCATGAGCATCAGCCGGTTCTTGGGGCCTAGGAAAACGGGCCCGGACACCTTACTTTAAGGTGTCCGCCCCCGGACACCTTAAATTACATAACTCTCTCTCTCTCTCTCTCTCTCTCTCTCTCTCTCTCTCTCTCTCTCTCTCTCTCTCTCTCTCTCTCTCCCCCCCCCCTCTCTCTCTCTCTCTCTCTCTCTCTCTCTCTCTCTCTCTCTCTCTCTCTCTCTCTCTCTCTCTCTCTCTCTCTCTCTCTCTCTCTCTCTCTCTCCCTTTCTCTTAATATTATCTGTCTCTCTGTCTAGGTTTAGGGGATGTTTGAGGGCTGCTATAAAGTGACGGGCCTCAATCTCGGCCGTCCCCGAGAGGTCGGTGCGGTCACCTTTCTCGTTCTCCACTTCAAACGTCTCCTCCAGGATCAGCTTCGCTTCCTCACACTTATGCACTTCGTTGGTTCGGAGCAACTTTCTCGCTGCTGCCCACTGGAAGGAATTGTCCGCCATCTGCCTCGGCACACTAGATCGGGCTTTGGGCTTTGCATGCATAGGTCGGGTTTAGGTTTAAATCGTTTAGGGTTTATGGGGTTTGGAAGTGAGGCTGCAACCTAGCAACCTTGTGTAGCCGCACTTTTCCATAAGATATGCCTTGGTCACCCAACGTCCCTTCGTGGCATCCTTCTCGACATGGCTCTTGTACTTAGCCAGGTGAAGCTCAACCTCCTTGAAGGTACCCTTCTCGATCAGGAGCTTTCGAAGCTTCTCCCCTAAGATTGCACACAACTTCCCGAATGAATGTGTGCATGTTCAGCAGACAAGATGAACCGTTAGACACAGAGACAAGCATCTTCCACTCTCCGAACCCCAGAGCTGCAGGGCTTCCTTGGACGCCTTTGTCGGGCCGTTGGTGGGCTTGCACATACGCCTCATCCTCAGAGTACAGGAGCATCGGAGTGGCAGGATTGAAAGGAACCGATCGGCGCAAATTAGTGCATTGTAGGTTCTGGTGGTAGTACTTGTCAAACTTGCTGCTTGACCTAGTCTTGCCTGATGATCTGCTTCCCAGAGTAGCGGTACTTGCACCCCGTGACAAGGCAGAGGCCGGTGTACTGAGTGGAGAGTCGCTTTCTCCTTCCACCGTAGCCTTCTTGGGGGTTGACTTCTTTGGGCTGGACTTCAAAGGGCTGTGCCTGGACTTCTTTGGGCTCGGCTTCAAAGGGCTGTGCTTGGACTTCTTTGGGCTGGGCTTCAAAGGGCTGTGCTTGGACTTCTTCGGGCTGTGCTTCACCTTCTTCGGGCTTGGATTGGCCTTGCTGGGGCTGCACTGGTTTGCCAGAGTCGGCGTGGGCTTGCTGCCTTCTGCGGTGCACTCAGGTGGTGGCTTGGAGTCCACGGGCTGGGAATCCTTGGGTGGAGGCGGGGATTCCAGTTCATCCGCCCTCCAAGCACTATCGAAAGAAAGCGCTCTTGGAACGATTGGTTTTTCGTTCTGGGTATCGATCAGGGTCTCCTCTGGCTGGGTGGTAGCATTGCCGGCAACAAATACACCACCAGCAGAAGCAATGGCAGGTGCTCCTGCTCACACACATGTGTTCAAGCACGATAACATCAGAAGCCCGATCTAGGAATCCTAACTCGGCTAAACGCATGATCCTGGAACCGCTGCAGGTGCGGTCGCTGCCGATCTGTGGTGCTTGCCGAGCTGGCTTTGCAGTGCAGCAATACGTTCTCGAGAGGCCTCGGCAAAGCAAATGATATATCATCGGGCTTCAGAGTTGGGGCTTCGGGGTTAGGGTTTAAGGCCGGGTATTTAGTTCATGCAAGTAGCAGCGATCATGGCTGCGAGATCAGTAGGAGGAGCTGCCATCGCAGAGTTTGATCGGACTAGGTTCCCAACTAGTGAGACCCCTTCGGCGAGCGTACTACAAGAGGTCGTTCGGGTGCACATTCTACCCACAGAGGTGCTGAGTGCCAGATCTAGCAGAAGACGGCCCATTCACGTGACAACAGGCCGGCTCAGACACCACGAGTTGCCACCAGAACGCTTCACAGAGTGAAATCTTAAAACCATTCGATACACTTTTTGAGTTTGCGCCCGTTTGCGCTTTTTTGCGCCGATTTGCGCGCATTTTGCGCTGAATTGCGCGCGTTTCCCCGGCCTCAAAATGAGTAAAAACGCGCACCTAGATTAATTATGCCCAAACCTGAAACCAGGCCCCGAGATCACAAAGAGCCAGCTGTATCCATTTGCACCAGACCATTGTAGGCTGCACGGTCCGGCTCCGGGATGGAAACCTGAGACAGAGTGGGCTCTGATGCTTTGGGGCGGGGGGACACTAGGGCTAGGTGGGTGTGGGGTTTGGGCTTGGGGTCCTTAGGTGGCCTGAGGTCCAGAAGGGTTTTTCTCTCTGAAAGGTTAACCCTAAAGCCCTGAAAGCCCCCAAAAGTACACCAACCATGAAAAGAGAGGCCTAGAGGTAAGGAAGTTCGGGGGAGCCTCCTATTGTTGGGGAACTTTATGGTTCAGTCGGGGTCTGGATTTCTATGCGGCAAACTGTCAAGGCAGAGGTATGGGGCTACAGGATTAATAATGGGAGCTAGGTACGTTTTGTGGGAATTGGGAGATTTCGGGCCTCTAATATGCTCCTCAGACAACCCCGTAAGTCCTCAGATGACCTGAAAGCCGAACCTCGAAATTGTCCCAAGAAGTATTATAGTCGTAGTAGTAGTAGTAGTAGTAGTAGTAGTAGTAGTAGTAGTAGCTAGTAGTAGTAGTAGTAGTAGTAGTAGTAGTAGTAGTAGTAGTAGTAGTAGTAGCGGTTGATGATATGAATCCTGCAAGACCCATAATAAGGAGTATATCATGCATAGTTCTGGGTCCTTAAGGTAATGCAGGATTTTTTTCATCAACAGTATATAGTAGTAGAAGTAGTATATAATATAGTTAGTAGTAGTGTTAGTAGTCGTCGTCGTCGTAGTAGTAGTAGTAGCTAGTAGTAGTAGTAGTAGTAGTAGTAGTAGTAGTAGTAGTAGTAGTAGTAGTAGTAGTAGTAGTAGTAGTAGTAGTAGTAGTAGTAGTAGTAGTAGTAGTAGTAGATATATACATATATATAGTGGCAGTAGCAGCAGCATCAGTAGCAGCAGTAGCAGCAGCAGCAGCAGCATCGAGTAGTAGTAGTTTTAGTATATAGTGCGTAGTATAGTAGTAGTAGTAGTAGTAGTAGTAGTAGTAGTAGTAGTAGTAGTAGTAGTAGTAGTAGTAGTAGTAGTAGTAGAAGTAGCAGCCGTAGTATAGATTCATAAACCTTCGGCCCCAAACTGACCATCACACCAAGCTTCAAGCTCCGTGAGCTCTTTGTCAAAGGCCTTGACGGCTTTCTGCCAGCTGTCGGGAACCTTCAGATGCCGGTTGCTCAGGAGGTATGTCCATACTTTAGGGAGTTGTGCATCAAGCCAGATATCCCCAATAGGCATCTCCTCCCACAGCATTCTGTCTGACAAAGACAAATCCACTGGGTGTTTGTGTCGCAGATCCGCTGGTGGAAGCCCCCGTGTGTTGTAGCACTGCAGCAACCGTTTGCAAAAGCCAGCAGGGTAAGACCTTGGCTAGATAGCTATCGGTTACACACACACACATACGGCAGGTAACATGGAAGCTTGCATGCACCCCGTCCACTAAAGGCTGCCACTGTGTTTCCTTGACCCTCTTGTTGCATTGGAACTTTTTGGTTCCATCCGAAGCAGTCCACCGACCTGAAGTTGTAGATGCAGCAAAGCCAGACCGACATGATCCAACAGAATTGCATGAACCCTATAGACTGTAAGACCCCTGCGGCTGGTCTTGAACTGCGTCTCCCTCTGGCGCACCCTCTTTGTTAGCTTGCCAAGATCCAAACCTCCAATCCACGAGCCGTTTGAGAAACAGACTGTCCTCTTGGGTGTAGGACCCCCATGAAGCTGCATCCAGAAGCTCGTCCTCCATACCTGGGATAGCAGTCTACAGGGTTTAGGGGTTTAGGGTTTTTTCAGGTCTAGTCTAGTGCAGCGGTGGTACCCAGCAGATGACATTCATGAAGCGTTCCCATCTAGGATGTCGCCCGATCAATGATTGGGATGGGTGCTCGAGGACGAAGTAGCAATGTCTAGCACATAGAAGAAGACAAACCAAAGCCACCCTGGGTGCCAATCTCGATTGGATCTATACCATGTGCACATGCAGACACACACACACACACACCCCTGTAACTTAACATGCAAGTTTCCGAGATATAGTAACATTGGAGTCATTGACGAAGTTCAAGTGAACCGCACCCAGGCTGTTCATATAGTTTCGCTGGCTTGTGCCCCGTGCCGGTAGCCCCCAACTGCTGCAGTCCGGTCCCATTAGGCATACTGCTTCTGGTAGGAGACACAATATAGTGTGCAGCACCAACCTGAAATGAGAGAGGTCCCGTATCGCGGCAGACACACTAGACCGATCTTCAAGTGTACCTGTAGATGTATTAACACTGACCAGCGGCGCAAAGCCTGCAGGACTGAGAAAATCCATGACACGAATACGGTTCTCAAAGGCCTTGTCGAAAGTGGCCACCATATGGCCCGCCTTTCTCCTTGGGTTTGGGGCGCAGTTGAGCAACAGAGAAACAAAAAGAGAGAGAGGGAGATCGATAGAGGGAGTGACCTCGAGAGACAGACATACCAATTAAGCTTTGCACCAGACTGTCGAGGCTTGGGCTTTCCCGGCAAACAGGTCAAAGAAGGAATATCGAGGGGTCGGCATCGGCAAGTTCTGTGACCATATAATCAGAAGGAGTATCCCGATGAAGATCTGCATGGTGGATAGCAGTCTACAAGAACGGATTGACAGTGTATATGTTTGCAAGACCACAACCATGCACACACAGGTCACTCCGGCCTTCGGGGCACCTGCTTGTATCAGGTTGACAACAATGGACTCAGAGCGAATCCCATCCATGGTGAAGAAAGATGAGCAAAGTTAAGGCATGCGGTGATGTAAGGTTCCGTAAATATATGCTATGTTAATGCAACATATATGCAACACATGCAGTTGGCAGTCATATCTCCCACACCTGCTTGAAAGCTGCAGCGTACACATCATGCAAGGAGAGCATGTACACTTCCGCTGGCACTGCACTGCTCGTGAACAAAAGGTCCTGGCCGGCCTCCTGTCGCGATAGCAGCACGAATCGCCCAGGACTCAGATTTCGGCACCGGCCTGGCCACAACGGGGATCAACTTGGTGTTTGGGTTGAGGGCTTAGGCTTAGGTGTAGGGTCTCCAGGGCTTCAGGTCGGGTTCAGTGACACAACGACAAGAGAGGACCCGAAACAAAACCTACACACAAATCCAAATAGACCTGAGGGCTTAAGCACACCCCAGCCTAATTCGACACCGACCCAAATCCTATATAAATTGCACATGCAGAACGCATTTCGGCAGAACCCACTGCATCGAGGTCGCATGGCTGTGCTTTAGCTGTAGCCTGGCGCGAATTACACACCATGTGTTCTATAATGTACACTGCACTTACAACGTGAGACGCTGCTGAGACATTCTCTTGCAGGCAGCAAACATTCACGCACACGGTGTATACCCCCTGCCACAATGCGACCGGCTTTAGCGGTCAAAGTGACAACCCAACTTGCAAGGCCAAGCTTGTGTCATCGCCATTTCATAAATCGGATCA
>CAJNDT010001924.1:0-287899 GCA_905221615.1 Symbiodinium sp. CCMP2592
GCACAAATAACCACCTCCCCCAAGAAGAAGAATATTAATTCTTAATCCCAAGCGATATATCATCAATATTATCATACATCCATCCTAATCTAGAATTTTTCCAATAACCAGCCCCCCAGACCCCCATATTTATAATCCCCAGAATCTTTAAGAATAGTAGAAAAACTCCCCACCTTCGACTTTCGATACCTTATATATTATACAGAATTTAGTAGCAGAAAAAATAAGAAGCATATTATATATATATATGACGAGTGATTTATAACGTATCTTATGAACGTATAATATACGCTATAACGTACGAAATGAAGACAATATCGATGAACCATCGATAAAATCTATAATTTCTCTACTTATTTAGATCCAAAAAAAAGAAAGAAAACGTATTCTTAATTTTCAATCAATAAAGCGATCTAACGCGCGACCGAAGAATATTATATTAGCTTTCAATTTAATATTATCTTTTCAATAGAATCCTCAAATCTAAATAAGCATCATTAATCCTATTAAAATAGAAATAACGACTATTTATCTTAATCCGTTCCAATACCTATCTATTAATACTCGATTTAAGAGTGTAAATATGAAAATTGACAAATAAAACATATAAAGATATATATATTTGTGAAAAAAGATATAAACATATATAAATACAAACCAAAATGCAACACACATTGATTGAAGTTAACTATCATTTTCCTGAGCCTGCAGTTCGTTTATCAAAGCACAAACAAACCGAAGAACGTACTAGTTACCATGGAATGCTTGTACACATTTACACATACCAGATAAGGGCCAAAGTTGTCAAGAATGATGTCTTTCCACTTCACCAGCATCTTAGCTGGAAACGGTGCAGCACTTGACGTACGGATGAAACACCATTATACAAGAGTTACAAGGATTTCACATGCTTAGCCAATTCTGGTTGCTGGGCTTGGGGTTTAAGAGAAAGATGTTGGATGGAGGTGTGTGGAGCATGTGTTTGGAGCACCTTACTCTTCGCAAGGTCATAGCGAGATTCTAGCCTTTGTTGCTTACTTGGAGTGGCTGTGCGAGAAAACCCTTCTCCTTTTCTCCTCCATTATTCGGGTTGCACTGCGCCAGAAAATGGCACGACAAAGGCGCAGCGAGGTGGCAGGCTCCAAATCTGGTATCTAAGCGCGAAGTGAGGCAGGTTCCATGGATCACACCAACCGTTGACAACCCGAAGCTTTGAAGCCCAAGGTTTCATAACTCAAACTCTTAACTTCCACAACGAGCCAATCCGGTCTGCATATTGACACCATGTGTAGTATGCAGCCATGTCATAGAACCCCTCTGAGCAAACCTGCCACCTGACTTGTTGATCGACTTCACGGTCAACGCGCGCAGATGCGCGCTGAAGATGGGTGAATTTCTATCCGCTGGATAAGTGCCAATCTCTCGGGCACAGCTTTAAAAGGCCCCGCAGAGACCAACGCCCAATTTCAATGATGCTAACACGTCCTACAGCACCTTACACCCCCTTTACCGGACCGAAAACATGCCCGGATCAAGCAGCGCGGGACCAGGCGAAAAATCTTGCAACTCAGCCAGCTGTTCTCAAACCAGTCCGGCATGCCCAAAGAGTTCTGCAAATCAAGGGATGGCGGCTGATAGATTCCCTGCATCTCGGTTGCTGTGTTTGGCCGACCAGTTTTGATGGGGGGATCCCGATCGTGTGCCTCGTGTCAAGTTTGGGGTTCAGGGTTTCGGGTTCTTACATAGTCTAGGATTCCGACAAGATGGGGGAATTTCTAGCACTCGGGTCGGTTTAAGCTGATGACAGCTAGTAGGTTCGAGAAATTGCAAAGGCCTGTATTTAGGCCGTGGCAGGCCGGACTATTGCGGAAGGATGGAAGCCAACCGATTTTCAGGTTGGCGAGCTTCGCGCAGTACAGGGACTGATGGACCTTACCATCGTGCCTCGCAGCACTAGCACCGGAACACGACATCAGGGATTCCAACACTTAGGCATAGACCTGACCAACTGTGAGGAACAAAAGCCTACGCGAAGGCGATTCACGCTCAGCTTGCCTCGCACATGCAAGTTTTGCAGCAACACCTTGGCATGGTCACCGCAACATCTGCCAGAAAACTGCCGCATAGCATCTGAGAGGAAACCTCCAGCTTCTGATTAGTTTGCATTGCGTAGGCAAGTGTGCCCGGGTACTACCATATGAACGCAGAGTGCAGACTCTGACTGGCAAGACAAATCTTTCTTGGCATTCCAGCCGTGTCTGCGTAACAGCTCCTTCCAAGCGGCCCGCTGAAAAGGTCTCATCATCTCACAGTTGGCGCCTGCCGGTGAGGGGTTAGCCCTGCCCTCCTCCACTCTCATGAGTAGGTAGAAGGACAGATCGTGTCAGGGGTTTGGTGGAGAGCTTCGGTTTGCTTAGTTGATGCGCTCTGACCGCATACCACGCACCGAGTACGGAACTGGACAGAAGACGGCACTTCCCAGGCCATGATACGCCAGGCCTCATCGGAGCAGAGTACCTGAAGCTTTAGTTTCCAAAAGGTTTCCTGTACTCTAGGAGGCTCCTCTGTCCGGCACTTGAGCTTTGCAGAACTCTCGCACCTCTGCCTGCTTCTGCTGGGGGCGGCACCAGAACTGCTGTGCAAGAACCTGCTCCTTGGCTTCTTGAAGCTTGCTCCCGGCCCGGCTCGGCTCGCTCTTATCCTTTAGAAGCTGCCCAACACGAGTGCTCCTGCTCAAGCTTCTCCCGCATCTCCGGTCCATGTCAAACACTCGGCAAGCTTGACTCCCGGAGCGCGAATTGAATTGCAGTCCCTTGCGGAGGACGACATCGTTGGGCCGGTGTTTCGGGATGCTGTGAATGCAAATCCTGTCATCACTACAACATTTCCCCGTGTGGACTTAATATTCCAGCGCAGGCCGGAGAACCGGAGACCCTCACAAGCCAAAGTCAGGAACTCTGCTCAAGGAGCGATCTCAACTTTGAAAAAACCGATGCGGACGAAGGCTCAATGAGAGTCATGTTCTCCTCGAGCTTGCAAAAGGCGACCTGACACCTGGCTGCTCCGTCCATGCTCGGGCTCTTTCGGTGGTTGTGCGGCTTTAGGGCTCGAGAGCTTTGCTTCGGGCCTGCGGTTTGCATTCAAGCTTGAAGGTAGTGTGTGGAGGCTTATGTGTTGCTCGGTGGCACGTTGCGAGTGTGCCGGACACGATCAGGCAACCAGCCACGGCTTCGAATTCGGACGGCCTGAGCGCAAGATCGTATGATGGCACCGCCGTCAAAGCTGCGTCGTGAAAGCGGTACAAACAGGGCTCCTTACCAAGTGCGTAGACATGGCATGCGCAGCATCGAACGCGGCTACTCGGGCTGGGTCTCAGACTCTCGTCCGAAGCAACAGAGACTCCCGAAGGCTCGAAGCCACCCTCTACGGTTTAATGAGGATGAGTTGAAGCACAGGACACAGGACGCCGCCGCTACCAGTAACTTCCGTATGAGACTCAAAAGGAGAAGCCCCACCCCCCACCTCTTCTCGAGGTCGCCCAGGGCCACATCTAAGTCGAACTCCTCTGGCAGTCCCGCCTCCGAGCCAGAGCCGTTTTTCTTGGGGGTCCTATGGAGGCTGAAAAACCTGCGAATGCCAGTACTCAGTACGCCGCTTCATTGCCGGTCTATGAAAGCTATCTATGCCTTCTCTCACGTTTCTGCAACAAACGGGGCAGTCGCCGCAACTTCCATCATCATCATCGTCATCAATACCAGCGGCACTTCGCAACAGCATGTTGCACACGTGCCTGCGCTGATCGTTGCAGCAATGAGCCATAACTGCAATTGAGTATGATTGATGTGCAGGCAGAGAACATAACAGGGATTGATTGTGCCGAATTTCCTCAAGTCACGCACGCATGTGGCATGCGGCCCCTGCCTGCAGACCAAGGATGTAGTGAGTCTCGTCCAGCTCCACTTGCTTCAAATAGAACATGTTTCTGCACAGCGGGGACGAGGCTTCTGAGGATGGTACCGGCTGCTTAGCAACAACGCCACTGCACGTAGAGACTCTGCAAAGTTACTTTGACTGTTGACCGTGTCTATGAGGCGCCCGCTGTAGCGGAGGTATGAATGTAGCGTTGTCTCTAGGGTGTCACTGCAAGACATGGACAGTTTGGATGCCTCAGAGCCCGTGAGTGAGTGAGTGTCTAACGACTTCTGAGGAGATATCTTCGATGCGAATTCGACATTTCCTGAGTGATCCCAAACATCTTCGATCATGTCATGCTCCACTCCCACGATGTTCTCACAAGAATGGTGCTTCACTCAGCTCGATCGCTGCCCTGTGACCTGCAACAGACACACTGTTCAAAAGACGCACATCCCCGAACACAAGTTTCAACGTTGTGGACAAGTTCGCAGTGCTTCAAACTTGCCTCTCCTTTATAAAGACCGCAGACACTCTTCGGCGCCTGAACAGTTCACCGGACTTCCGGGCATTCGTTTGCACCTCAGGTGCATCCAGGCTACGAGCTTCAGAGTTCACCCAAAGTCTTGGCAGGTCGAGGGCTTCGGGCCTCGAGTCTTAAAGCGGCCAAACCCTGAACCGCGCAGCGGCCTCATGCCGCGACGTGGGTTCCGACCCCGCAAACTCCTGGAGCCCAAAGCCGGCGCAACCCCAAAATCCTAAAACTCGAGATGCCCGAGGACCCGGCACAGATCATCTCCCCCCTGGGCAGTTCGACCCATGGCCTCAGGCTCGACGCCATAGCGAATCAACTCAACTGAAACACACATCTCTATCATGTACGAGACTTTTCCGGATGTGTTGGTAAATCAGGCTCAACCTTTGCAGCATCGATCCTTCGCGACATGAACCATTGCCACGGGACACCTGCTGAAGATTCGAAGAATACCGCAATATTGAAAACCCTCAAGCTTCACCGCGACATAGGCCTTCTCAGCGTAGCACAGCAGGGATTCATCCCACCCCTGAATTGCAGAGCCGTGCCCCCTGCTTCTGTAGTCCATCGGGCAAGTTGTCCGGGGCACCTCCGACCATCGTGGCTGTCTGCTCCAGTGATACTGGCCAGGTGATCATGCGGACACTCCGAAGCTGGAATCTCACCCGTGCTGACTCACAGCAGGCCTGTGTACTCCTCGCCAACTGACGAGGACATACAAAACCTGGCGAGCAACGACGTCAACGCTCTGGGCGGCTTGCAATTTCCCAGCACTTCTTTGTCAGCCTCTCAGACTCTGTCCTACAATCGATTTGAGTCTCCTAGGCTTGGCCATCCAAGCTTGCCGTGTTTCTGTTGGCTCCTTTACCAGCATATAGCCTATCTTCAGGTGAGGCACTGATCCAGAGTGACTTTGCACATGCACCTTTGCAGAAGCACTTAGTTTGTTCATGGCCTGACCTGCAGTCCCTCCAGGAAACTTGAGGAAGAAACCTCAACTGTCACTGCTCAGCAATTGTTAGCGGGTAGCGTCAGCCTCCGCGTGGTCAACTCATGGAACCCTTGAATCAGGCCGGAAGAACGCCCGACACTTCACTCGGGTGGCCTCCTGCGAACGTGAGCTGGGGCTTTCTGAGAAGCCCTCGCAAAAGTTTCTGTCGGTAAAGGGTATGCAGTTCAGTGACAGTACAGGTAAAGGCACCAGGCGATTGAAACTACTCGAAGATCCGACCCGGAACTTCGCTGGCAATCCGAACTCCGTTTGAATGCAGACCTGCCATGTTCGCAAGCCTGAGCCCTTCAGGCCAGAACTAAGTTGCGGGCATCGATGAGATTGGAGGGCACGCCATTGAGCAAGAAGCGGCAATTTCGCCCCACGATCTCCTGTACCTCGTCAGGACTGGCACTGGCACTGCGCAGTGGCCCCGGAAGTGCAAAGGGGAGGGCGCAGAGTAGCCAGTGAGCTCCGTGAAGCCCGCGCTACAGGCAATGAGGGGGCAGTCCGGCTTGGACCTCGGAGTTCCGGCAGAGAAAGGATGAGTTCAGCGCTTCGAAGGAATTCTTGAAGGGGTGCAATGTGGTGTTGGTCGGCCTGCGACATCTCTATCGGAATTCATCGGGTGGGATCCGCGAGGAGGGTTCTGCCCGTACCGGCTGTGCGACACCTCGAGAACCCCTCGCCCGCCATGTGCGTCAAACATACCGAAAACAAATCAATTGTTTGCCGACCAGACGCATTCTGTTTCCGATGTGTCCCCCGGTCGTCATGCATGCGGTCTCTCTGAAGCATGGGGATGTCTGCCCTCAGAGCCCTTAACTCCCATAGCCCTTGACCTACTTGCCCTTCAGTCTGCAATAGGTTTATTTCAATCCTTGCGTTGCATTTTGGGAACGCATCCGGTTGCTGCTGCAGTCACCAACATGCTTGTTGTGGCTAATTGGTACCAGAAGGAGGCTTAGGCCTTAAGCTGATGGCTCAGGTCTGTGTAACACACGCCGACTGGGCTCCTGAGCTTTGCTGCGTTTGGGCTGGCAAAGGTCGACTGCTCACTTACATAAGCTGGATTGCTGAGGATAACGCGGATCTGCGAGAGTCACCGAGAATCCTAACTCGTACCTGACACGATGCTGCAAGTCCCCGCTGCACAAAACGGCATTGCACAGAACTGAATGTCTATGAGCATTATGTGCAGGGACCCGGGGCAAGCAACAACCAACAAACCATGCGAAGAGCCTTTCGCACAGCACTCCGTCATCCGTTGAGTCTCTGAGTCTGCATCCGAAAAGATTTTAACCAACTTCGGCGGAGCACAGCTCTTCGATGCAGAAATTGTCGATGACTTTCTGAAGCTCTGTGCTGCATCGGGTGTTCCAGTGCAGGGGTCCATGCGAGGACTCCTGCGCCAGGATTTCGCAGACACGAGCTTCGAACCTTTCCCTCAAAGCCTCGGCCTGGAGTAGGCGCCGGCCTACGAATCTTGGGCCTGTCACAACCGGAGCACCCCAACAATTACTCCGCACTTTCAGTGCAGGAAAACAGGCCACACTCTACCACCCCACAATGCCCAGGACACCCCTTCCAGAAGAAGTACTCAACAGCAGGCTCTTGGAAGAGGCACCGATGCAAGGGAGCACCTTCACTTCGAAGCCTCCCAGCTGAAACCCTGACACCTGAGATCCCAAATCTCCCAAGCCTAAGCTTGCTTGCATAGCCGGCCTGCCGCAAGAACCTGCCCGCATCCTGCATGCAGCTTTGGGACGGCTACAATTTCGGTCCAGTTGCAAACATCAAGCAGACATTGACGGATGACAGAGCCGAATGCGGCGTTTCACCTGCTCCAACCGTGGGACCAAGCAAGACGGACATGCGCAGCACTCAAAAGCAGGAACCCTTCAGCCCCCGTAGTTGTCTTGCGTTTGGCTGGATGCATCCTCTTAAAGTCGGCGTGTAGAAAAATGTGCAGACATATGCCAGAATCCATCTACAAAGTGCATCACACAGAGGTTTCGGCACTGTATCTACTGCCCGGGACGCCCTTCGGCTAGACTTCCCCAGGGCTTCTTCCGCTCGCCTGCGCATTGCCGAAGCCGGGCAAAGCACCGACCTCATCGATCTCCTCTTCATCCGCATCCTGGTGCCCGGAGAGACCCCAAACGAAGATTTTGTTAAGGGGTGTGCCTCAAACGATGACGGGGCTCCTAAGAAGGAGTCCTTTAGGTTGGAATCCATTAAGTGGTCAGTGCCGAATGTGCCAGATTTGACAATGCTTAAGGGTTCGGGAGCCAGAGCAAGAAGGATCACCGAAACCCCGAAATTGCCGGGCCTCAAAAGGATCCAGCAAGTCCATAAACCTCTCCTGGCCCGGTGGCGACGGCTTTTCTGGGCTTCTTGCTTGTGGCTGGCCTTCGGACTCGGAAACTATTTTAGGGTTGAAACTTCGTTGTCCAGGCTGTGTGGCCAGGTCGCTGAGGCTTCTTTCAGGATCTTTGTGCTTGGCTTCGAGGCGAGGAGGGGCTCCTCTGGCCTGGGACCTAGGATGACCCAGAGCTGAACGGTTCTTCCCGCCTGTGACTGTGGAAATGCCATCGCCATTGCGGTGACCGGCTGCGTGAGGATCACCTGCTGAGCACTTCAAGGCCCGCCGGATCCGGCTCACAGGCTCCGACCGAGACTCAGGCCCTGGAATTACAGGCTGCCAGGCTTCGGCTTCAGATTTCTGCGAGGGTCGTGTGGTTTGTTGTATTCTCTCCGGCAACGGCATGGACACTGGACCCGTCATTCAGAATGTAAAAGCCGCGCAATCCTGAAGACCCCGAAGCCCAACGTCCATCGCAACTCTGACGATTCCCGTCCTCGACACAGCACCGAAATAATCCGACTGGTGGTGTTCGAGCCGCAACGACCGCACATGAACAAACATCCGTTCCCCGAGCGCATGCAAGATGGAGACCGGCGTGTAGTGTCTGTGGTACTAACCTTTCTATGAGGACCGCCGTCGCAAGCTACATTCTTTAAATAATTGAACAAAGGGCACGGGTGCTCCTAAGACTGAACAACAGCCTTTCATGGAGGGCTCTGGGCAAGGTGGCCCTTCTTCAAAGAATGACAGTGATGAAAAGGGGCTACATGACCATGCACATCATATCAACTCCAACTTAAAGTCCTTCAATCCTCTGAGGAGGCTACAAATACTAAGCGTGAAAACCAGCGGCACCCCGGCAAAGTTTTGGTTCCCGCCCGAATTCTCGCCTTTAAGGCGATGGGGATTGCAGTCTGCACAAGCTCAAATTGCAAATTATGCTGTCTGACACGTCTCAGGGAAGGAATCTCCCTGCATCCAAGGCCGTCATGAAGTCAGCAGGCTTACCTTTCGATGCTTGCAATTCCTCTAGCTGCAGGTGAAATGTACGAGTTCGTGCTGCTTGTGCAGATTCGATGCCCCTTTTGGGTGCTGCCCTGGTATGCTATGGAAGCCCCAACAGCCGTGCATCTGACGTCCAGACAGCGTGGGCAAGGCTCACTGCCAGCCCTCAATTCCGCACCGCAAACAGATGGCTCGAAGCTACGATCCTAAGACATCTGAAATGCCAGGAGTTGTATGGTTGCCGCAAGTAGTGTTAAGATCCCGCTGGACCGGTGGCTACCATCTGCGCGGCAGAGCCTGTGGGTTGGCAGGCATCGCGTTCCATGTGCTAGTGCTTCGCAGCTTATGGTGGTGGTGCTGGTGGTGGTGGTGGTGGTGGTGCTTCTGGTATCAGCACTAGTGCAAGTCATACTGTCGATAGGCTCAAGATATTAAAAACAGCAACAGCAGAAACAGCAGCAACAGCAACGACAACGACCATTTCCACAGCCGCACCCGCAGCCACAGCGCGAGAAGCAGCTAGAACAATACCACCACTATGACGAAGACGAAGACGACGACTACTGCTTCTCCTCCTCCTACTACTGTCTACTTTTGCTGCCTCACTCTGAGATAAGAGCAGTACAATCACCATTCTCGTGTGATCTAACTTGCAAAACGAATGCCTGCCACCCCGGAGCTAGCCGGTTCTGGTGCAAAAAACTGCCGCTTGTCGAAACTTCTAGTGTAGAGACCGCCTGCTTGGCGAGAACTTTCCACTTGTAGGTGCCTCGGACATGGAGTGTGCCGGTTGGGGGGCTTCTACCGAGAGGCTTCACGTTGGGAGGCCCAAAGGACCATCATGTCGATCTTGGTTTGAAGAGCCCACACCTAGCAACCACACGCAGCCGCGAGGAATTTGCCTGCGACATCTGAGCAGCCCATCCTCAGCATTGGGCCGGGCGTCATCAGCGCAGCTCCTGAGGGAAAAGGGCTGCCACATTAGCGGTTTTTTGAGGGCCTGGCTGGCTAAACATGTTTGACATGAAGTTCAGGGGCTCTTACGCCTGGGGCTGTGGCCCTGCGCCCAAGCCTCTATCCCAGCTCAATTACACGGAACTTGTGGAGAGGCAGGACTCCTAACTCTGAAACCCGTATCGGTGGAACCGTTGTGCTCCTTGGGTCGCAAAGATCGGGGGATGTTCTCTTTGTCCTGGCGCATCGGTCAATCAATTTTGGAGTTTAGAATGGCGTTTCGGCTTGTGCAAAGATGGAAAGCTTCTTGGGCGGCAGAGCAGTTGGGCTTCTCTCCACGAAAACATCTGTTTCTGAACTCCTCTGTGCCCCTGTCTAGCGAGGCTTCTGGAACCACGCTCGCGCTAGCATTCTAATCACGCCATTCTAGCGACGAACATGATGATGATTTGCTTTGATATGGGGAGGGGAGGAGCATGCTCCGCGCAGCTGCTGAGACGACACCATAGGCCGTTTGGAATACCAAGCCGTGGGCCATTGGAATCGTGCAACCTTCGGGGCTCTGACCTCGCCTTCCTCCATCCCTCACAAGACTTCCTGTACTGCTGCAGTTTGTGATATCCAGGACTGTTAAACCTGCAGAGTTCAGAAATCCGGAACCGTGAATCGGATACCCCAACCTTCCGCCTAACTTGTTCAAAAACCCGCGGCGCCTCGGAGACCGCGGGAAGGTCGAGCCTGAAGAAAGGGTGGGGTTTGGATTTAAGGGCTTAAGGATGCGAGGGTTCAAACTCAGAGTTTCGGGATTCAGGCATAAGCCCCTTCGGGCTCGTAAAGAACAGTAACTCGCAGGATCCTTGCGGCGAGCCCGAAGTCAAAGACCAGGAATCATCCACAACATGCCTTCACCCAAGGCTGGCATGTGCTGAAACTCGAGTTTTGGCGCGTTCCTCACCCGGAATTGAATTTGCGTTTTGTTGTCGCATCGGTTTTTGCGGTGTTTTCTAACAAAAAAATGCACCTGGCAAGCCACACTGTGCACAGAACTGCTGAGCTCTCCAATTCGCATCGTGTTTTTAGGTGTTTTCCTATGCGTGTCGCATTTGCGCATCGGTTTTTATGGTGTTTTTGCCGACTCTCGACTTTTTTGCACATGCCAACTTGGACTTCCATTTGTACTTCAGCTCCGTGCAGGGGTGGGTGGGGGGGGTGGGGTGAAACACTGAATGTTACACATCCAGGAGCCTGTCTGTTTCACGTATCATTTGCATGTGTCCATGCCTGTTGCTCAAGGTTCTAGTGCACTGGACTACAGCTGTGCGCCTGTAGGAAAAGAGCCTCCTGAGTGCCTGTGTACTTGTGCGCATAGCGAAGGGATACACGTCGTGGTAGCGGAGCTCCCGGGAAACGGGAAGCTTCACATCGGTGGAGGTACCCGTCGGTACGCTCCATACAGGTGGAAGCAACCGGGATACCCGGTGTGCTTCACACAGGTGAAGGTGACCGGAGTCTCTCCGGCACACTACACACAGGTGAAGACAGCAGGAACAGTAATCTCCCGGGGCTCCATCCGAGGACAGCGCAATGGCTAGCCAATCTGCGACTATAATTGAACATGGGGAAGGAGATGAAGATTACCTCCTTCATGAAAGTGAATCGTTCGCGACGATTTACCGTCATATCAATGAATTACACCGTCTCTAGCAGGTGACCACAAAAGTACCGCCATCATATGATGGACGAAGCAGTTGGCTCGCCTATGAAGACGCGATCGATGACTGGTGTGACATCACTGAGCTTGATGCTGATAAGCGTGGACCGGCTTTGAGAAATCGGCTAGAAGGTGAAGCAGCAACCCCACAAAGGCTTCTCGACAGGGATCGCCTGAAGGATGCAGCCAACGGAATGAAGTACTTCAAGAGTTTCCTGCGGTCGCTCTTCGTGAAGGGCGCAGCAACTGTTTTCCTCTACCGCTTCCAGCCGTTCATGAATTTGCACCGCGGGAATGGAGACATGCTTCGTTGGATTACCAGGTTTCAACTCTCTGTTCAGAGAATGCAGGAAACGTGGAATGACACCTATCTGCCGATCGTTGACCCGAACAACGCCGAGGTCAGAGCTTACATAGCAGGACTTCCCGCAGAAGAACAAGAAGGTCTGACGCCAGAGCAGGCGATGGAACGGGCCAACGAACGGCTCAGATACCAGCATGCTCGGACCATCCCAATCACAGCCAATCTCGTTGCTTTGATCTTTGTCTCACTGTCCGACCTCACGCAGGATCAGAGACAGGTGCTGACATCGTTGATGGCACATCGGAACCGAGTGCTGGCAGACCACCGCCTTGCCGAGCTGCGCGAAGTCTACCTCGAGATCTTCTGCACGACCAAGACTACCGTCGACAACCCGCTCCTCGCTCCTTCCGGCCACGGTGGCCGCAAGACGTTCCTGGTTATCGATGACGGATATTTGGACAGTCATGAAGGCTACTGGGTTGAGGACGAGGAGGATGGCACAGAAGGTTTTCTAGAAGCTGATGAAGATTCCTTCTGGGTCTCCGACGACGAGCTACTCCAATGGAGCGATCAGTCTTGGGATGACTGGTCCTGGTACGAGTCTGGGGAGCCCTATGCAGCCGAAGGAAAAGGAAAGAAAGGAAAGAAGGGCAAAGGAAAGAGCAAGTTTGGCAAAGAAGGAAAAGATGGAGAGCCCGGAAAGGACGGACAAGCCCAGCTTGCTGACTCTGCCGAAGATCGACAATATCGAGGAAGCCTTCATCTCTCAGCCCTTGACGCCGACCGCGACGGTGTTGGATTTGGGATGCACGAGAGCTATGGCTTGGAGAGTGGCCGCACATGACATCATGCAGTTCTGTGACAAGAATCCGAACTGTGGCATTTGGTACACCGTAGCAGAGACTACGTCTCAGTTCACCTTTGCCAACTCCGAGTCGACCAAGTGCAACCAAAAGTTGGCCATTTGCATGTGCGACCGGGTGTACGCAGTTCGATCGACCGAGTTCGACATTGTGGAACAGGGGCATGTTCCCATTCTCATGTCCTTGCCGCAAATATGCAACCTGAGGTTCCAGTTCGAACTCCATCCGGAAGAGGCATTGCTTAGCAGCCCTGTGCTGGGAATTCGAGATGTGGTTGAAGGTTGCTCCTAGCTCACATCTGGTACTTGATCTTCTCGACCTTAGTAAGTTGATGTGGAAAGTTCGTTTCGACAAGCACAAGAAGTCGAGCTTCCTCACTTACTTCTCCCACTACGAGTTCCACCAGAAGACCCTGGGAGGCTCTTCATAGGAAGAGGTACCCGACAATCTCGTATTGGCGACGGATGATGAGTGGGTCATCAACGAAGTCGACATGGAGATGATCCGTATCCACAAGAAGATGCGAAAAGTCAAGTACGAACCCAAAGAGGGATATGTGCCCATTCCGTTGGAGTATCTGGTCAACAAGCACAAGACGATCATGCAGTGCTCCAGGCGTTCTTCTGAGCGTCCTGCCACGAGAACAACTGATTCTTGAAATGGTAGGACAATCTCCAAGATTTTGCCTGGAGGTATCGAGAGTAGGACCTCGGTACCAGCTAAGTCCAAAAATCCCACTCGTGCTCGAGTAGGATCGCCAGAGGACATGATTAGCAAAGGCAAGCCTGAAGACAGCTCGAAGAAACCAGGAGCAACTGCATGCAAGCTTTCCTCAAGGAAAGATGTAGCTCCTCTTATGGCTCCTGGAGATGATCCGGAGCTTCAAGAGTATGCACCGTCCGAACCGGAGGAATCACATTTGCTTCCTACAAAGAGCCCGAGGATCGCGCTTCCATTGCCAGGCCAAGAGGTCTCAAGGGCCTCTCCGCAGTATCAGTGCATGTTGGAAAAGTTGAACAATGATGTTGAGCTTTACACGTTGCATGTGAAGCATTACCACATGAGTTCAGCGCAGTTTCGACGAAGGACCAGCATGCTTGGGCTGCCAGGAGAGATCTATGACAAGTACGACCGCATTGTCAAAGGCTGTCGTGTTTGAAGCACCTCCGTGCCTACGCCGCCGCGAGCCAGAATCGCAGGGTTACAAGCATCATCCTTCGGAGATCTCATCTTTATTGATCACGAAGAGATCAAGTTTGGCACCAAGGCTTATCTTGCTGTGGTAATCATTGATGGTGCCTCTAATCTCCTGTGGGCTACGGCTCTGACAAACCTGGAAGCGCCCGAGACTCTGGGAGCTTTTCGACAATGGACAGAGGAGAACAACTGCGTTCCTACAGGAATCGTAGGCCATCAAGCATTTTTCACACCACAGTTCATGTCCTATTACAAGTTCCGTGGCTTTAACTCCATATCCATGTAGACCTCGAGACTGCAGTGCGGCTGTTCAAGCGCACGTGATCTATCATGGCTAAGGCCTCGGCCAATGAAGGTTACGCAGAGAACGCAACTGTTCGTCAGGCAGTCAAGAAGGTGGCTTGGGCACGGAATTGCCAGCTTACCGTCTCTGGCTATTCTCCTCTGGAGATAGCTACTGGGAGACGACCACCTGACTTGTTTGACGTGGAGAACAGTACTCCTGAACAGCTCTCTGCCGATCCTGCTGAGGAGGATCGAACCGCTTTGGATCTCCAGAGGATTGCCATGCGAGCCCATCAAGAGGCCAGGCAGTCACTTGATCTCCGCAAGGACTTAGCACGGCGAGTCATGCCGTCTGATGGTCCGTATCGGAAGGGAGATCGTGTGTTTGTTTGGCGCAAGGATGAGTCGAAGAAGAAGTCTGAAGGAACCTGGATCAGAGGTGTAGTTGTGTCACAAGAAGGAGCCATGGTGTTGGTTGAAGTCCATCGTGCCGTTTTTCGTGTCAATCAATCGAAGGTGAGGCGTGATGGAGACCCATGGCATGATGTGGCTATTCCTTGAAGTCTGATGATTCGCGAAGCTCTCCAACGGAAGAGGTACGCGGTGATGGCCCGAGACGCTCTTCTCAGGAAGAGGCACTCGACCGCATCGGCGATAGCATTCTTGAGCGTGCAAGTTCCGGATAGTGTTATGAACATGAGATGTGTTACCACACTCTCACTTCAGGCCTTCGGGCAAGAGCGATTTCGTTGAGATCACACCTCGCCTCACCGGGCTTACTGCGTGCACCGTTCATTCTGGTCTTGACGCGAGTGAGCCTGTGTTGTTTGGTGAATGGAGCGCCAAGACTGTTCAGTCTTCGATTGAAGCTGCTTGGCAGGTGATCCTAAAGGCAGAGCCGAATCACATTTTCATTCACCCTGTCATTCCAACCGAATGGCCCAGGAAGGCTGCCAATGCCTTCTGGCACTTTTGTGCAGAGGTCTGTCGCTGGCAAGATGACAAGGGAGAAGGATACTTTGTTACCATCATGTATCCTGCCCATTCAGGGTTCTGGCTATCCCAGAGCAGTCGCTCACTGAAGTGGAGAAATGGACTTTCATTCACCACTTTCAAGAACCACGGTGAGCATCAGCATGGTGAGATTTCCTTTCTCACCAACATGCCAGACGGATCATTTGATCGGTTGGAGTCGCTTGATGAAGGCTATGACTCTACAACTACTCTTGACCCTAGGTTTGCTGTTCTGCTGTCTCAGTGTCTTGTTGGTGAGGAGCGTTCAGATCTCATACAGTCGTATTTGCTCGGGGATATCTTTGAGGACTTTGATGATGGAACATTGTACGCGTTGTGCTTGCGATCAGACAGAAATTCAGAGGCATTGCCAGTTCTTCCTTCTGATGAAGAGTATTCATTGCTCTCCAACAATGACAAAGGGAAGCTTCCGTCACCTCTGAAGCTTGTCGCGCCACAGCGTTTTGTTACATCGTCTTTGGTTCAAACCCTGTCTTACGTTGACGGTCTTCTTCCGGGTACTGAGTTGGAAGTTCACACCACCACATCACCAGATGCGGTCGCCTTGCGACCCATGATTAAGAGAGTGTTGACTCTGCCTTACCTGGAGTTTGAGTACTGTGACGTCTACAGGGGGACTCAAGGGAAAACACTTCCTTTGGTGCATCGACATCCAGATGCTGTTGTGATTCTGTGGCAGAAGGGTGACATGGATCATGTGTTTTTCTTGACGATGGCGCAATTGCTTCCTTGTCTTCAGGATATGCAGTCTACGCCGGTCAATGATAGTGTTCTGGGACGAATCTCGTGGAGTTAGTTCCAGACGAGGGCCTGATGTTGGTTTAGATTTCACGGGTCAGCCAGAGTGGTCAGCCAGCACCGGCCCGATTGCACCGCAAGCGCCGGCCACTGATGATGATGTGGACTATCCCGGGTATGATTCGCACGGCGATATGCCTGTGGACGATGAGGATATGCCGCCTCAGCAGCCTGAGCAGGATCTGGATGATGATCCTGTTGAGCTTCATGTTGGCGGTGATCCTCCGTCACGGCCTCCTTGGAGGCGGTACACAGGTACCGGTACCAGGGGAGATGATGACTCGGACCTGGATATGCCGGATATGCCTTATGATCCGGACAATGGCGGAGGACGAGGCGGTCCGCAGGGGCCGGGGACCTGGCTATGGTCCTTCACCGGAAGAGCCGCCTCTTCCCATGGAATATCATGAGGAATTTCCTCGTCCTGGAGGTCCTCCTGATGCTCCTGGGGCTCCGCCTCAGTTTGCGAACCCGGATCAGGTTCTTAGTCCACCGATGCCTTGGCCGGCACCGCATTCACCTTATTATTCCTGTTCCTATTCCGCCGCATCCGCATTTCCCGGCGCCGCAAAGTTTGCGACCGCCTTCACCTCGCAATGTGTCTCAGACGCACGTGCTCGTGGCGCTCACCCAGATGATACATCCAAGGCTAAGTCGCGTACTATTGTGGGACCTCCGGTTGTGCTGTTGCCTGGTCACAGTCCGCGGGGAAGAAGGATCCTAATTCTTCAGGTGACTTCCCAGTTTCTCATGAACCGGGCATCTTCGCCTTCTGATCCGGCTGCGTTTCCTGGTTTGCCAGTGACTGAGGGGAAATTTCCTATTCAGCAAACCCCACTCCCGGAACCCACCCCGCAACCGCCGGTGCGGGAAGCTGGCGAGGACAGGAACTCTGACGCGACTGTTGACTGTCGTGATAAGAGTTTGCTTGCTTTGGCCAGCGGCGACGATGACGTCTTGATCCGCCTCCCGTCGGACTTTCGAATTCCTTTGTTCCGTTGGATGGCGTTGGTTTTGCGTCGTGGTTGACAAGATCAAGGCTGATACCTTGACGCCGCAAATCCAGCGCAAGTATGCCGCCGAGATTCGTGCGGCTAAACTTGAAGAGTTCAAGAGTTACTTGGACTACGATGCTATTCGGCTCACGGAGATGTCAATTTTCTTACCGGACGTTGGGTCCTTACGGTGAAGGTTGACAAAAACGGTTACTTTTCCAAGTTCAAAGCCCGGTGGGTTTGTCGTGGGTTTCAGGACAACTTTGCCTGGAATCAACAAACGGAGACCTCACCCTGTGGTGAGCTTTCCTTTGCCATGTCGTCGTCCTTGGACTCCTCCTCTTGACCCATGTTTCCGATACCTCTCCTTGTGGAGAGCCTTTGGTCGGCGGTTCGACTTGCGCCTCAGATGCCTCTCCCTGTGGAGAGCCTTCCGGAGCTTCGGTCTCCATTTGCACATCGGGCGCTTCAGTCTTTACTGGGACAGCCCTCTCGCCTTGTGGCAAGTCCGCTGACCCTGAAGCAGGTTCAGAGGTGTCCATAGGTGCGGCCTCCGGGTCAACAACCTCTTCGACCTGAGGACCGGGAAGCTTTTCAAGGAACTCCTCCACAAGGATGTCCTCGTAAGGACGAGTGTAGAGCTCCTCCAACTCGGCTTCCCTCTTCTCCTTGAGGGTCTCATACGCGAGAAGGTCGGACCTCACCTTCCGAGCAAAGGCTGACTTGAAGTCCTTGTTCTCGGCACTAGAGAGAACCTTTTCCAAAGCTGCCAACACATAGCGACCATTGAAGGGTTGCCTGAGAGTGGAGTCAAAGAGCCCGTACCGTTCAGGAGCTGGATATAGGAGAAAAAGTCCACACCGTAGGCCTCGTTGATTACGCCGACGAGCATCTGGAAGTCATCTCGCACAAAGCCAATCTCGCGGTACACATCCCTTTCCTTGAGGCAAGCATTGTGTGCCTCGAGCTTGCGAGACTATTCCGGGCCCTCCGTCTTTGTCATACGCGAACGAGGATCATCATCTCTTGGAGGGTGGAAGCCAATGTTTCCGACAGAAGAGGTCGGAGCTCCCATTCTGCCGCCCTCGAGACGCTCTTCATCATGTCCGCTAGGCCTCCTGGATGCTTGCTGCGGTCCATTTATGAGCTGCGGTACCCATTCGCGTATAGACCTTCGGCTTCTTCTCCAACTCCACGAGATAGTTTCCCTGAAACTTCCCCATCTCAAATGCCTTGAGGAAGAAGTGCAGGGAATACCGGAATACCGGAGAGAGGATGTTGCAACCAGGTTGCCCAGTTGTACTCTCCACCCAACGCATCTCGCATACGGGTCGACAAAGTGCGCCAGGGTGTGACCTGAACGATCGGATCGTCATAGCCAGTCAACATCTTCTGACCATTGGAGTCGACACAGTGCTGCCAAGAACCTCCTTGAGCTCCTCCTGCTGCTGGGCCTTGTGCACGTCAATCTTCCCGTGAACAGTGTCACCAGACTGATACGCATACTTGGTAGCCCCTTCGGATTGCGTGGCACTGGCCTGTCGCTCCCTCTCTTCCTTAAGCTCATTCTCACAGATAAGCTTTTGAAGAGCTGCTGCGTCAAGTGTGGGTACCTCTCCCTGAGGAGAGCCTCCCACGGGCTGGGACGTGCCGGTTATCCTGAGATACCTTTGGCCTCTGCTTGGGAGCTGGCCGAGGCTTCGGATCCATGCTGCTTCCCATGTACCTCTCCCTGAAAGGCAAAGCCGAAGCAGATGCCGAGGTTCCCTCTTACCCTCTTCATGTGAAGAGCCTACCCCTGCAGAATTCTGCCTCTGTTCGTGGCAAAGACCACCAAAATCGGCGCCACGTCGGCATATGAGAGCACGCCGCTGTCTGCGAGTTACAGCTCGTGGCCGTGGCTCAGAAAGCTCCCATCGTCAAGCTTGGCGTAGAAGGTGTACGAGCCGTACTTGATGGCCGTCCCAGGCCCCGGAGAAACCTCTCCACCCGCATAAACGAAGCGGATGGCTCTCCTGTGCCTCTGCCACGATGCCTTCTTGGCCTCCAACAGCAATCCTTTCTCGCGGATACTTTCATAATTGGAGTTATCCGAGGCATGAAAGACCATGCCCAGCTGGTGGCATCTTTCCAGGGTGAGTTTCTCACCCAAGGCGGCTTCTGACACCTGCTCGGGAACTCTGCTGTGTCCTTGAATCGCGGCAACACCGATCTCAAAATCCCAGTCGAGGAAGCGACTGAAGGATAATGCTCGGGGTGCCACCCAGATGTTGAAGCGGCCCTTCGAGTTCGCCATCAGGAAGCTGAAGAATTTCCGTGGGTTCCACTCGAATGGGCGAAGCTGCTGCCTCCTCATCGCTTCCAAGGACACTTCCATATATACTTTCCTGGAACGATCCGCTCATCGTGTCGCAAGAGCGCAGATAGCGCCTTGGAGCTGCGAACGGCCCAGCTGCCATGGTCGTGCTTCAGTTGGGAGACGTCGTAGATCTCCTTGTTCAGCGCTGCCAACTCACCAGAGTCCAGGCAGGCCAGGAAACAGCAAAGGAACTCATACTTCCTGACAAGGTCCCTCCGCAGAATATGTGTTCCCGGGTGGCTCTCCTCATAAAGACGGACATGCGACAGAAATGCAAACTGTCCTTCCAGAATCTGTGTTACGGCTTTCTCCCCACGTGGGAAGTATGCCGTAACATCCTGCTGTCCATAGAAGCGAGGAACAGGTTCCGGCTTGATCTTGAGGGAGGCCACAGGTGCATCATGAGGAAAGGCTCGATACCTCCTTGGCGGATAGGTCACCCTGTCGCCATCTCCAACTGCTCGGAGTACACGACGGGGCTCCCAGGACGCTCTCTTCAGGTACATGGCAAAGTCAGGAACACCAGTACGAATGTTCACCGTGAGGTTGCAGCTGATGTTCGGTGTCCAGAAGACCTGCACTGGTGCCTCCTCTTGAGAGGAGCTTCCAGTATCGATCGAGGCGGGTCCTGCCGCAGCCATGCTGGTAACAGAAGTGGAAGTTGTGTGCTACTTTCTCACTTGAGTTTTGAACCAGCTGATTTGAGCAATGCAGGCACAAATTTAAAAAGAGACCAACAACTCTTCAAGAATGTACATGCACTGAATTGCACTGACAGCTCACACATGAAGCAGCACATGACTCACAAATTCTCCTGCATGAACATGACATGTTGCACATGACCCAAAACCGCATACTCCTTACGGAGCCAGGCGCTCAAGAAGGCCTTGTGCTCAATCATAGAACGAAAAGGAGGATGTGAATCAATTTCCTTCAACCACCCGTTTTGAGCAGAGTTCAGGAGGTTTCTAGGATTCGAGCTGCGTTTCGTGAGACAGTCAGACAAGCAATGTTCGGTTCGAACATGAGAAAGATCAGCAATAGCCCCTGAGCAAGCTTCCTTTCTCAGCATTTGAATCATGCGAATGATTTCCTGTTGCTCGGGCGAGTGAGTAGCAGAAGCAGCAGACACGAGATTGTTAGCATCAGTTCGGATGTGAATCTCAGCATCAAGACCGCCAATATCCTTCCATAAACCACGAAGCATCTGACAGGTACCAAAACACTTCAGTAAACCATACAACTCAGCGACAGTGGTGCTAAGGGTCGTTTTCTTGATCTTGGTAGATTCGAAGAAGACCAATCACAGCCTCTAGTGTCTCTTCGATTCTTGACCCTTTCATCTGCAATGAAAATAGTCACCGCTCTCTGCGAAGACTTGTCGCTGTTGTTACGAAAAGCTGCGTCAGGAAGTCCAAGAATTCTCGGTGATCCCTTCACTGGCCACGCCCGCAACTCAACCTCTTCACTGCGTATCTGTCGACGCAACTTGTTCAACTCCTTACAGCGACCAACGGTCGGAGCAGCGGGTGCGGAAGCCAAGCGAGAGAACTGATAGCACGCCTGAAATTGCGTCCTCGACTGAAGCCAGTTGATGCTACCAAGCAACGATCTGTAAGAGGTGTGGAGAGTTTTATCACATGCATCAGCATCCTTAAGATGCTTCGGTATGACCATCTCCTCAAGCTCTGAAACGCGCAGCTTTTGATCGATCGATATATACTTCTTCTTCCGCTGTGCATCAAGAACCCAACGAACACGCTGTCCCGTGAACGTGAGGTCGTTCTTGTCCTCGTGGCCAAGAGTGAAGTGTTCCTTTATCTTCTTAAGGAGCCAAGTAAGGAACTCAGGGGTTCCACTTATGATGAGATCATCAACATGAAGACTCATTACTCCTACTGTCTTCCGGCCTTTACTCGGGCTACCATGCACAGGGTCAACGAAGTGCTCAAGAAGCTGATCAACCAACTCGGTTGAGAGAGCTCAGAAAGGCCTCGACCTCGCACGAAGCCTTCTGTGGGAAGAACAAGGAGACAAGAACCTCAGCTTCCTCTTCCAGGAAACAGGTCTTGTCACCCTTGTCCAACCTCAGGTCATGGGCCTTTTCCACAATCCACCATGTTCCTTTACGAAGGATCATCGAACACGGTTCGGGTAGTCCTTGACCTGGTAGACAGGTGCAGGAGTACGAAGAGCCTGGCCCTGTGAGAAACGAGAGCACGCCCGTTCTCACAAGGGAACCAACCTCTCTTCTTACAAGCAACACTGCCCAAGAAACCGAGAAGCTTGCTATCGGTAGCAGGTCTCCAAGCATAGTCAACCATCTTCTTGGTCTCGGTGTTGAAGCAATACCGGGACATGAAAGATAGGATCTCTCCTCCGCACGGTCGGAGGAAGTACGGTTTCCTTCATCATATGCGTGGCATGAAGGGCAAGCTCCTTGAGGTAGGCAGGTTCCACCTCCAGTGAGGCATGAAGGGCCTGTCGCGAGCCCTCTGCCACGCGGCCAGCTCAGCCCACGTCTTCACCACCCCATCAACGGTGGAACGGTCCGCCCTGTCGACGAAGCGCGACGCCGATCTCTCCAGGGTGCGCGTCCGTTCTTTGGTTAACGCATCAGACACCTGTCCTTCCGGCCTGAACGCCCCCACCTGAAGAAGCACTCTGCAGAGCTAGGCCTTCCTCTTGCGAAGGGCTGGCTCATCTGGCTGCGGCGGTGCCAGCCGCCCCGCTCGGCCTCCCCAAAGCCCTCGGCAGAGAGGCCGCCCTCTTGCTCGGCCCTCACCGCCGTCCAGGCATCCGCCACATGGTGACCAGCATCACGGACCGCCTGTTCGTAGTTCGTGAAGCAGAAGGCGAAATCCGCGTCCCTCTGCAGATGATGCTTGTGCCGCCACTCCCTCAATCGACTCGCGGCAATAACCTGCAACGAGGTCTCGGCCGACCACTGGCCCTCGCCCTCCATGGCCTGCGCCGCGTAGATGCCAGCCATGGTGTGCCACACCACAAGGCCCGAGACTAACTGAGCGAGCCAACAAGGGCACGAAAGCCGGGGAAGGCGGTTACAACCGAAGCGCAAAAGCCCCGAAAGCAAGAGAACCAGCAAGGAACCCCGGCCCTTCAAACTGGCACAGGGGCACCGCGGCTGCCGCGCCGTAGTTGGAAGAAGTCGCCAGATGCCTCCCCAGCCGGTTCAATACAACCAGGGACAGCGGAAGAGAGGGAATCAGCCAAAGTGCGGTTGCCGACCGCACCTCGGGCCCATCCAGGACCCTTATAAGAATACTGCCCGCACCCGCGGTTACCGACCGCTGGTGTCCCGCCCCAACCCAATTGCGCAGCTCTCTGAGACCAAAGCCCAGGCGAAGATGCCGACGGGGAGCGCGACCTAAATGCAACGAGCACATTCTGCCATGCAGTCCCGGCACACTGTGCTGTCGCACCGGCGGCAGCGGAACACAGAAGGGCAGCCGCATGACTCACACGGGCACGGGAGAACTTCCATACCCGACTCAAGGGCTCCCATGAGAAGCCAAAGCGCCCGGTGGGCGCGAGCCACCTCAGAATGGCGGCCAAGCTCTCGCGAAGGAATCCTCTCATATGCCGGCTCTCTCCACTCTCGCTGCCCTTGGTGCCAAGACCGCCACAAGCGCCAAAGTTGCACGGGGGTAACGCCCCTTGGATGCTCATGGCGCCGCACATATTCAATGAGGCGCCCGGCGTGGTCGGGAAGGATGTCCGTGGGCCAGCGGCCGCTGGCAAGTCGCAGCACCTGCATTCCTGACAAGGCGTGCCCGAGGAACCAGCACCGTCTGGCGACTGAAAGTTCCCACGAAGGGGAATTGGTAACCCCCGCGCCCTGTACGGCAGCGCTCGCAGTTAAGGTCCACACATGGCACCAGCCGCACGGGCGGGACACCTGGAGGCAGTGCGTCAAGGACATCGACCGGTGGGGGCGGAATGTGAGAGACTTCGAGCACCGACCCCCAAAGCATGGCGGCTTCCCAAGAGGCCCCCTGATCCACGAGGGCGCGAATCCTAGCACGCCAGTCCAGCATGGCCGCTGGATGGAGTACCTGATCGTCCGTATGGACGGCCAACCTGGCGATAGCATATTCCATGCTCACAGGTACCTCCTGTGACCGCACAAAGAGAACTCTCTAAGCCGTTTTGGATCAAGCTTGAGCCAAAATGGCAGCAACATTATGGTTTCGCTTGATGTGCAATGAAGAATGCTCACCCAATGCCTGCCTAACACAAAGCAGTTTTAAAATATTTAATTCCCGGCCCAATTAAATAATTTAAATCATTCAAATAATGTAAATCCGGAGGAGGGGGGTCCCAGAGGGGCCCGGGCCCGCGGAATTGAATACTTTAAATCCGGAGCCTCCCTCCCACCGGACCCCCCCCACCTCAGGATTTAAATTATTTAATTCCGGGCCCCGACCCTCCCCGGTAACCCAAACCGGGTGTATTTGGAAGCTGCCTCTTGTGTATGTAAAAGGGATTTAGAGTAGGTTTTCCATACTAATACACAAAGGCCAGCTGCCAAATAAACCCGGTTTAAGCCGCACTCGGGGGGTGGGGGGGGGGGGAGCTGATGACGTCCATGCGAATGCGCATTCTGTGTTGTGTTTCTCTCGTTATTTTGTGTTTTGTGCATCGGTGCGCAAGGAGGGGATGGGGGCATTTCGCATCGGATTTTGCGGTGTTTTCCTAAAAGTTGCGGACAGCACTGTACCGACCCTCGATTTTTCGCACATGCCAGCTTGGACTTCCATGTGTAGGGGGATGGGGGGATGTTGATGATGTTGATGTTGTTTTGCATGATGTTGATTGCTTATGCGGAACATACGATACCTACGGTGATTACAATGACAATGACCTTGTTGCTCCCGATTGTCCAATACAAAGACACTCGTGTTTTCTAGGCTGTCTAGACAAAGCCGTAGCAACTGACTCCCCAAAAATCAACAAAAAAACATAAAAAAGAAACGACACGGTATTTGCGACACGTTCGCAAAAACTTCACCAAAACACTAGGAACCAAAAAAGCTCCGAAACAACGTCTTGTTCACGAAAACCACGCACAACTCGAGGTTTTCAGGCTTTTGACCAAGAAACCTCCAAAACATAAACGACATACCCCGCGCGGCGGCAGACGCACGAGCTACCTTGTTGTTGTTGCTGCTGTAGTTGTAGTAGTCGAGATTGTCGTCGTAGTCGTAGTCGCAGTCGTAGTCGTTGTGGTTGTTGTTGGTAGGTAGTGCGTCTGCCGCCACGCGGGGTGGTGCGATTCCTTTGCTGGCATGTGCTGAAACTCGAGTTTTGGCACTTTGTTCGCCCGACATTGAACTTTGCTTTTCCTTTCGCATCGGTTTTTGCGGTGTTTTCTAGCAAAAAAAGTCCCAGCCGGCGGGCTGCACTGTGCAAAAACATGTTCAGCTCTGCATTTCTCATCGTTTTTTTTCTGTGTTTTCCTGCGTGTGTCCCATTTCGCATCGATTTTTGCAGTGTTTTTGCCGACTCTCCATTTTTTGCACATGCCAGCTCTTTCTTGTGTTCACCTTCTTCTGCTCTGTTCCGGTTCGGTACGTTGGTGGGGAGGGGGGGGGGGCGGGGGGGGCGGGGGGGGGGGGGGGGTGATGACGTCCATGCGACTGTGACTTGTTTTCTCTTTCTTTTGTTCACCTTCTTCTGCTCTGTTCCGGTTCGGTACATTGGTGGGGAGGGGGGGGGCGGGTGATGACATCCAAGCGACTGTGATTTTTGCTTTCTCTTTCTTTAGTTCACCTTCTTCTGCTCTGTTCCGGTTCGGTACATTGGTGGGGAGGGCGGGGGCGGGGGAAAGGGTGATGACGTCCATGCGACTGCGACTATTGTTTTGTCTTTCTTTTGTTCACCTGCTTCTCGCTATCGTTTTGTTGACTAGATGACGATAGTTCTTGCCGCACATGACCATGAACATGACAGTGCTGCTCCCTGCTGGCCTTCTTGCAGAGTTACTTTTGAAACGCTAGCAGTTGCTCTGTCAACCCGTGCTTGCCGTTTCTTGTTGCTTCACTTTGGAAACGTCCAACATGCAATAACATCGAGTTTTTTTGGCAGCTTTCCAGACAAAAACTTCCCAGAATTGTGGAATGTGCTGGTTTTCCCCGGGGTTTGGTAGTGTTGACTGTAATGTTGACTGAGTGTTGACTGTCATCTTGCATGTTTGCTCGTTTTGGAGGGAAATACAGGCTTTTCAAGCTTCTGAGTGTCCCGAGCACGAAACGTCTGGATTTTCCAGCATTTGGTGGACATGTTTTGTTGGGGCCGCTATGTGGATTTGTGCTCCCACCGACTGTGGCCTTCAAGGTGTAAGCCCACCCAGCTCGCCCGGGTTGGGGTTGGTACCGGAACAAGTTCGCAAGGGACCAGCGCTGGTCAGTTAATGGTCCGCTGAAATCGTATAGTGGAATCGCTGTTTAGTGCGTCCTCTGTCCAAGCATCCTAGAAAGCGGTGGGTACGCACTGTCAGTTTCCAGTCAAGGGATATGACTTTGGTAGGATTGCAAAAGATACAAAAACACTTCGGCCCGTCGCTGGATGGACAAAATCTTGCACCACCTGCACATGCATACTTCAAACGAGGAAGGCATCAAGCCCCGCACCCCTACTTAACATTGGCAGCTGGGACTACTTGAGCGGTGCAAGATTTCGGCCATTGGAACAAATCTGGTCTCTAGCCTTTCAGAGCCAATGCTGAAAAGGAGGGCGGTGAATCATGAAATTGCTGAAAAGTGATGCAAGATTCTGTCCATCCACAGTAGCAGCCATGACAGACACAATCGCTCTGACAGTTTGTTCGCAAAAGACAAGCATTCGTGGGATGCTTCTTTTGGAAAGGCCCTCTTTGAGAAAGAACCCTCTGCCCATTTCTCCGTCGCCTAAAGAAAGACATGCAGAAATGCCCTTTGCCGCTGCGCTCGGCCTGGACAGGCGCCCGGCGAGTGGCTTAGCGCGGCTTCTCTGCCTGGGTCTGGGAGCTACTGATGGCAATCGAGGCTTCGTTGGGGATCTTAGGACCCCCTTCCTGTGCTGGGCGTATACTGCATCATTCTAGCCACCCGTGACGTCTTAGATGCTCCCCCTCCATGGATTGAAAGCTAAAGCCCGACAAATCTTCAACCAGAGTCCCCCAGCCCTCAACTGGATTTGCCAAAGCCTTCATCCCCGAAGCATGCACCCAAACTCTAAACCCTAAATTGAGTTGAGTGCCTGCCTGCTTTGCGTGGAGGGGATGGGACAGCTACAGCAAGTTTGTTGCAAATGCCGCAGCAATCTAGATCTCACAGGAGCTTCACAAGAGCAGTCGTCGTCTGAGGTCACGTTTCACTTGGGATTGGGGATTTGGCTTTCTGTAGCACATTTTGAGTGGACCGGCTTGCCGTTGTCCAAGTCCCGTACCCGGGTCTGCGAATTCCATGGCACAGTGAAGCTGAGTTCCGGCCACGCCTTCGTGGTTCACAGGTTCGTGGAGGCTCGTCAAGCCATTGTATTGAAAAGCTCCAAAGCCATTTGCCATTGCCTCCCCCGATCACAAGCGTTCATGGTGGCATTATAGCTGCTGACATTTGGGGCAATGCTAACTAGGGGCATGGCATGAAAGAGGTGTAATGCCAGTTGCCACTCTCCACCCATCTCGCAGGCGGTGATGGTGGCATTGTAGCTGATCGCATCAGGTGTCAGCCGGGCTTTCGGCATGGAGCCGAAGAGCTGCAGGGCGATCTGCCATTCCATGCCTTTCTCACAGGAGCTCACCGCAGCATTGTAGCTGATGACATTCGGAGACAGCTTAGCTTTGGGTAGACTGCGGAAGAGCGTTAAGGCCAGCTGGCATTGTACCCCTTTCTCACATGCGCTGATGGCCGCGTTGTAGTTGATAAGATCTGGTTGAAGCTTGGCCTCGGGCATGGCGTGGAAGACGTGCATAGCCAGCTCCCACTTCCCGGCTTTCTCACAGGAGCTGATGACCGCACTGTAGCTGATCACGTTTGGTGTCACTTGAACTCTGGGCATCGAGTCGAAGAGAACCAAAGCCTGCTGCCACTCCCCACCCTTCTCGCAAGAGCTGAGCGCAGAGCTGTAGCTAATGACGTTTGGAGCCACCTTGGCTTCCGGCATCGAAGTGAAAAGCTGCAGCGCCAACTGCCAGTGTCCGCCTTTCTCTGAGGCGCTGATGGCTGCGCTGTAGCTGATGACATCAGGAATGATTTGGGCTTCGAGCATCGATTTGAATGTCCGCAGGGCCAGCTGCCACTGCCGGCCCTTCGCGAAGGCACCGGCGGCAGCGCTGTAGCTGACGACATCGGGCGATAGCCGAGCTGTCGGCATCAAGCCGAACAGCTGCAGCGCCAGCTGCCACCGCTGACCCTTGTGACAGGAGCTGATGATGGCATTGTGGCTGATGACGTTGGGCGCAAGTCGCAGCTCGGGCATCGAGCTAAACAGATGCAGTGCAATCTTCCACTGCCCACCCTTCTGGCAAGAGCTGATGGCAGCGTTGCCTTCGCTGGCTTTTAGCAGAACTCTTTTGGGCTCCTAAAGTGCGTTGTGAAAATGGGAAATCGTTTAGCATATCTGTGGCTTGCAAGGCGGGGTAGGTTGGTTTGGAGGTGTGTCTCGAAGGGCGGTCTGGTTCCATGGACGAAAATTGCTCGTGAACCTAAACCAAGCTGCAGCAGACGACGCTGGGACTCAGCTTCTCTTCCGACAGTGACCCGAAGAGATGCAAGGCCAGCTGCCACTCCTTGGCCCGAGCAGCCATGCCGATACCCATGGCGAAGCCTTCAAGACCAAGGTTTGAATCTGCGGAGAGGGTCTTTGCCAGTTGACAGCCCAAGTCGTCTCTTCTCATCTTCTTCAACTCCCGGAGGATGTCGAGAGCAACCTGGGGAGATGAGTGTCGCTCGGGCTGTGCCAAAAGCTGTTGTAAGGCGCCGCAATTTGAATGACCTGGACCCAGGTGCCGCAATCTTTCCAACAGCTGTGGCGAGGCACTTGGCGCACCCGGCGGCATCCAAGGGGAGGCGTGAAACGCCCGGATTCGCATGGCTGTGACACATGCACAGAATTCTCCTGCAGTCTCACATGCTGCAGCAACCAAGTGTCGTGGACATCGTAGCAGTCGTAGCATGTAGCTCCGAACCAGATCCGAAAAGCACCAAGAACACCCTTGGGGCACCCGGCAAGAGCTCCTCCAGGGACAAAGTCCCGGGCTTCCGGGCCGGTGCCTTCGTGCGGCTGCGACTGCTACAGTTCTTAGTGCAAATACTACCACCGTTATCCACCGTTCTGATCATGGTGTTTGTTAGGTTTAGTGAGCGCCTCTTGTGTTTGTTGTTGCTAATACTGGCTGCTTTTGGTGTTTTCGTTTTCTGCACCTTGCTCTCTGACCAAGATGCCTGCCTTCAGTTTTTTGATTTGGGTGTACGATAAGGCTCCATGCGGTGAGATCACGCCCCTAAGCAGCCGCAAGCGGCAGCGCGTCTTTCGGTGCAGCGCGAGTGTGTGTAATGCTGCAGGGGCGCAACGAAGAACTGGTTCGACCAAGGTTCCGGTGCCTCCTAAGATTTTGCGGACGCGTCTAGTGGCTTCGCAGGGCGCTTGGAAGATTGTTGCTCCGGGGTTCATGTCGTGAAAGCTTTGTGCGTCGTGTCGTGACCTCGCAGCTTCTCAAAGCTTCGCAGACTTTTTTCTGGCATGCCTGACCTACGTAGAATTGGAAGTATCATTTTCAAGTGCGGACTAGTTCGGGTACGCGAAGCCCTCCTAGGGATCTCCCGAACTTGGTTCGTGTTTGTGGATCTTCAGGGTTCAAGGTTTAGGGCTTTGAGGGTTTCGGGATCACTGACCACAAAACCGCAAGCCTGGACTTCTGCCGGACCCTACAACCCAAAGACCCCAGAACCCAACCCATACCCAAAACTCAAACCCCAGAAACGTTCCAACCCTGAAGCCCCAAAACTCCCCCAACCTAATATAGGGGCCTTAACAATTAGAATAGGGTTTTGGGGAATGTTATACCATAGTTATACTAAGGAACCACCAAAATAGTGCTGGTAATTACTCAAGCCCATTTTTTTACGACGGCTCAGCGCCGTGTTTCGCCTCGTCCTGGTTCGGCGCAGGCTCGCGGGCCTCTCAAGGGGCAGATTTGGGGTTTCGGGGTTTCTTTGCAGCCTGTGACTCTCTGATCCTGGAACTCCCCCCGCTACGAACCCAGAAGCCTTAAAAGCCAGTGTTGATGCCAGGGATGAAGTTCTGGGATGCTTCGCAGAGCGTGAGGGCTAGGGCCTGCTAACTTGCAGTTCTTTGGATCCTGCTACGTAGGGTAGGTATGGGTGCCTTTGTTACTTGGAACATTGTGGAATCAAGGCCAAGTGCGGCATGAGACGCCATTCTGCAGGTAGATGTCTGGAAACCACAGATGTACAAAAAGCCGCTGTATTTCTAGTCACGGCCAAACGGGACGAAGGATGCTGGACAGACTGACTGCAAGCACTATGCTGAGAAAAAAACGCATCCGGCCTCTGGATTCTTCGCTGGGCGCTCCTGAACAACTGGGGGCTTCTGTCAATTCGGCTTCCTTCATAGGGTCTTAATAAAGTACGATACTTGGTACCTGAAGCCAACTTGAACTCAAGCTGAGTATGAGGTTCGGGACACACCTCGTTGTCCGACCCAGTGGTAACTGGGCTCCACGTCTTGAAAACTGCTGGCAGAACTCAAACAGAAGAGCTGCAAACAAGAAGTCAGATGCTAAGCCAGTCACGCGAGCCAGAACCGCACCAAAGGCCTTATGAATCCAGAGAATACCCTTGAAATCCCTTGAAAAGTCGCAGTCTCCGCGTTTTCCCTCTCTCTCTCTCTCTCTCTCTCTCTCTCGCTGTCGCTCTCTGTATATGAACAGTGAATAGTGTTTCCAGTCTGTCTCCCTCCCTCTAAATCAACATGCTTGCGTACCTGCAGATACATGTACATTCACCTATATATAGAAACACCCTTCACCGTCCACGCAAACGAACAAACATGCAGACGTGCGTACATACATCCAAAATTACATACATACATACATACATACCTACGTACACTGTACATACATGCATGCCTACACGCAGACATCAACCATTACAGCGCCAAGGTATGTGCGTCGGGTGACATTGCTGCAGCTCTCGCTGTCTCGTGCCAAGTGTACTGAACTTCTAGCGGAGCCTACAAGTGGGGTGTCCTCATAGGCGCCTGCGCACAAACTAGGCACTTACAAGATTTTAATTCAGCGAGACCAGCATGGGTGGCAGAAACATGACCAGGACCCAATACTGCGAATCACAAACTTTAGTAGAAGAGCGGGATCAGCGCAACGGTAGCATTTAACATCCGACGCACCCACCCCGGCAACGCCGGTCGACATGCCTGCAGGGGCCCGGGAGCCTGCACAAGCATGGGTCCGGGTTTGCTGCGATCTCTCCTCCATGTTCCTCAACGCTACCCACTACTGACTACTCACTGCTGGTGAGGACTTAGAAAGAAACTTTCAGAGCTTTTCTTCTTTTACTCTGTGCGGTCGAGTGACTCTGTTTAATTGCAACTTGTTCACAATATGCTGAGTATCCGCAAAAATTAGTAGCTGCCACTGTGCAAGACTGTCTTCGGGTCCATAATCCGTGTGGAGGTTCAGACTCGTCACAGCTGCAACTATGCCCCAAGCTTCGGAAGAACTGCCTCGGGTTTGTTTGGGGCAGAAGTAAGTTGGGCAGAAATCTGCTACACACACACACACACACACACACTAGCCACTCTTAAACGCCCACACTTATTTACCTGAATCCCAAAGCAAACAGCGATTACTTACGAAAGGCCGCTCAAAGTGTAAACTCCGATATAGTCTGTCCGCAAAAGCCCTTCCAAAGCTCGAACGACCTGCAATCCTACTTTTGAGATTACAGTACTGCTTCATGTCAATTGTCGCTGTGAGTTTCCCTGCCGCAAATGGCATCGCCCTTGGAATCATCACCGACAGTGTTAGCAGGATCTTAAACAACGAGGATGCTGGATATGGTTCTCGTAATTTCCTGGAGATGCTATTCGTCGCGACATGCCCTGCCGAGAACCTCAGCCATTAAGGCTTTGTCTGCTTGAACAGCGTGATAGTCCCGCCTCCTCGCCCAAAGACCTGCAGTGTGTCTGGGGAGCTTCTCCCTCGTATTCTTTAATTATGCGGCATGACCGAAACATGGGGGACCTATACACTGCAGATCAATGAAGGCATTTGTCGGGCAGTGGCAATTGGATCATCCCTGAATCAGTGTTTATCTCAAAAGCCTTACCAAATGCCGTGATACGTGGCAAAAAAAGTGCTGCTACATACAGAGAGACATCAAGTCGCGCTGAAAGCTACGACGGAACTTTGGACTCAGAAGGATCGAGGAACACATACCTTGATATTGAGGTCCGGCACGGGTGCTCGGGCGTGCGATTCAAAACGCCATGCAGCTGCTGAATGTAATAGACGTTCACTCATCCACAAACTTTTCACCCTGAAGCCCTATATTGCGCTCTGCAGGCGAGGTTGTTCACATGGATTTTTTTTGTCGGGTTCCGAGCTGCGCAGGACAGTATTTAGGTTTAGGCTTCGGGGTTGAAGACCTAGAGTCTTCGGGCAAGAGCGACAGAAGGACTTTTGGCTTTTCTATGTGTATAGTGCTTGGTTGGGTTGCATCCAGGAAGGGCAAGGTTCAATGGGTCTCTGCCGTGCGGAAAACCTTGCTCGGAAGAGAATGCTCTAGTCATGCAATCGAGCATGCGCTGTCACATCCTGTCGCTGAACCCTGCACTCAAACTTTGCCTCTGAACACCAAAGGTCTGGTCACACCTGTAAACTGACATGGTGCGTGGCCAAGGGGCGGGGTTCGCGTGATGCTGAGTGGCAAGGCCTGCAGAGCGAGGAGCGGTGCAGACGCCCCTCCATGCTGGTGTTGGCTTGTTTTCTTGGAAGTCCTCGTTGGGTTCGCCTACTTTCCAATATCAAACCAACTCATCAAGGAATCCATGTATGAGTCGAGCAGGATCCTCGTGCCAAGTCAGCCGTCTAGTAATTCTGTCACGACGACCGCACGGGAGCGTTTTGGGAGTTCAGGGTTCAGAGTCTTGCTCCGAAATCGGCACGCCGGTTGCGCTGACGTCACCCCTCCTGCCACCCGGCCTTTTTGGTACGCCGGATGAACAGCCCACAAGCCTTGCAAGCCCCAATGCACTACTGGTTTGCCTCTCATTTACTTCCGTCAATTGATGCCTCTGCATAAAGCAGACGGTGTGCCAGCAGCTCGGACAAAGACGGCCGGCGCCTGAAGCAAGGCAGTGCCACCGAAAGTGCTTGGGCCGATCTTTATCGTGGGGGGGTCGCGGATGTTGAGTGAAGTAACAGAAGGAGTCATCCTTTCCAAAATCAGTCTGGCGATGCTTCCCTCCTAGGCATGTTAGAAGTGGTTGATGTTTGTCCAGCCAAGCACACCCTCGACCTGGCCCGACCAGAGACTACAAATAGTACCCGGGTCTCACGAGCCACAGCAACTTCTGGAAGCTGAGTCTCGACGATCATTGGCCAACTTTGAGCCCCTGCTGCAGTCGAGAGACAAAGATATGGATCTGGCGACAGGATCTGACACTCATCTGGATAGGCTTACACCTCTGAACATGAGGAACATTGAAAGGCCCTTTGCTGCCGTCCACACAGTATCGGTCCTTGCTCTACTCGATCAAGCCCGGCCGCCGTTGAAAGTCCAAAGACTCCAAAGGAACCAAGTCCTGAACCCACAACCCCGAAGAAGTTCGCCCGAAGTGAAAACTACAAAAATGCCACGCCCTAAGCGCTTTAAATCCTCTTGCCCCGGAACCCTGCGCTTTCCGCGCCTAGGGTCTCGCTGCAGGCAGCCGCCGAGAACCTCGAGCAAAGCCTCCAGAGTCTGAGGCTGAGGCGCGACTATTCAAACAAGGCTGCAGGCCCTTGTTGAACACGTTTTGCTGTGTGTTAAGGGTTCGGGTGTTCACAGGGTTTCGGACGGCTTTATGGGTGAGGGATACGCACAGGTTCTGGGCTTTGGCTTCTAGAGGTCCTCAGCACGCGTTCATATCGTCATGTCAGGTTGCAGAGGATTCATGCGTGGACAGTACATATTGAACCGCCGTGGACGCAAGAGAAACCTACAGCCTGAAGTGTTGGAGATCGGCTTGAACTTCACGTCTTACAATGCAGATCTCTATTATAATGGTTGGTGAATATATTGTGTATAATAGCGTCAGCTCATCCTTTCTTTTGATGTCTGGTCCTCCCGAAACTCGGAGGAACAGCCCAAGGCCCCAAAGCCGCGAAAGCCTTGCAAGGTTCCCAGAGCTCGGGGCTTCCCTGCCTTGCTGGCGGCGGGCTGTCCTTCCAGGAGATGGCCCGGAGGAAACCTGGGGGATTGCTTTTGGGGTTCTCAGCGCTCCAATGCTTCTGCTTTTATTTGGGGGAGGGCTGTGGGGTTTGAGAGTCTTGGGAGTCTTGGGGCTCAGGGCTTCAGGGCTCCGGCCCCGTGTGATGCCCGTCAACAGCCCCGAGGCTCCGATCTCAGGGTTCCTAAACTGAGCGGCACCGGAACTTTCAGGAGCCTCGGCACGCAGAGTACGTCTTCGGCTTGTTGCATATTGCCATTGCACAGGGAGTACGAAGGCATAGCACGACCCATCATGGATGTACATGTATCTAAATATCAATGCGTACGTACATATCTGTAGATATACCGACAGATAATCCTCTTCATGTTCTTACATACATACTTCTGTGTCTCTCGCTTTCTCCCTCTCTCTCTCTCTCTCTCTCCGCACCCTCTCTGTCTTCCGTTTTGCAGAGACTCTTCTCTGGAACTGGAAGCTCTTGTGCTAAGTATCTCCGGAAACCCAAAAGTCTTATATCTCGATGTCCTGTTACACTTACTTACGCCCCCATTCCCAAACTTGAATCGACGAAAGATCACTCCTCATCCCCTATACGCCTCTCCCAGCAAACCCGCCGGACTTTTCGCCGTGTGAGAGCTCCAAGTTTCGCTCCTCTGCTCCCCTCCGCCGCGTTCGGACGGGACGGCGTTGGAGTTCGTTTTGGGACTTTGGGAGAGGTCTGGTCCTTGGAGCAGACCCGTATCCGGGTGGGAGTGCCGCCTTTCAAACCCTGACCCCTAAACTTCTAAAGAATTCCACCTTAAGCCCTGAACCTGCAACTGTAGCTCTTAATGTTGTTTCTTCGCCCACGGCATGTATAATCCGTCTTAAGAAGCAGTGGGAGACTTGCCCAGCTGAAAGCCTCTGGACCCTCAACCGATCCCCAAGATCTCACACCGAAGATCTGCATCGTAAAGTCCTTGCGGATGAAGGGAAGAACACCTTCGATCATCTATACCTCTCTTGTCCAGGTATGACATGAACGCCTGAATCACGAACAGCTAAAGGGTTTCTGTGCATGGAGAGTACGGCTTTCCGTCCTTTGCGGCACAGGCGAGGAAGACTTTTCAAGCAGCAGTCAGGGAGACCGGCAAGGTCTTTCAGACCCATCACAGCCCTCCGGGCCCAGCGGTGAACAAGGTGGTACAAGATTCGGGGTTGTGTCATAGGGCTCTTAGCAGGTATTGCCTCGAGCTGGTCGTGGAGCCACCAGATCCGAATGCCTTAGACCCTAGCTGCCCCAAGCCCTGAACTTGGGCCTGCATCCACAACACCCAGGCCCTAAACCCTTGTCCCTACGCCCTGCATTGCTAAGCAAGCTGAGGCCTTCGAGCTCGAAGTCTCCATGCTAGCTTTTGAAAACCTGCGTCTTCCTGAGTACGCAGCTTTGGCAGTCGCGTGCGACCCGCGTAAACAGAGGAATGCCCGAGGTTCAAGGCTGTATAGCGCTTGCCAAGGATGTTCAGGCAAAATGTTTCTGAGGGCCTTAGCAGGGTTTCTGTGCTATGGCGGCAGGGTGCAGAAAATGCAATAGGTCCTTGACTCACACTCGAACCCTCGTATTGTGTAAGTCATGCGAGCAATCCTCGGCCACATACAAACAACGAAGCGTACTGAGGTCAGGACAGGTTACATAGCATTTCATACTTTCCAGGTAATCTACGACTGCCTGCTCTGATTTCTGGCTGTTTATGCCATCTCTAGTGCACTCCTCCACCGAGACTCGATTCTCTTTGCGGTACGCGTGCATCGCTCCGGAAGGAGACAAACCAACCGCGGATCCGAGAGCTATGCTCTCACGGCATTCGGAATAAAGCCCTGAGCCATGCAGCCCATATGCGATCACGATGATGATGACGATGGTGGTGCGTATTAATGCTGAAAGGTACACATGGGAAAATACTGTAAACATGCGGGCCTCAGGGCGGGCCACCCTCTAATAATGATGGTGACGATGATGGCAAGTTGAGATGCGCTCCTGATCCATATATATATATATATGTGAAACCAGAAGCAAGCTCCGAATCTTGACAGACATCCCCAGACAAGAATGTCTCAAGTCGGCATCTGCTCTGTGACAGTAAGCTTGGGGACATGCTTTGGAAGTTTTGTCTGAGCCTACGTGCGGAAGCCACCCAGGGCTTTTTGAACAGCACAGCTCTTCCTCTGAGGAACCCTCTGACTGGGGAGATGTCTGCACAAGGCTTAGGGGCCCAAATCTTGAGACAAAGGCCTTCAACAGGTTAGGTCTCATCCGGACGAAAGGACTGGACATCTGCCAGTGGAAATGGAGAATACCTACCTGGAGATTAACTAGGATCTCCAGGTAAGGGCGGCTGTCAATCACCACGGATCCAGCCTTACTCTTGCTATCACAATGCAAGTGCCGCTAGACTTCTTACAACAGTATGACTACCATCATCACCACCTTATACGGTCCTGGAGCAGGAGACCAATCATCCAAACAGGGCCTCCAGTTACGAGAAGCACCGGCACAAAGCGGTAGAGGGCTAGGGCCGCTCGGGTCGAGGCTTTGGGCATTTCGAGCCTTGCAGGGCTTAGGAGTCTTTAGGCCCTGTAGGCCTTAAGAACTCAAATCCCAACAACCGCTTATCTCATCCTACTAAACCGAAAGCCCCTAAGATGCCAAATCTGTCAAGCCCCGTACCAAAATCATCGGTCAGCCTTTCTTCTTCAAAGCTTCTAACTCTAAGTCTCTCCATCCCTAAATACGTAGGACCGGATCCTGCAGTCAGCCACCCGCTACGTGGGGAGACGGGGTGAAACCAACCTGACGGCTCCACTTTCAGCTCCGATCGAGGGCTTGCTTCGGTGCTCATGGGGTTGCTTCGAGATTAAAGGCGTAGGCCTTTTCGAGATTTGAGTGGTAAGGTTCTGGGTCGACGATGAGGGGGGTTCCAAGCCCGTATCTTGCAGGCCGAGTTCGCCCACCCCTTTGTCTTGGAATCTTGCTCATTCTTGTGATTATCCTTGTTTCTTGAGCATCATTGACATATTGCCGCTAGCACTTCTGCTACCACTGCACGAGCATTTTCACTGATGCTCCTCCTACAGGTCCACTGCTACTGCTGCTGCTGCTACTACAACAACAACAACAACTACTACAACTACAACTACAACTACAACTACAACTACAACTACAACTACTACTACTACTACTACTACTACTACTACTACTACTACTACTACTACTACTGCTTCTACTTCTGCTACGAATATTATTACGAGTGGCTCTACTAGGACGACGAACACTTCTGCCAATACTAACGATAAGACCAATGCCACTATTGTTCAGGATGCTGAGCTTGGGCGGCATCGACATGCTTCGAAGGGCCTTAAGCCCAAAACTACCAGGCAAACACATGTCGGCGCAGGAGTTACGATGCACCTGGGGAGTCCCTGCTAACCAGTCTAGTTTTGCTGCGGCAGAAAAGGCAACGATCTAAGTATCTAACCCTGCTACAAGTAAGCTTTCGAACGCTGGAGTTGGACTCGAGAATCTCGAAAGTCGGAGCCACCCCGATGCTCAGCTAACATGTGCAGAAGGGTTGCAGGTTTCCTGTGTTCACACCGACACTGTGTTGTGAGACTCCCTTCTTCCGGAGTTGTTTGGAGCTACTGGTTCAGGGTTCACGTCAGGGTTGTCAGCTGCCCAATGCAGCTCTACGGATGGACCCCCCAACATACAAGAACAACGGTTGTTGCCGGCTAGTGTGAATCCAACAGGACAGGAACCCAGCTCTAGTGGAGCTGTCGGATTTAGCTGAGTTTAAATCTCGGGCTTTGGAGGTCGGAGCCCTGAGCTACGAAATCCTAGTCTTCATGTGGCGTTCGACCATTGGAGTCGGAGTTCTTCTACCAATTTCGGATGGATTCTGATTCAAATTTCTGCGGAATTTCTGGGGATCTTCATAATTGGCAGAGGGCTGCAACACATCTGGGTTCCCCACAACATACCGCTTTAGCTATTTTTGGTTATGCGTTATGATGTAGTAAGGACCTTCAAACGGACCAGAACTTGGAACAGCTCGCCAGATCTTCTCGCTTCTTGGGCGTCAGGCCTTGTTCTAAGAGCTTCAATTGGGGCATATGTTCGAGAAAAGCAAAGTTGACTACAAGATGACATATCAAAGCAACTCCGTACAATACACACAAAAATCACAAAACGTATGACACAAACTTCGAAAAGTGTTGGCTAGGCAAAGCATGCCTGCGCTCTGTGAACCCTAGCCCAAGGACAGTTCATCCATGCACTGCGCTCACCCCGCAATGTATCTTCTTCTTCATGTGATGCTGCAACCCTTGCACTGCGACTGCTTCGCTTTGAAAGGCTTCCTCGCTCGTGGCTGCGGGCTTTGCACACGAACCTTGAGCGCCTGAGCAAAAACATCTACGTCTTTCGACCAGCAGTTTGCCTGGATGCTTCTGTAAATCATGGTAGGTAGGGGACGTGAAGCTTTTGTCTTCTCAAGCAAGCCCAAAAGTGCAAGAAACACCAAGCTTTATCAGATAACAAGGAGGCAATGACCGTAATGAACCAGCACTGATGCTCATGTTGCTGGCGCACTTACCAGACCTACCACCACCACCACCAGCACCACCAGCACCACCACCACCACCACAGCCACAACCGCCGCCACCGCCGCCGCCACCACCGCTGTTGCTTTCTCTTCTGCTTCTGACCTGCGTCTTCACCTTCCTGTGGTGGTGATGACTGGTAGTATTGTTACATATCGAGGCTTCGGGGACGGTGCATCCGCGTGTCATGCGGGTCGTCTTGCACCCATCGCCGGTGCCCCAGATCCAGGGCTCACCTCAGTGGGGTTTGGGTCGGTTTTGGGGCTTTCAGCTTGTCGGGTTCTTGCTTTTAGGGTTCAGGGGCGCCCCCGTTTTTGTCTTACCATCATCAGATGTATCTATCGCCAATCTGAGTTCGCTCTGCTAGTAGGGTTACCTACATCATAATTGGACTAAGACACACCCAGGTGCCTTAGCTAAGGTGCCGACGAGACCGTTGCAAGCAACGGCCGGAGATTTCTGGTGCTTCGGGTGAATTGAGGTGTTTGCGGCATTCAGGCTTGACGGCTATTCTGAGATCGCGCATTAATACGCTTGCAGTTCGGAGAATCTTATACAGTGGAAAAAATGCTTTGTGGCATGGGCTGTGAGGCCCTCGACTCCTAACCTGAACGCGGAGCCCGAAACCACGGAATGTAAGCCCCAAAAGGCAAAGGCCCAGAATCTACCTTCCCTTGCATCTTCTGCTTGAAATCCATGAGCCTGAACCCATAAAGCGAAAACCAGAAAGCTAGGCTAAACTCTTGCAAACAACGCCGTCATCTACGGGCTTAACTCATGCGAGCAAAATCTGAGGCATATTCCACGATGCTTATCTAGGGAATAGCCTGTATGCGTGTATTCAACGGTCAAGACTCCCGCTGGTTGGTTCTAGAGTCCCAGGCCTGACGTCGGGATTGAGCTCTTCAAAGTCGTCTATGATTCTTCTCCTTGGCAGTCGCGGGTTATGCACGAAACGACGCAAAATCAGCAGAAAGGGTTCGGGAGGACACTCTACTGCAAGCTTTGCAATGTATTCAGTCTTCTTTCTGTGTGCTCCGCTATGCCTAACAGACTTGCCAACTCCTTGCGGTTTGGCAACTTTAACTTTGCCTACTCCCCAGCCGTTGGTTCGGGGTCCGGCCAGAAACAAAGTCACATGCTCTAAAGGCCACAGCTTTTTCAAAATTGAAGTTCTTGCAGCAGAAAGCTCTCCCTGTCCAAAGGCACCAAATTCCAGAGTCAAAGGGGCCGATGCTTGGACCTGACTAGTAACAAGCTGCTGGCCGCTAGCCGTGACCAGAGGTACCCTGATTGGGGTTGCCTGTCTGTCATCCTCGTTTTGTCTTTTATTGCAGAACCCCGTGATGACCCGACATAAGCCGTGCAAACCACAAGCCTATAACATGTTCGCGGCTTGAGCACTATGGGATCCAGAGGGCTTTAGGGTACAGGGGTTCAAGCCCGGAACCCAAAAGACATAAAGGCCTAAAGGCTTGCGTGCACTCCAACCCGAGCCATATACACCAAAGGGAGCTCAACCTTGACGGCTTCAGTGCCCACGGAAAGGCAGCCATACTTCAAACGTCGGAGCTTCGCGGCAATAATAGTCGTCGCAATGCACTTCGGGTTGCCTTGTTCAGAGCCAGTGTCTTTGACTGCTCACGAAAGCCCCAATAAAGAAACACACCGGATATTACACCGACGACCCACTCTCAAGAAGAGGCCGCGCTCCCGTGTCACTAGGCCGAGTGTCATTTCCTCCAATTGCTCATGCACATTCTCCAACTGCGTGTTGCCCTCCTCGGCGACCTGCTACTGCGAATCTTCGGTGCGTCTTTTCATGCGTGGCCAGCAACACTCTCGCGAAAACCTTCCGGACCCACTCTTTGGGTCTTCGGGCTCCCGTAAACCAAGCAAGGCAGAAAAACAGAACACGGAACCACACAAGGTGCCGTCCGTCAAACAGCAGAGAGCCGCAGAAAGCTCTGCAAGACCTTCTTCATTCATGCAACAAACGAAGGATGCTAAATCCTAACCGGCACCTTCCTCGGCGGGACTGCTCCATATCCGTTCTGAGGCATAGATTGGGGTGGCGCCTCAGTCTAGGGCTAGGGTTCGCGGGCTACAGCAATAAAGCAAGCATGGCAACAGGACCTTGGCTTTGCAGAACCAAAGATAGCCGTTCACGTCGCTGCCGCCAACTTTGCCTCAGCGCGGCGTTGGGGCTGGTAGCTTGGAGCACGAATGCATCGATAATCATTTGGGATGTCGGGGCGTGTAAAGAAGCCCGCAGGTAGGACGTCTTCGCATGTCAAACTGGATGCCACAGAAAAACCACGCTCCGAAATCTGCATCAATTCCATTTAGTTCAGAAATATAGCGGTCGTTGCTACTACATGTTGCCAGTGGCAAAGGTGTCTGAACATGAAGCTGCAGCAAATAGAAAAGCGGTGTCTTTCTTGAGTCTGGCCTGATGCCTTCTCTCGAGATCCTAGCAAAACGAGACGGGGAAACTCCAACAGTCTTCAGGCTATGCTAAGCCCGCTTACATGCCAGCAACTCTAGCAAGGCTTGCACAGCAAGGAAACCCAAGCCTTTCGCAAAAGAAGGTTCGGGGACGCAGCAAGAGTTAGTTAGGATAGCTCCGCCGCCATCGTTGCGGTACTCCTCAACCTGTAACCCTGACTAAAGCCCTACTTTCAGAGCCAGCAATGCTGAACTCGAACCTCCGGCTCTGTCCATGTTGCGCTATTGTAGGGAGGACTCTCCGCCGAAACACGACGCCCCTCGAAGCCCGAAGCCTTCAAGACCTAAGTCCAGAAACGCCAGATGCGATCTAAGGCTTACTGCTCAAAGCCGACGGAATCTTCCTACGATCCTGCGCCCCATTTCTCGAAATGGATCCCCTTATAAGTTTGTCAAATAGACCATTGCATCGCCTACAAATAGCTCTACATCTCCGAGTCCCGAACCATGAGAATACCCAAATGCCGACAACCCTGCAATGTGTTGTTTTGGCCACTCGTACTTTTATTGCTAATTCTTACGACGACTTGGATCACACGAAGCAAGCTGCTGTTGACCCAGAGATCCCCCGGCGATTGCATGGAGCAGATCCTCGGCTCTTGTCGAAGCTACTTTCCGCTTTAGGAAGGTTTGGGGGTTGAGCGGGCTCAAGGTTTAGTTTCGAGGGCTTAAAGTGTCGTGGCCAGTGAGGCTTCCCAACCTATCCCTGAAGCCGCACGAGTGGATCGCTCAAGCCTCCTGTGTCTTGAGTCGCAAAGCTCAGCAGGGGGAAACGTGTGCCTGACACCTCTAGGGAGATGCACTCTAAACAGCAACAAAAACACATTAATTTCCAAACGTAAAGTGTGAATGCCTGAGCAGCCCGTTCTTGGCTGCGCATGGCTCCAACCCGCCAACGCTTTGGTCTTTCCATGGGACTGTTCCGCATAGGTGTTGCGACTAAGGCGTTTTAAACTGGGTGCGCGGAATCAGGCATTGCAAGTCAGGGTTCCTGCCTACGAGTTTCTCTTAGTGGTTGAGATTCCTGTCGTGCAAGCCCATATCTAGGAGGCCTTCGGTTTAAGATTCCCTTAAAAATCAAGCGGGGAGTTGCGTCTGAGATAAGTTTCTACGGCCGATGCAGACACTTACAGTCCCAAAAAACGGGTGCGTTCAGCTTGGGACCCTGAAACTTCAACAACTCCCGCTCTGCCAAGCTTTACCACAAGCTGCGCTATGCTGAGCTGACATAGGAAGAAGGGCAGCACGACCTCGGCCCGAGGGCGACTTGCAAGGCAAGGGTCTACCTAGGGTGTCAGGGTCTTCGTGCCTAGGGTTTCACGGTTCGGCTTCGGGATTGTATGGGAGATCGCTTGAGGGCTTTCTTGTGCGCATGTAGGAATGAATGTATGTACTGTATGTATACACACATGTAGATGTAGCACATGAGGTAAACCTGTGAAAGAACTGCAACTTGAACCTGGTGGATACATGCGAAGTACTCCCCGCCACTATGCCTTCACCTACATTGAGACATTTCGAAGTGTGCAGTTCTGCTTGGTCGCCACTTGGAGGCTTAAGACAGCCCATACCGTGTGCTTGACGACCCAGAAGATCCAAGGGACGAGCCCGACCTCTTGGCTGGAGCTAAACCCTCCGACCGGAAACCTCAAATCCTTACCATACCTCTTCCTTTTTGTGCCTTTTCTCTCAGCTGCCGAAAGCCTTTTGACACGTTCTGAGGCATTGGTGCTTTCGGGTTTGACCGGCCGCCAGAATCTGCTGGCTTGGGCTGCGACCCAGGGGTTGAAATCATGATGATCGAAAAAGTAGACCTCGCAATGGCTGGGTCTGTTCAGGATGTAGCATGCAGGGGTTTAGGAGTTTACCTGGGCCCTTCAATCTGTTTGACAACGGATTCGATCGACCAGGAACGTGTGCTGGAGGAAGGCGTATGTCTACTCTGTAAGATTTGCCTTGGCTCCTCACGGGCTTAAGGCTCCATTTACGACAACCCCCAGCAGGGTACTCTAGCTTGCTAAGCCCCCTGACCCGTCAAATTTCTGACTCTATGTTGCAGCTCGATGTAGAGTGCTTCAATCCCATCTCCTTTGGAGCGAGTTGTTTCATGTAATCACCGTTTGTGCCAAGTTGATTCTGCTCTCAAGTGGAGGTTGATTCTGATGCTGGAGGTAGTGACGAGCAAGCTGCATGCTGAAGGTGTCGCCACGGAAGCCGAAGAGAAGTGCAAACTCAATTCTGTGAGAATTTCAGCCCTCCCATGGGCCTGAAAGCTCAGGCCGATGCCTCCTGGTCGCTGGTGGGAACTTCGGGGGTGGTCTCTTATGGCTGTGCTGCAATTTTGGGGATCCAGGGTCTCCGAAGTTTTTGTTTGCTTGTTCTAATCGGGGCCCTAGGACATACTGTCCTTAGCACAGCCAGTCCCGCGTCTGACTACATTGCAATCTTTGTCACCTCTGTGTCTACCCTATCCGCGAAGCAGATAATGACATCCCCGGAGCTTCTGCGGTCTTCGTGAACATGACATTCAGGACACGACAGCCGCCCGGTCCGCAATACAAGAAGGAACGCCAAATCGGGCAGCATGTTGGAGGGAGTCAGGCAGGGGCTTTGGCGGGCCAATGCCTCCTTCACTTTGAACTACGTCGTTTAGGGTTTGGAGTCTACGAGGGAACGAGAAAGAGAGAGCGAGAGAGACACAAAGTACGGTAGTTAGCGGCACTAGTCCCTAACATATCACCAAAGCTACACCAGTCTACAGTTACGGTCGAAGAAGCCTTTAGACAGCACAGCATCGGCTCCGAGGCTGGAGAGGGATACTCAGTTGCAGTTCTGTGGAAAGGTTGAGAATCCATGGGTTTCAGATGTGGGGCCGATGTTGCTTTAGGACGTTGGCCTCAGCAGAAAAATCAGAACGCAGGGACACGAAGGACTTGCCGAATCAAGTAACGGCACCACTAAGACTTAGTCACAAGTACCTGTTAGGGGTCTGCCGCATAATGAGGATTCCAGCAAAAATCTTAGGCCTAAAATGCTTACAGTCTACGAGTCTACAGCTTGGCAGGTCCAAATCCTGCAAACCTTGAGAGACGGCGCGCCTGACAGCATGATGATGAACAGCGCCACGTTTTCCGAGACGAGTCCACCTAAAAGGCTTAGTTTCGGACTTGAGCCTTTCATGTTTCAGTCTTCGTTGAGCTTTCCTCGGCTCTGCAGTTTGGGCTTCTCTGAAGACGAGGACTACAGGGCTGCAAGTTGACAGGAATGGGAATTATGGCAGGGCCATGGGGCGCAGTAGTTGGAGCTCCTACACCCGCAAAAGTTCATAGCTCGCAGAGAGGCGCCCGCCACCATACATTAAGAAAGAGGATGTGCTTTCGCAAGTCCTGTCTGTCAAGAAGTAGTAAAGCAGGCAATGCGGCAGCCTCCGACTGGGCCTTACCTCTCTGAACCCCTGAAGCGCCCCTCCCCCACCCCCAAAGCGCTGACCTCCTCAAGCACGCCTCCGAAGTGCTGTGCAACCTGATTTGTGCATAGAATACCTAGAGACCGATGTAACAACACTTTGGGTTCTCTCAATACTTATATCCAATCCACTACTCGCTCACTCACTCTCCCTCCCTCCTCTCCCTCGCTCTCTCTCTCTCTCTCTCTTTCTCTCTCTCTCTCTCTCTCTCTCTCTCTCTCTCTCTCTCTCTCTCTCTCTCTCTCTCGCTCACTCACACTGACTCACTCACTCTCTATCCCTGTCTCTCTTGTGACCATCACGTGCAGCAGAGTGGCTAGGGATAAGCTGCATCCGTAGCAAGTAGAGCCTCAACACAAAGGGCTGCTTGTATGTTGCAAAAGGCATTAGGATCTGGCATACAGGCCTAAAGCCCTGCAAGCTGTCAAGGATGCTGGAGCATAGTACTGGAAAGAGCCTTGTGGCTTGAATGCAAGGAGAATCGTTTAATTGACGTCATAGGCTTTGAAAGATGCCAGTTGTGCCCAGTGAGTCAGCGAGGACATGACACAGCAACCGTGGCAGGAGACAGACTGGAGGTGAAAGCTCAACTGCAAAGCTTTCTGCAGAGCCCACCGTCAGACACCATCGAATTTCCAGCTCCGGGCCCCGATGGAGAAGACCCAACCCTAAGCTTCAGGACGAAGAGCGTCGAGAGAGAACATAGTCCCGTGCCTGAAACTCTCATAGGACTCTTGCTGAAGCTGGTCAGGACTTAGCACCTCCGAAGGCCCCAATTCTCGCAGTCTATCCCCCGCAACACGTTCCTGGACGGCCAACTCCCGAAGCCGAAATGCAAGACCGTCTTGCGAAAAACTTCCAGCACAAGCATTGAAGCTCCGACTTTCTTCAACTGCAAACTGACATCCGAAAGCAAATTCCCCCCAGCGTCCACGCTCCGTACTGGTGTTCTTGCCGTGGTTGTGCTTTGATGAGTGCGGGTGGTAGCAGTAGCAATAGTAGTGGCAGCAGAAACGGTCATCATCTTTATCACCTTGCCCTTCTTCCTCTAACAAAGGGGGTTCTTCAACCTCCAAACGGACGCCCGACAGCCGCAGACAGGTATCCCTTATATTTCGCTGTTAATCACCCTGTGAGATCACATAGTAATGTAGAGACCTACATGTGGCGCGGATAGCTGTACTCTAGTTTTGTCAAAGTGCCGTAAACAACGCACTGCTTTGCTTTCAGACCCCTTCCGCCCCTTTCCTCATATTCGGCGGGTCGCAGGCAACTCTCTGCTCGCCGCTTTTGGAACTGCAGCTCTGCCTGCGATCCAAGGCTCCGAGGCCAGGCTCAGGTTTCCAAGGGGGGCATATATACATATACTATATATGTGCATATATATATATATATGCCACCGTCGGCGGTCTGGCAGCGGTCGATCATAGGGAGTGGGGGCGATTTGCAAAGTGCCCATCGAAACAAAGCTGAGTAGGGGTTTTACATGTGGGGGAAGGGTTAGTTTTTTAGAACCCTTTTCGTGCGATGTTTCTAAAGCCATTATCTAGACGTCCTGAGCGCAAAAAACTGCCATGAGAGTACTGGAAAAATACAGCTGTAAGGAAAATTTTCAGTAAAACCAATGGTGGCGCCAGAACGCTACTTTAGTATTAATATAATATTATTGTTTGTGATAGTGTCAGTATCAGGATTAGTACAAGTATTGGTAAAAATATTAGCTGCTGTTTAAATAAAACGATTTTAAATAACTGCTATTAAAAGTAATAGGTTTTGAAATAGCTGCCATTAAAATAATATTGGTATTAGTATTAGTATTGGTCGTAGTATTACTATTATTCATATTCATGTTAATATCAGTGATGTTATGAATATTAACGGTAGTATTCATGGTAGTATTAGTATTAATATTAGTATTAGCTGCTATTAAAGTAATAGTGTGTGAAATAGCTATTAGTTTAATTAATATTAGTTTTAATATTAGTATTGGTATTAATATTAGTATTAGCATGAGCTGCTTTTCAAATAAAGGGTTTGTTCTTAAAGAGCTGCCATTAAAAGTAATAGGATTGTAAATAGTTGTTATTCAACAAATATTAATATGAATATTAGTATTACCATTTGCTAGTATTAATATTAATATTTGTATTACCATTAATATTAGTATTAATGTTAGTATTCACAATAGTATTAACATTGATAATAATAATAATAGCATTAGTAGCCGCTATTAAAATAACAATATTTTAAAAAAACCAATTATTATACTTGATACTCGTATTAATATTAGTATTAGTATTCAGTGCTATTGAAATAATAGGATTCTAAATAGCTGCTATTAAAAGTAATAGGTTTTGAACTAACTGCTATGAAACAATATTCATATTAGTATTCGTATTAGTAAAAATCTTAGTACTACTATTATTGTAATTATGAATATGAATATTAATATCAATATTAGATTTCATAGTAGTATAAATATTAATATGAGTAATAGTTCTAGTCTTGGCTGCTATTACAATAACAATATTTGAAATATCTAATATGTTAATTAATATCAATATTAGTATTAGCTGCTATTAAAATAATAGGCTTGTTTTTTAAGAGCTGCCATTAAAAGTGATGGGATTGTAAACAGCTGTTATTTAAAAATACTAGTATGAATATTAGTATCACTATTACTGGTATTAATATTGATATTTGTATTACCGTTAATATTAGTAAGACTGTTAGTATTCATAATAGTATTAATATTAATATTAATATTAATAATAGCATTAGTAGCTGCCATTAAAATAACAATACTTAAAATATTTATTATTATTATTCGTATTCGTATTCGTAAAAGTATTAATATTAATTGCTATTGAAATAGTAGGATTCTAAATAGCTGCTATTACAAGTAATAAGTGTTGAAATAGCTGCTATTGAAAAAAAGTCGTATTAGTATTAGTATTCGTAAAGTCTTCGTAGAACTATTATTTTAATTATTGTTATTAATATTAATATTCATAATAGTATTAATATCAGCATTAGTACTAGTTTTAGTCTTGGCTGCCTTTTCAAGTACTAGGATTGTATATAGCTGCAATTAAACAAATATTATAGTAATAACAGTGCTACTATTAATAGTATTAGTATTAAAATTAGTACTCGTACTAGTATTAATATTAGTATTAGTATTAGTATTAGTATTAGTATTAGTACTAGTATTAGTATTAGAATTAGAGTGTGCGTCGGCGTGAGGGCCCGCTTTTCTCTTGTAAACAAGCGTTTTTATCATGTTTTTATTACATTTTAATTGATTTTCATATGGGTACGAAATACATATGCACACATGCAGCGGCACTGTTATGGACACGGTCACAATATGAAAGTGAATATTCATACCAGTATACTATAATGTAAATTCTATACAAGCTGCGTATTCAGTTCAGGTTTTGGATGTACTTGCGATCATCTTATATTTCGGTGTCCTATCACCTCCTATTGAGGCTTGCGGTTTAGATCTCATTATGCCCACTAGAGTTTGGTAGTTTTGATGCCATAGCACGTCTAAACGTACCCCCATCGTATCCTTTCGGGTTTGGGTCTATACCATATCTCAATCAGAATTGTCAGACTCTGTGGCCGAAGAGTTCTTTTCTTTTAGATTTTGTTATGGTCGGAAAGGGTGGATTGCATATTGAGCGCCTTTAATCCTATATTATGGTTGAGAAAAGGAAGTCTGTAAACTGGTTCATCAAGTTCTGCTTTGAGTTTAAGATAAAATACTTCCAATTGGGTTTTGATTTTTTTTTAACGCTATTTTGTGAAGGGCAAATGAATATCATTGAAGATTTGCCGCCCGTCATCTCCTGGGAGCATTGTGTTCTCAACCATCTTTCTCTGCAGGGATTTGCGGCTTTCCATGACCCAGCAGCAACGTCTATGGATGCAGGTTTATCAACCGTCATATCTCCACTTACAGTTGGCGGATGTATGATGTGATGCCTCTTATCTTTCTTTGGAGGTTTCGGGTTTTACAATCCAACCTATGGAAGAGAGTTTTGGATTATGGAAACCTAATCACCGTCTTGGAGCTTGGCCGCATTCGAGATTTATTGAAGTTTAACGGATGTATTCTTCTTTATTAATCTTTTTTGACTGGAAACCTTAACTGCAGTGTGTATCATATCTCACCAGAATCTATCATAGGCTATCAAATCATCTTGTTGGGAGTTGAGCATCCATCATTTGTCATCATAGTGTCGGGATGATTTGGAACCGGTTGCACCTGTTCGTGATTATGAACTGAAGCCTGTTATGCTCTTTGGGAATTTTGGTTTGCTGCTCAACCTACATAATTTTGAGTCTTTCAGAAGCCAGTCATGGTTTTTTTGCCGGGTTAGTGTTCATCATCTCTTTCACAGGTACTGAGTCCGACATCTGATACAAACTATATGGATTTGGGCTTCTCGCGACATAAATCCCTACTTCCTACTTCTAAGCATACAAAATTTAAATTTTGCATTATTTTCTACATCACTTTCTCAGATAAGGGCTCGGGGTTCTTAGGAACCCGTCTTCCGCATCTCCAGAAACCGAATCATCCACAGCCTCAGGGATGACGGTATTCTTCTTGCCGATGCCTTGTTAGAGCAGGGTTTATGGGTCCCTCGGAGTTTCCCTCAGAGTTTCGGACACCCATCACCCATCATCTTCCTTTCTGAGAAGTGGATTGTATATCTCATGCGAATGGATGGGTCTGTCACCTATCATTCATGTGGTGGTAGGGTATGTGCAGTATTGGAATGCCCGTCATCAGTATTTGGAAATAAACAACCTGATTGCTTCTCCTGAAACCATGATCAATACGCTCTAAATACGAGTGTTTCCATCGAAACACACGACCCGTGCAAGGGGCAAAGGGGGACCCTTTGCAAATATTTCAACCGCATTCCCCACAGGAACCTGTATATTTCTGCACATGTCTATCTGGGCACTTACGTGTCAATATAGTATTGCGTGAATATAATGAAAAAGTAGTCCCATGGTATAGCTATGCTTTCGGGAGTGGCAGAATCATCTTTCAGTCCGGGATGCCCATCATTTCCATTTTGACGGATTGGGTCGTCTTCTCCACGCTATATTTGGTATTAGAAACTGCGCAAGTGCTTGTCATCAGTTCTGAGAATCAATATTCTCTATTCTGAGGATCCCTTCACTAAACACACACAAAGAAACAAATGTTCCGGTTGAACACGCCAACGCTGCAAGACGTGCAAACAGTCCATCCCCAATGTATTTGGTGGTTAGCATGTAAGTATTTCTGCGCGCTGACCTTATCATAGCCTATGCTTTGATTTGTGCATGCACAATATTGTCACGAAGATATACATATACTTTCGAGCCATCATCCGCCAATTTTACATATGTATCAGAATCAATGCCTATGACTGCATCTGAACATACAGGCCTGAAGTTCATCCATCTATGCATACATAAATGTCTGTATATATATATATATATATATATGTGTATATGTATCTATATACATATGTATATATGTATATATGTGTATATATGTATTTATGTATATATGTATATATGTATATATGTATCTATGTATCTATGTATATATGCATATATGTATATATGTATATATGTACATATGTATATATGTACATATGTATATATGTATATATGTATATATGTATATATGTATATATGTATATATGTATATATGTATAAATGTATATAGGTATATATGTATATATGCATATATGTATATATGTATATATGTATATATGTCTTTATGTATATATGTATATATGTCTATATGTATATATGTCTATATGTATATATGTATATATGTCTAGATGTATATATGTATATATGTATATATGTATATATGTATAAAATGTATATATGTATATATGAATATATGTATATATGTATATATGTATATATGTATATATGTATATATGTATATATGTATATCTGTATATATGTATATATGTATATATGTATAAATGTATATAGGTATATATGTATATATGCATATATGTATATATGTCTATATGTATATATGTCTTTATGTATATATGTATATATGTCTATATGTATATATGTCTATATGTATATATGTATATATGTCTAGATGTATATATGTATATATGTATATATGTATATATGTATATATGTATATATGTATATATGAATATATGTATATATGTATATATGTATATATGTATATATGTATATATGTATATATGTATATATGTATATGTGTATATATGTATATGTGTATATGTGTATATATGTATATATGTATATATGTATATATGTATATATGTATATATGTATATATGTATATATGTATATATGTATATATGTATATATGTATATATGTATGAGAGAGGCGCCTCTAGGGTCTATTTTACGCTCCATTCTTTTCCTTATAACTACTATTATTCTAAATAATTGAAATAATTGAAATAATTTAAATCAGCAGAGCTGATTTCAAACATTTCAATTATTTAAATCCGCCAGAGGGCCCAAATAATTGAAATAATTGAAATCGATGGTTGCTATGGGCCAAGCCACGAATCCCACCGATTTGAATAATTGAAATAATTGAAATAATTGAAATAATTGAAATCCGACCCATTTCAATTATTTCAATTATTTAAATCCGCCAAAGGGCCCAAATAATTAAAAAAAATGAAATAATTGAAATCAGCCCCATTTCAATTATTTCAATGATTTCAATTATTTCAATTATTCAAATCACTGGATTTGGTGGCTTGGGCCCATGGAGCTTTCGGATTTCAATTATTTCAATTATTTAAATCCGCCAGAGGGCCCAAATAATTGAAATAATTGAAATCGATGGTTGCTATGGGCCAAGCCACGAATCCCACCGATTTGAATTATTGAAATAATTGAAATAATTGAAATACTTGAAATAATTGAAATAATTGAAATCCGAACTATTTCAATTATTTCAATTATTTAAATCCGCCAAAGGGCCCAAATAATTGAAATAATTGAAATCCGAACTATTTCAATTATTTCAATTATTTAAATCCGCCAAAGGGCCCAAATAATTGAAATAATTGAAATATTTGAAATCAGCCCCATTTCAATTATTTCAATTGTTTCAATTATTTCAATTATTCAAATCACTGGATTTGGTGGCTTGGGCCCATGGCGCTTTCGGATTTCAATTATTTCAATTATTTAAATCCGCCAGAGGGCCCAAATAATTGAAATAATGAAATCGATGGTTGCTATGGGCCAAGCCACGAATCCCACCGATTTGAATTATTGAAATAATTGAAATAATTGAAATCCGACCCATTTCAATTAATTCAGTTATTTAAATCCGCCAAAGGGCCCAAATAATTGAAATAATTGAAACAATTGAAATCCGAACTATTTCAATTATTTCAATTATTCAAATCACTGGATTTGGTGGCTTGGGCCCATGGAGCTTTCGGATTTCAATTATTTCAATTATTTAAATCCGCCAGAGGGCCCAAATAATTGAAATAATTGAAATCGATGGTTGCTATGGGCCAAGCCACGAATCCCACCGACTTGAATTATTGAAATAATTGAAATAATTGAAATCCGACCCATTTCAATTAATTCAATTATCTAAATCCGCCAAAGGGCGCAAATAATTGAAATAATTGAAATAATTGAAATCAGCCCCGTTTCAATTATTTCAATTATTTCAATTATTCAAATCACTGGATTTGGTGGCTTGGGCCCATGGAGCTTTCGGATTTCAATTATTTCAATTATTTAAATCCGCCAGAGGGCCCAAATAGTTGAAATAATTGAAATAATGAAATCGATGGTTCCTATGGGCCAAGCCACGAATCCCACCGATTTGAATTATTGAAATAATTGAAATAATTGAAATAATTGAAATAATTGAAATCCGACCTATTTCAATTACTTCAATTGTTCAAATCCGCCAGAGGGCCCAAATAATTGAAATAATTGAAATCAGCCCCATTTCAATTATTTCAATTATTTAAATAATTGAAATCCTGGGGTTCTGTGGATGAGGCTCATGGATCACCTCCCCCCACCCCCCCCCCCCGCGGCCCACCCGTCCAACCCAGGAGCCCAGAAAGGAAACATGAAGGGAGCCCAATGGGAGCCCAGCCAGTTTGCCACGGCCCAGCCATCCAACCCACCGCGGCCCACCTTGTTCCTGAGGAGAGAACCCCAAACCGTACCTGTTTGGGGAAAAACCTTTCCCCCACCCAATTTCGAGGTTTTTCGCTCAAAGCACTGGCAGAGGCAAAAGACAACATAGCCTCCAGGGCCTAGCCCCCCCACCCCCACCCCTCCCACCCCCCCCATTATTCCATCCCCCCTATTCCCCCCCCCCATCCCTTCGCCCCCTCTCACCCCTCCCTCCCTTCCCTCCTGCCTCCTCTCCCTCCCTCTTCCCTGCCTCCTTCCTTTTTTCTGCCCCCTACGCCCCTGCCCCCTCCCCCCCCCGTCCCCGCGCCCTGCCCCCGGCTCTACCTGACCTCTAATCCAGCCCCACCTTCCCCCCTGAACCCACCCCCCAACCCCAGAATCCACTTCCACCCCACCAAAGGGCCTAGGTTTGGGCTTTAGGGTTTAGGGCCTAGGGTTTAGGCTTTAGAATTCTAGGGTATGGGCTTTAGGGTTAAGGGCCTAGGGTTTAGGGTTTAGGGCCTAGGGTTTGGGCTATAGGGTTTAGGGCCTAGGGTTTGGACTTTAGGGTTTAGGGCCTAGGGTTTGGGCTCTAGGGTTTAGGGTTTAGGGACACATTTCAAGCCGGAAATGTGTCATCTTTTCCGCCTTACAGAAACAAGCATGACAAGTTTCAGGCCAAAAATGTGTCATCGTTTCCGCCTTACAGAAAGCAGCATGACACATTTCAGGCCGGAAATGTGTCATCTTTTCCGCCTTACAGAAAAGAAGGTTTAGGGCCTAGGGTTTGGGCTATAGGGTTTAGGGCCTAGGGTTTGGACTTTAGGGCTTAGGGCCTAGGGTTTGGGCTCTAGGGTTTAGGGTTTAGGGACACATTTCAGGCCGGAAATGTGTCATCTTCTCCGCCTTACAGAAGGAAGCATGACACATTTCAGGCCGGAAATGTGTCATCTTTTCGGTCTGTAAAGAAGCATGACACATTTCAGGCCGGAAATGTGTCATCTTTTCCGCTTTACAGAAAGAAGCATGACACATTTCAGGCCGGAAATGTGTCATCGTTTCCGCCTTACAGAAAGAAGCATGACACATTTCAGGCCGGAAATGTGTCATCTTTTCCGCCTTACAGAAAAGAAGGTTTAGGGCCTAGGGTTTGGGCCATAGGGTTTAGGGCCTAGGGTTTGGACTTTAGGGTTTAGGGCCTAGGGTTTGGGCTCTAGGGTTTAGGGTTTAGGGACACATTTCAGGCCGGAAATGTGTCATCTTTTCCGCCTTACACAAGGAAGCATGACACATTTCAGGCCGGAAATGTGTCATCTTTTCCGCATTACAGAAGGAAGCATGACACATTTCAGGCCGGAAATGTGTCATCGTTTCCGCCTTACAGAAAGAAGCATGACACATTTCAGGCCGGAAATGTGTCATCGTTTCCGCCTTACAGAAAGAAGCATGACACTTTTCAGGCCGGAAATGTGCCATCTTTTCCGCCTTACAGAAAGAAGCATGACACATTTCAGGCCTCCCCCTGTTCCCTTGCCCCCTCTCCTACCATCCCTGCCTTCCCCACCTCCTCACCTTTCCCTCCCCTTTGCCATTTGCCCCCTGCCCCCTGCCATCTCCATCATCATCCATCATCTCCATCATCTCCATCATCTCCATCATCTCATCTCCATCATCTCCATCATCTCCATCATCTCCATCATCTTCATCATCTTCATCATCTCCATTATCTTCATCATCTTCATCATCTGCATCATCTTCATCATCTTCATCATCTTCGTTGCCGGTTTCATTGGTTTTAATACCGCTCCCTCTATTCTTAAAGGTAATTTCATAGGTATTGTACGAACCATAATACGATCGATTTATCTTAACTACTATATCAAGAATAGCTTACCACATCGCATCTACATACTTTGTAACCGGGCTTACTATAAGGCCCCATATGAGGGATCCATAATGGGTTTCTAGAAAGTCTCTCTGTAAGGGATCTATAGTTTTTTTATATAATGGATTTTTATAAGGTCTCTACATAGAGGATCTATAAGATTTCTATAAGCAATCTGTAAGGGTTTTCCAGAAGGGCTCCATACGAGGGATCTATACAGGGCTTCCATGTGGTTTCTACAAAGGGTAAGGAATATATAGCAGTTGTCTATGAAAGCTCCATGTAAGGGATCTTGTAAAGTTTTCTACAAAGAACTCCATTTGTTGATCTATACGGGGTTTCTATAAGTTCTCTATATAGGGGATCTATAAAGTTTCTATACGAATCTATAAAGGCTGTCTATGAGGGCTCCATACAAGGGATCTGTGAAGGGATCTATAGGGATTCTTCATGGGAATGTATACCTTCGATACGGATAATTGCGCCTTTGTTAAGATCGTGAAGACTATTAACTACGTGATATCCTTCTTGGCTAATGCTGTGATCACATCAGATCTGATATGTATAGAGATACATTGGAATGCACATGGGAAAACAAACTGACACATTACAGGCCTTCTAATGTGTCATTATTCCTATTGAAACCTTAAAGGCAAGGAACTTATACACTGTAGGGCATCTGTATATTGGAAGGCCTCTGGGTAGTATAAATTGACGCATTACAGGCCCTCTAATGTGTCACTCCACTCCCTCCTATGGAACCTCTATTGCAATGGAACTTTTCCACTGGAAAACCCCTGGACATAATAAACTGACACACTGCAGGCCCTATAATGTGTCGCTCCACCTATCCTATTGAAACCCTACTGATAAGAAATTGATACATCGGAAAGCACTTTTTATGGACATAACAAACTGGCACATTAAACCCACTATAATGTGTATCTTCACTTCCTGGGTCCTGGACTGGGCAAATTGACATATTACATGCCCTCTAATGTGTCACTCCATTTCTCCTACTGAAACCCTACTAACAAGGAACTTATACACTGTCAGGCCCCTGTGCCTGGGCATATCAAATTGGCATATTACAGGCACCCTAATGTGTCACTCCACCCACTCCGATTGACCCTCTACTGACAAGGAACTTATACATTGGAAAGTCCAGGACATAACGGGTTGGCACATTACATGCCCTGTAAAGTGTTACATCATGTGATATGGATGTGTCATGCCGTATGTATTCCCATAATTTGTCATATAAACACATCCGATTCATGAGTACCGAACCTGTCAGGTTTTGCATTCTGGCCTGTGCGGAAATTACAAACAAATTTATGACATATTGCAGCGTGCATGCTTATTACGTGATTCTTGGATGGATATGTCGTATGCAATTACTCAAGCGCTGGCAAGTCAACAAAAAGTCGAATTGTGAAATATTTGGACAGGACAATTTGCCCATGTTGCCGATATACTGCTGACAGTGCTATGCATATCTTCACGACGATACATCATTCCTGCAAGATGTATGGACTCTGTACACTGAAATGTGTCATCACAACGAATGTTTATTCATCGACAGTGTTGGGATCAACACTCGATGTTCTGTTTATATAATACTCGTCTCCCTGAATGCGAGTAATTTGCTATAATTACTTGATAGAAAAATATAGCCTAGTCGATCCGAAACTTTTCAGGTCGTGGCTTTGTAATGTGGGCTGTGCTTATACCTTACATTTTGCTTTCCATTATGTGCTGAAGACAACAAACCGCGGTTATATAGACCCTAAAGGTATCGGGCACATATATGTATATATGTATATATGTATATATGTATATATGTATATATGTATATATGTATATATGTATATATGTATGAATGTATGTATGTATATATGAATGCGGGTGTATATGTATGTAGGTACACCGTTTTCTGTGGATGCATATGCACATGTGAAACTAAATGTGTATGTATATGTATGTATCTATGTATGTATGTATTTGTGTATCGATGTATGTATGTGTGTATATATATGTATGTAATTATGCATATGTATGTATATATATATATATATATATGTTTTCGGGATGCCACATCATACCATATATACAAATGGAGACACAAGCATTGTGATGTGATACATTCATATTTATATACACACACTTTGACATACACGTGCATATATACATAGGCTGGGTATGTGAGGGGATATACGAATGTCATATGATATGTAGAAGGACAACCTTGATAAGTTTGCTAGGTTTGCGAATTACGAATGACAAGAAACAAGCCTTGCGCGCAGTGTCCTTCTTTGTCATGGATCTTGCCCAAATCCGAAACCTAAAAGATTCGCGCGCTTTAAATTTTCGGAAACGCACAAGCCCTTCCGGGCTGGGTCCAAGCTTAAGGGCTCCGGCTCCCTGGCCTAGGGGGGAGGGGAAGGCAGCGAGGCCAAAAAAAAAAAAAAAATGTGTCTTTTTTTTTTTGTTTTGGCCTCGCCCCCCTCCCCCGTTCCCAAAAGCCATGGGCAAGAGCACAATGAGTGGAAGGCAGGCCTTTCTTCCCGTAGAAGCTCCACGTTCTTTCTTTATCAGACGCCGTTCGGGGCCGTTCTTTTTGATTGTGATAATTTTTTAAGACAACACTTAAAATTATGTTTTTTACGAATACGACAAAACCGGGCCCTGAGGGCGACGCTTTCTGTAGAATTAATATTAGTAATAGGATTAGGAGTAGGATTAGTATTAGTATTAGTATTAGTATTAGTATTAGTATTAGTATTAGTATTAGTATTCGTATTCGTATTCGTATTCGTATTCGTATTCGTATTAATATTAGTATTAGTATTAGTATTAGTATCAGTATTAGTATTAGTATTAGTATTAGTATTAGTATTAATATTAGTATTAGTATTGGTATTGGTATTGGTATTAGTATTAGTATTAGTATTAGTATTAGTATTAGTATTAGTATTAGCATTAGTATTAGTATTAGTATTAGTATTAGTATTAGTATTAGTATTAGTATTAGTATTAGTATTAATATTAGTATTAGTATTAATAGTGGTATTAATAATAGCATTAGTATTAGTATTAGTATTAATATTAATATTAGTGTATTAGTATTAGTATTAGTATTAATATTAGTATTAGTATTAGTATTAGTAATTAGTATTATTAGTATTAGTATTAGTATTAATATGAGTATTAGTATTAGCATTAATATTAATATTAGCATTAGTACTAGTAGTTTAGTCTTAGTATTCGTATTCGTATTTTAGTATTAATATTAATAATAGTATTAGTATTACTATTATTAGTTAGTTAATATTAAATTAGTATTAGTATTAGTATTTATTAGTTAGTATTAGTATTATGGTATTAATAATATTAGTCGTATTAGTATTAGTATTATATATTTAGTATTAGTATTAGTATTAATATTAGTATTTCGTATTGATTTAGTAGTATTAGTATGAGTATTGGTATTGGTATTGGTATGGTTAGTATTGGTACTAGTATTAATATTAGTACTAATATTTAGTACTAGTATTAGTATTAGAATTACTATGAGTATTAGTATTAATATTAGCATTAGTACTAGTACTAGTATTAGTCTTAGTATTCGTATTCGTATTAGTATTAATATTAATATTAGTAATAGTATCAGTATTAGTATTAGTATTAGTATTAATATTACTATTACTATTACTATTAGTATTAGTATTAGTATTAGTATTAGTATTAGTATTAGTATTAGTATTAGTATTAGTATTAGCATTAGTATTAGTATTAGTATTAGTATTAGTGTTAGTATTAATATTAGTGTTAGTAATAGCATTAGCATTAATATTAGTGTTAGTATTAGTATTAGTATTGGTATTGGTATTAGTATCAGCTGCTACTCAAATAATCATATTTTAAATATTTGATAATTTAATCATCATTGGTTTTAGTATTATTGTTAGTTTTAGTATTTGTATTAGTTGCCTTAAAGATAATTGATTTCTGAATAGCTGCAATTAGAAGTAATAGGATTGTAAGTTGTTGCTATTTAAACAATATTAGTATTAATATTGGCATATTTCCTGGGGAATCACAAAAAAACCTAGGGAATATAATGATTTTGACTAGCGACACCAGCGAAATCCAAAACTTTCCAAGGGTTCTTTTGGATTCTACCCAAAAATTTCAAAGAAGCACATGTAAATCAAAAAACTCAAACAAAAAAAGCTAAAACCAAAGATTCTGTCAAACTGTTTGGATTTTGGGATTTCCCAGTGTTTGCAAATTCCTTTTGGGAGCCTTTCATGAGACTCAAACATAAAGCAATTCAGCTTAACATCGTGCAGGCTTACTCTTGGGTACGCAGCGTTCGTTCATTGCAGCGCAGCTTTGTTTGAAGCTTGCATCGTTATGCTCCAATTGAAATCCCCGATTTTGTGACGCAAATGTGTTCGGCTGTTTGAGTTTTGTACAATAGCACTTTTACCGGTGTTTACAGTGCTTTCTATATGTTGTAAAAAGTGAAGAAAGCCGGCGGTGGATCATGGGGGGGCGACCATATATAACACACACTAGCACACGTTTCACTATTCTGTCAAGGCACACCTTTTTTTGGACCAGACGCACAATGGTGTGAGAGGGACACACGCAGGGTCCCATCACACACGACACTGCCCAAACCGAAGGGTGCGACTAGTCCAAACAGATGCCCGGACACAAACCCACTAACCCCAAACCTAACGGGTGGCCGGCAGCTGAGCATGCCACACGGCAACAGAAGGCTCCATACTCAAGAGTCCCGTGGAGCGCGCAGGAGCTCGGAAACATCCGGCACCCGGAGTGACTCACACAGACCGTAAGGGATGCAACCGCGACTTAGCTGGTCCGCTACGACATCGCGCACGCCAGCAATGTGGGAAACTTGAAGCTGGAATCGGCAGCGGCATGCCCAATACCCCAAAGCTTGAAGGAGGAAACAGAAAGGCTCCTTCATCCAAACCAACTTAACTGAACAAGCACTGACCGCCTGGTTGTCACACAGCTGTGCAAACTGGACAAGGCAAAACCCCTCAGGAAAGGGACCGGACTCTTGAACCCGCAACGTGACCAACACGAGCTGGGCAACCTCGAAAGCCGCAACGCAACCCTGAAAACCAGAACCACCGGCACACCGGAACCATGCAGGCAAGTCGGAGGCAACGAACTGCATGCTAAACCACCTAGCCTGCGACAAGTCGCTTCCAGCATCAGCAGGTACCCCAAAACCGCCGATACCCGCACGGTCGCGGGAAGCGAAGGCATCCGCAGCACATAAAGTAGGGCAAGCTGGCGCAATGACAAGCGGAATCTGCACCTGTTCCGATATTGACCGAAGGAGCAGCTTAGCAGTAAAGGCGCAATCAGAATCGGGCCTAACGAACCTACCCCCGTACTCAAAGAAAACCAAAGACACCTGTCGACCCTTGACACGTGGGCACAGCAAGGCAGGCGCATCAGAAGAGCTGACCACGGTGTTGTTGATTGAGTGCAGTTTCCAGCCATCGAGGATGTCACAGGACGGAACATTGCCCTTGACGATGAGCCGATCGCTCAGGCGGTCTAACACCTCACCGAACTGCTCAGGGCTCACAAGACGGCAGGTCGTCAAAGGCAAAGGCTTGTGCAGCAGTGAGTAAAAGGTTTGCCGCAGTCCAAGCAAGCGCTCCAAGTCCTTTCGCAACATCTTGACCCCACAGTGAACCAAAGGCTTCAGCATTCTTGCACACCTCTCTGCTTTGTCATCAGGCAGCACGGCAGCGAAAGAATCAAACCTGAACTTCCACCCAATCCAAGATAGCTGCTGCGAGAGTTTCAGTTTTTCCCAGCTCAGTGGGACGCCCAGACCACACAGTGGCTTGAGACAGGTGGCCGCAACCAGAGGGGCTACTTTTGTCGGCACAAGCAAGATGCCGTCATCTACATAAAGTAGGAGACCGTGTGGGATCCTGACGAACTGATGCAGCAACCTCACCAGCCACCCCCGTAGCCTCGAAATCCTATATATATATATATATATATATGCAAAGCCTAAAAAACCAAAAAATACCTAGGAAAACCAAAAAATCCAAAAGTTTCGGGCCCCTCAGAAAGGCTTTGGATTTTTGGTTTCCGCCGTCGTATCGTATGGTTTCTTTTAATGTTTCTTGCTTATGAATACAGGCATATGAATTTGAAAGCGGACATGAGTAGGCACGACGTTGTAAAGAGACATGACTTCACATCAGCCATGATAGAGAAGGTATCATCCCCGAATATTACGCAAAACACGAATCGTATGCCAAACGCGAATCCCTGCCAAGAGAAGGTTTTGACGGTATTTACAATGGAAAAGAGGCCGAGGTAGGTCATGGTGGGGGGTGTGTCCATAAGCTCACACCCCCCACCAAGACCTACCGCGAGGTGCTTCGGCTAGCAATGGGTAGTAGAACATGTAAGGATTTGAGGAAACCATTAGGATAAAATACACTCATACATAAACAATGGAAACACATATCGTGTATAATCAATAGCTGAATACACTGTAATGACCTACGACGGCGCGACATCGCCGTTGGCGGATTTGGGCAAGCTTCAATGCCTGCAATTGTTTAATAGGACTACTGCCTAAATGTTCCGGATATTCATAACTCTGGTCATATAATGACCATAGGCATAACCCGAAGACAGGACCAAGACAGAACAGTGTCTGCATCCTACGTAAGATCGTTAGATGCGCCGGGTAACTTTGTGTTTGTCATTGTCTGTTTTTAATTTTGTTCATGTACTCATAGGCATAACCCAAAGACGGGACCAAAACAGAACGATGTGTGCATCCTACCTAGGATCGTAATGAGGGCTACATGTGCACACATGTTTATTCTGTGTGAAGCTCTTAGGTTACTCATGCGCCAATGTGTATAATAGCTATTACTAGTGCGAATACTAATACTGATACTAAGATTTCTAATCCTACGAATAAGGATATTACTGTTCATAACATAATAGGCTTAATGGTTAATACTAGTATTAAAAATTACACTACTAATTCGAATAGTAGTGCTGATGGGAATATTAACACTCCTGGGGATACTAATACGCATATTCGTATTAACTGTTCTCAATATGAATACTGATAGTACTAGTTGTTTGGAATACTAATACTTGTCCGAATATTCATAACAATACTGAGGCTACTGCGATTATACATAATAGGACATTAATATGGGTATTCGTATTAAGGTCAGCATTTCCTTCGAAAGTATTCATATGCGCATCATAATTCATCTTAATACTCGTACTGATATGAATTAGTATGATTACAAATACTTTTACGAAGACGGGTACTTTCAGTAATACCGATACTAATATGAATACTAGTGTTCCTACGAATATGACAAAACATACCCATATTGATAGTAATGTTAGTATTTATTTGTTACCAATATACACGCAAATGCTAACATTAATACTAATATGCACATAAGTGATACAGTTCCTCCGCAGACTAATGCGCATAGTCTTATTAATTATTCTCAGTATTTATATTCACATTAAAAAACCTACACTAACATGAATAGCAGTATTACCACTTGATACTCAAGCTAATACGATTATGCATAGTATGAACAGCGATACTGCTATTGATACCAATATTAATGCTCCTACGAATACTACTAATCACGTTCAAACCAAATACAAAAAACAGACACATCAATGTACCAAAGAATCTGTATTTTCACATACCAATATATAATATACTCGTATACTACTATTCCAATGTTACCATAGACTTACAAATACAGAATATACTGATATGAGACTATACACTGGTTAATATTAACGCTAAGAATAAGGCAGAGACTAAGACCAAGACTAATACGAATACTAAAACTCACACTAGACATTAACACTACCATTAGTACACCTCTTGTATAGACTTATATTCAGACTAATACTAACGCTGACATTGGAATTGACATGGACACTGACACCAACACTAACAGTAACACTAATCAACACGCTAGAAGGCAGATACTAATACTAACACTAATGCCTAATGCAAATCTGAAGACTACTGCGCGTAAACAACGAAACCATTTCCGATCAAGCATGCTGCGCGCTGTATTGGCTCTAAGGCTCCGAGAACCAAAAATCCAAAAAAACAAAAATCCAAAACCTTTGTCAGGGGGGTCGAAACTTTTGGATTTTTTGGTTTTCCTAGGGTTTTTTTGGTTTTCCAACAGAAAACCAAAAAAAAACAATGTTTTTTTGGTTTTCCAGCAGAAATCCAAAAAAATCCAAAGTTTTTTTAGTTTTCCAGCAGAAATCTAAAAAAACACAGATGTTTTTTGGTTTTTCACGAGAGACACAGCAGAAAAACCAAAAACACCTTGTGTTTTTTCGGTTTTCCACCGAAAATCCAAAAAAAGCCATGGTTTCGCCAAGGCAAAGCCTAAAAAACCAAAAAACACCTAGGAAAACCAAAAAATCCAAAAGTTTCGGGCCCCTCAGAAAGGCTTTGGATTTTTGGATTTTTGGTTTCCGCCGTCGTATCGTATGGTTTCTTTTAATGTTTCTTGCTTATGAATACAGGCATATGAATTTGAAAGCGGACATGAGTAGGCACGACGTTGTAAAGAGACATGACTTCACATCAGCCATGATAGAGAAGGTATCATCCCCGAATATTACGCAAAACACGAATCGTATGCCAAACGCGAACCCCTGCCAAGAGAAGGTTTTGACGGTATTTACAATGGAAAAGAGGCCGAGGTAGGTCATGGTGGGGGGTGTGTCCATATATATATATATATATATATATGTATGCTCGCCCCTCCCGTTGACAGACCATGGCCTTGTGACACTGTACTCTTGGCAGGTGACTCGGCTGAGATATTGTATCTAAACACACCACACCCTACGATAATCTGTAAAGTAAGACCTTTAAGTAGATATACAACGTGTACTTGGACATGCCATGTACTGAGGACGCATGCACCAGACGTGCGGCACGTGAGTTATGTAATAGTTTTGTGGTAGGATCGGTATTAGGGTGAGTATTATTATTAATATTAGTACTATTGTTTGCTGTAAGCATACATATCAATATTGCCAACTATAAATTAGTGTTAGTGCTCATGTTCGTGTTAGAGTTAGCGCTAGTGCCAGTGTCAATGTCAGTAATACAGCACCACTGCTACGAGTAGTACTAGTATCAGTCTTTATGCTGGGTTTAATAGCAGCTTATATTCGCAGAAGTGCTAGTATTAGTATCAATATTAGAACTAGTTAGTGTTGATGTGTTACTATGATGATAGTCTCGTATATTAGCAGATTAGTATATCAATACATCAATGTATTCGAACAGTAAGATATTTGCATACTTGTATACTAGTATATTTCACATGTTAGTACAACTGGTGCATGAATACACTAGTACATTGGTGTATTGGTTTACTAGTATAATAACATACCAGTATATTCGTACGTTAGCATATTAGTCTACTAGTGTGTACTGTACTCATGTATTGTCTAATCATTTATAAGTATATCAGTGTGTTGGCATATTAGCATACGAACTTGTCATGTCGGTATTCTTGCATATTGCAGTAGTCGCATATTAGTATAGTTATAGTATATTCATACAACAACGAGAGGTATATTGTTACATTGGCACATGGGTATATGCCTACGCCAAAGCATTAATACATGAATACACTAATGTATATATCTGTATCTTAACAGAGTGGTATGTAGTTTAGGTACACTCGTATATGCAGGTGTCTATTCGTAATGACATTAGTTTTCATATCAGTATGAATATACTATTGGTATTCGTAGGAGTATTAATGTCAGTATTATTAGAATTAGGACTATTTATACTCGTATTAGCCATAATATGAGTGTTCATGCTGGTAATACTAGTGGCATTCTTGAATACTCAGCAGATTATCGAAGTCCGTATTAGTGTTGGTGATAGCACTACTGTTAACGCACAAGAATTTACGTATTCGTATTCGTAGGTCACAACAAATGATCAATGTCAGTATTAGCAATGGCAATACTATCTGTAGGAGTATCAATACATATATGTACATATAGATAGATAGATAGATAGATAGAGAGATATTCGTCTAAATATGGGCATGAGTATTGACAGCCCTTGCCTTTGCAAGTGAGTCGTGTGCATGGTCTGTCATCGGATGGGTCACAATCAGCCCTCCTGAGAATCAATTCCAAGAGGTCCAGAAACTCCAAAATTTCCAAATCAAAATTTCATAAATTTCCGAAATATCCAAAAATTCCAAAATTCCCAAATCAAAATTTCAGAGATTTCCGAAAAATCCAAGAATTCCAAAACGGCCCGACCTAGTGGACAAAACATAAGGGCTGACTTTTTGGAAATTTTGGAAATTTTAGAAATTTCGGAAATTTTGGAAATTTTGGACATTTCGGAAATTTTGGAATTTTGGAAATTTCGGAGATTTTGAAAATTTTGGAAATTTCGGAAATTTTGGAAATTTCGGAAATCCGGAAAATTGGGGGAGAGAATTTTGGAAATTTTGGAATTTAGTTTGTGAGGGCTGAGTGCCCCCTGCCCCGATGACAGACCATGCACTACGTGTGAGTTGGAAGGGCATGGTCTGTCAACGGGGGGGGCGACCATATATATATATATATATATATACATATATTAAAAAATGTATACACGCAGTATAAAAAGTCCTCCTGCAATGCGGTTTAAGGACCCCGACAGACAACTTTGACTGCGAACTCCTCGGGCTTACGAGGTCAGTGCAGGCCCCTGCATTCAATGCAAACCCATCATCTTCGTAAAGCTTGCAGTATTAATGTCCCACAAGATCACAGAAGGCATGTCTAATCTCGAACTCCAAAGTCCTGCTTCTTTCAGGATCTTGACTGAGCACGAGAATTGGAGTCGTGGAGTACAATACAACATGTGTATAAGGGGCTCAGAGGGCAAAGACTCCTAAGGACGGCCGACCGTACGTAGTATATGTGCAATGCGGGAGAAAAACAGAACCGCAGAATCTCCCAGTTTGCCCATCTCATATTTTTTGCTGACGGTGCCTTGCTTCCTGCACCTATGAGCCCCAATGGTCGTTGAAATCGCGACATCTTCTGTTATCTTATTGTACGTTGCATTGACTACAGTAGCTCTTTGGTGAACTTCTTCCCTCGAAGCCTATGGCTTGGGTGTCCTGATTTCGTGGTTCGGGATGAAGTTCGGGATCATTCCGGATTGCAGACCTAAGTTTTGTGCTCTTGTGGCCGGAGTTTCCCACTCGGGAGCTGGTGGCTTCGGACAGGCAGCCAGGCAGCCGGTCTGTGGAAGAAGACACGGGATCATGCAAGCGACTTTCAATCAGGTCTGTGTTTGGGCCCAATTAGGAACCTTTCTACCACCATGGTTATCCCTCTCAAACTTGGCTGCACATACCCGGCCACCCTTTCGGACCCCAGCAACTCACACCTAAGTGAACCCCAACTAGAAATCAGCCCTTGTAGTAGTAACCCCTACAACAACCGTTGCAGGAACTCGAGCCCTTTAAAGGAATCCTTAGAGGAACCAAAAGCGCAAACACACCGCTGGTGGACTCCGGCTTAAGAGTTTCTCCGCCTGCTCCTTCGCCCGATTGTAGAGATCCTCAAGTTGGTTGTTGGTCAAAGGTAAAAGCAACACAATGCCTAAAGTTGACCCCCTGAACCCTGAATTCAACACCTGTGCAGTTGGACACAGGGAAACCCAAGCGATCCAATTGCAGAAAAAGCGGGAAGAGCTCAGGAGGTCGCACCAGTGTTTAGTTTCTGAGCTGTTGTGCTTGCGGCTGCATGGCTCAGAGCTGGAGAGCTCCGGTCGGCAGACTTTAGGCCTCACGGTGGCCTTTCAGTCCGTGCTGCATGGGGTTTGTACACGAAGACTCCGCTTTGGAAAGTGTGAAAAGCAGTTTCGAACCAGATCTTATTCGCTGCAGCTGCCCGCCCAAATTCGGCGAGCCTGGTCTTCCTCCCTTCTCCGCCACCAATCTTCTTGCAGCGCCCCAACAGTCGGAAGTCATCAAACAAGGCCCGAAGCCGGAACCGGACAACTGCCGAAACCCTTAAGCGTCAAGCCTCAGTCCGAAAATCTTCACAGCTGGTAACCCCAAGCTTTGCAAATGTCGTTCTCGCTTCCAAGCCCGGGCTTCCTATTTCCCTTCAATCAAATGGACATGAGACCTGGTTCAAACGACCTGTGCCAGAGCTGAAGCGCAAAATGGACCGAGGCGTTGGGGGTAAAACCCAGACCCAGGCCCTTTGTACCGGAAGAAAGCTTGAACCCATGGCTTGTGAACTGCCGGCCTAGACTCTGGATCCCTCCGTTGACGCCACGACTCACAGGGGTAGCAAACGCCATAAAGCGTTTGAGCCGAGGAGCACAAATGACGCCGATGAAGACGTTCATTATCAGTACCTCAAATCGTTGCGAGCTTTTGCAGGGTTCCAAAAGCCCAACACTTGAAACCCGAAGACCCCCAAAACCCACATCTGAAGACTCCAATAGCTTCAGCACGAATCCTAACGCCCAAAGCCCTCACATTTCCCGAAACGAAGATGGAGCCCAAACCGGCTCGCAGTCTGACGCTGGTAAAACGGAGAGGGACCCTGTTTTGGAATCCTGAAGCACAACTTCAATGGGGGATGTAGTTTTGTTCATTCTACATAGGTTTAGGCATCCGGTCGGGATAGGCAGCCGCGAGGCTGTGAAGAACAGCACTGCTACCAGGACCAGGACCAGCTCCTCGGTTCCAGGAGATGGACGTTTCGGGATGTAGATTGGGTGGGGACTGGGGAGTTCCGTGGCATACGAGTATGGAGGTGGGACATGCTCATGGAGTAGTCGAGTAGTAGAACACCGAAGCAACATAACGACAGAGTCTTGCCGTGAGGCTGTGGGAACCTGCAGGCGAGATAGACAAACATACACATGTGGATCGTTACAAACAGCACTGCGCGGAGGCGCCCTGAAACGAACACACGGGTGTAGCACTATGACACTCGCAGTGCAGCTATATACTCTCCAGTATAATGATATATGCAAGCTTTCCAGATGTAGACATAATCATACCCATCTGGTGCAATATTGACGACCACACTTTCCCGGGTGACAGGGTTGGAGTCGCGGCTGGGAATGCAAAAGCATGCACAATAGGAAACAAGACCGGCCCAAAGCAGGTGTGACTGTGAGGGCTTTGGGGTTTAAGGGTTTGAGACTGTAGGGTTTCAAGATTTAGTGTCCAGCGCCGCATGGGGGCCAAGTCTCGGTTCACCAGCAACCGGCATCAATGTTCCCTTCCAAGTGGAAGCGACTCTGTTTCAAATCCGGGCTCCCTTCTAGCTACATAAGTATTTTGTCGGCGTTTAGCAAGTTTGCCAAATAACACAGACTTGAGATGCCCTCGCTCCATGTCGACATTGCACCCTAGAGTCCCTAAAGCGTCTCGAAGCCGTAGCAAAGCCAGACCAACTTACCATACCCGAAGGCAAAGTCCCAGAACCCTCGCCCCGACAATGTCACTGAATCGCGGGCTAAGCGGGATGGGAAACCTGAATTTGGCACAGTACCGCACTACTAGCAGGCATCAGTCGCAAGGGAGTTGTGGCCACTGTTGCTGTGATGACGACGACTTAGGACTACTGTTCCTGCTGCTTTCACTACCTGCTCCTGCTGCTGCTGCTACGACTACGACTACGACTACGACTACGACTACGACTACGACTACGACTACTACTACTACTACTACTGCTACTGCTACTGCTACTGCTACTGCTACTGCTACTGCTACTGCTACTGCTACTGCTACTATTACCGCTGCTACTACTTGTGCTGCTGCTACTACTGCTGCTGCTGCTGCTACTACTACTACTACTACTAGTACTCCTACTCCTACTACTACTACTACTACTACTACTACTACTACTACTACTACTACTACTACTACTACTACTACTAGAGGCAGCAGCAGCAGCGGGAGATACCGAAGCCCAGCGGCCAGCGCACTGACTCCTTCTGCCGTCTCCGGCAGAGCGGCAGTGATCCTAAGCTGCACATCCGCTTTGGGGTTTAAGGATTGGCTTTATGATTCATGTTGTCAGTCCTTTACAGCTTCCTGTAGCAATGATTGTGCGGTCACTGCAGCGACTTTTGCCTATGGTCTATTCGAGCAACTTTCTGCTGTTCCCCAAATTCACGCCCACTCCGTAACAGGCATTGCTGTAAGAATCAGAGCTTCCACGCTTCCGGACATGTCTTTAACTACAAATTTCGGCTACATACTTATAGCCCAGACCCTGTGCCCAGCAAACCCATCATTTTATGCAACTTCTAACCCTCAACAGCCCTAGGCAGGCCGAGCTCATGCAGGCCTACAGTGCGCTTGGCAATAATGGAAGTACTAGCACTAGTACAACCTATGCTGCTGATCGGTTGGTTGATCCCTCTGCCGCTCCTAAGCTTCCTGTTGTTTATGTTCATCCTTTGCATACTCTCTCGTTGTAGGTTCTGAGGTTTGCACAGCAAAACGGCTACCACCATGACCACGAACGATGACTTGATACTACCGCTACCGACGACGACCCAAGACCCTGCCTGTTCCAAACGGCCTCTGCTGCATCCCAACTCCTAACCTGGATGTCCAAGCGACAGCACTGCGAAGGTGTCCGTGGATACAGAGGGCCACAGTGCCTCAAAGCTGAGTTTAACACTACTCTTTTGGTTTCAACTCATGACCTTCTTTGCTCCAGGATGAGTCTAGCGACTAGTGCTGCAGTCTGAGCATATAGCATTGATTGTCTGCAGAGTTTGCACCACGCCCCTTTAGGACCTTTGATTTTGGACAAGGTCATAGACTCTGTGCACAAACATCATTTAAGAAGCACCCTTCATTGTCCAATCAGTTCAATGTATACCTTGACAAAGGATCGAGGTTCCTTGGTTCAAAGCCGCTCAGCCACTCTTGAAACCTGAATCACAAGATTCCAAAAAAACCTAAAACCCTGGATTCATAGAGCCCCGAGAAGCCACGGATGCATACCCTGAAAGCTCTAACATGTAGCCCAAGAGAGACAAACCCGAAACTACCAACACCCCGCACGTCGAGGGCCTGCGCAGATCCTCGCACAACGTAAAAGGCGTGGGTGAAGGCTCCTCAGCTTTGGAGTCTTGTGAACTTTGCGCTGCGTGAATACATTCCTAGCTTTCAGTGGATTAAGAACTTGTGTCACTCAAGTCTAAGCTGCCAAGAGTGAGGCTTCATTCAGGGACTTGGCATTCAGGGGGTTGACACATCCACGGGTTGATGAGGTTTGGGTTCAAGGAGTTCATGTCAAGGGATTGAAACATAAATTTCGACATAAATTTACCTCTGCCAAAACGGGAGCTGCAGCAATAAGCGTGAGCTGCTAGTACTGGTACTTTAGCTCATACTCCACTGCTGCTATTGCTCCAACCACTGGGATGACGACACCCCACGACCGTTCTGAGTGCTTGCTCATAATATCCATTCTTCCCCTGGTCCGTTCGTTTCTGATCTTACAACTGCTGATTTTTCAGTGTTGAATTGGTTGCAATGGGAACTACCATCACAATCTTTTGTTGAGCTTGCAAGTAACATTACTTTTGTCAAGTGTAAAGCCCGTGATACCATACTTGTGGTATATGCTTGCTCGGTCTGTATGAGGTGATGGCGACGGTGGCGTCAATGCAGGTGTTGCTGCCGATGACTGTGATGATGGTGCTTCTGCAACAGTAGCTTGTGGTGTTGTCTCGTTGTTGATTGTGACGGCTAACGTTTCAGAAGACGTCCTCACGGAGCCAGAGACCACAGACTCCCAAAGCCGAAAGCTCCGACATAAGCAAAATCTAAATACCCAGCACCCTGCACTCTGAAACCTCAAACCTCTTCCGACCGAGGCTCCGTAGGCAATCGCCGTGACGAAGAGCGACGGCCCGAGCCCGCCTCGCTCAATCACGGCATAGCCCGTCTTCTGGAAAAGTTGCGTTGGCTGTGTTTTGGGATTTTGCATGGAGTTTGTCAAACCTGCTGCTGTACACGGGGAGTCTGCTGCTTTCAGGCCTTCGTAGGGCCTTCGCGCATTCTTTCAGGTTGTTGTTGCCAGGGGTTTCCTCTAGGCCCTGATGTTGGGCCGGCCACGGTTCAACTGATGTGACCAGGTTTCGGGCTAAACTGTAGCGTATTGACTCCGAGCACGATGCGAGTGGCTTTGGCATCTGGCATTTGTAGGGGCCTGCTAGGGGCGCATCCTGCAAACTCTAAACCCATAAACCATGTGCGGGGCAAGTGAGCTTTGCTTTGAGGTAAGATCCATTCTGGACACCGTGTCGGCATGCAAGACTTGGTGCAAGCAACCTGGTAGCACCTGTTCCACGACTATAACTCTCAACCCATAAACCCTGAACTCGGCAGCCCTAGCTCTCATAACCTACCAGTCGTGCGGGTTCAGGGGACTGAGTAGTTCGATCACAAGTGGGGATGCCAAGGTGGAGTATCCCAATCAGAACCCATTAGTCCCCCTGAATGCGTGGATCCAACTCCACTTGCCAAGAGGCCTCACATTGAAGTTCCTCTGCCGGACAGGTTTCCTCCCTGACTCCCTGAGGCTCTCACTTGCGAGGTCCATGATGGGCAGCAGCTCCACGCCGATGTACCTTCACATATATATATATAGAGAGAGAGAGAGAGAGAGAGAGAGAGAGAGAGAGAGAGAGAGAGAGAGAGTTGCTAACGAAGGCAATCAGATCTTGGTGTTGGTTTCACCACGGACAGGGGGCAAATGGCTTCAAAAAGCTGTGGGATGCAGTATATACTAGCTTAGGGATTGACAAGCACTCGCGCTACATTGTCATAATCACAGGAGTTCGCCATACTCGGGTCCATGGAAAGTGGACAGGACCATAAACCAGCTTTCCACGTCAAGTTAAGGCACTGCATGAGGGTGAAGCAGCCGAGGAGGCGCATCCAGTAGAGGAACACGGCGCCTCGGTACGACTACTACCGCAACAACTACAACTACTACTGCTGCGGCTGCTGCTCCTGCTCCACTCCGACTCCGACTCCTACGACGACTGCGACTGTTACTATAAACGTTGTTGCTGCTGTTGCTGTTGCTGTTTATGCATGCAGGCTTGCCTTCCTTATACCATTGTTGACCTTTTCCGTCTCTGTTGGCTTCCACAGCTTGTTGGCAGTAACACAAATGGCTTCTATCCCGTTGCACTTCATGAAACTGAAGTCGGGGAGTTGACCAGTATGGCACTGAGGCCAGCACAGATAAGCACTGGTTCGCCTGAGCAAGGCGGATCAGATCCTTCAACTTGCAGCAAACCCTCATATTCAATGTTACAAGGGCATGCACCCTGGAACTCTGAAACTTAGGTCCTGCAACACGAATCCCTGAACCCCTAGCTTCAAGACAGGTGCTAGCTGCTAGATTCTCGATCAGTCGCCTTGTATTCATCTTTTCGGAATTGGGAATACAGCTCTAACAGTCCGTGTCGATGTCTTCTGCGAGCCAGCGTGACTCTGTTCAAAAGACGTGACAAGGACTGATCGCGAAGCATGCAGAACCTGGAGTCATCTGTATACGCAAAGCTCCCTTGGGCCCAGAATCAAAATACAATTCGTACGAATCCCTTAAGCTTCATATTGCAAGAAGACAGAAAAGGAGAGACCAGATTAGCAGGGATTCACCAGGCAACTGGATTGACAAACTTGAAGGCGCCAGACCTCTACCTATGTCTTGTCAAAGGGTAAGGTTCTTGTGTCGCCAAAGACATCGAAAAGGGACCAAACCCAAACGCCGAAAACCCAGCTCTAGGTAGAGTCATGCTCCAGAGGCCCGGTCTTTGGCAGTTATTGCACTATGAGCCCCTCGTATGCCTCGTTTCCCCCCAATGACCCACGGATATCAAAGCTTCAAGGGGAACTAAACTGTGTATGTGGGCCCTCCCGGATCTAGGGGTTCGAGCTACAACTTTGATCCTTCGAGGGTGTTTTTTTATGAACACCCGATATTCAAGGATTCAAGGATGAGGGTGCACAAGGTCCTTAGCGGTTTTTGAATCACTTCCTTTCCTAGCTGCTCAAGACGTGAGGAGAATACAAATGTATGATTCCCGTGCTAAAGATCCAGTGTCCCAAGGTTTGAACCACATCAGCAGTGACTCACCCTCAGAAGATACAAGACTTCGTCTTTCACGACAGGGAAGGCTGAACACGCTTCCACCTTTGAATACAGGAAAACTTGCAGTGCCCGTGCCAATAGGCGAAACTTGCACAAGAGCAAATCTTCGTGCTCCCCATCACAGTGATTCCTCAATCCTAATGCCCAGGATCACAGTGATTCCTCAATCCTAATGCCCAGGAGAGCTCGTCCAGAAGTCCCGAATCATCCAATCCCCGGCCAGCTCTGCCGACCAGTTGCATGTTGGTGCCTTGGATGCCAAAAAGCACGTGGGGAGAGGGCGCATGGTGACGTGGAACCCGGCAGGTCGGGGGTTGGAGCTTCCCAGAAACGGAATCATCTTAGCGAGGATACAGGACAATGCCCATTATTGTAGCTGAGCCCCAGAGCACCCACAGCACCCACGGTCGCAACAACGGGAACACGTGTGCTATGTTTAGGGTTAGGCAAGGTTTTTGACATGTTTGACAGTTCGTAGCAATGGCTCACTGGCTGCCTCACACGTTCCAAATTTGACAGAATCACCTCTGCATCGGGATTCTTTCCAAGTAGCTCTCCTGCTCTTACAGTGTAGGCACAGTAAACATGATGGGGTCTGGGTATCCCAGCGAGGCTGTTCCTTTTGTATCCGTTACACAGTAACAGTTGCAAATGAATGACGGTGCCTAGCTGCCCAAAATGACAACGGAGATCTCACACAAAGGCCATGAATCCCTGGCAAATGCGGAGCAGTTTTTCCAACTGCTTCCGCTTCGGTGGCGTCATGTCTGCGTTTCGATCTTACAAATCGTAGTCGATTTTACAGATCGCAGTCATCGATCTTACAGATCGATGTGACAGAGTTCTTTCTGTTGGGAGGACCGACTGGTTCCCAGGCGGTACTCGCAGACAGGAAGCAGAGGAAAATATAGTAGTCCAATGAGGGTCGGGACGGGTGGGTGAAACAAAATTTCTCTCAAGCTGGAACAGCTTTTCGCCAAAATGGCCACGGAATATACAATCGTTCGAATTGAATCGGTGAGTTAATCCCCTGACCGATTCGGTGATCAAGTGAGATAATATGTTGTCACTTCGCACAAACAAGTGTGTGCTACACGACAACGGAGATCTCACACAAAGGCCATGAATCCCTGGCAAATGCGGAGCAGTTTTTCCAACTGCTTCCGCTTCGGTGGCGTCATGTCTGCGTTTCGATCTTACAGATCGTAGTCGATCTTACAGATCGCAGTCATCGATCTTACAGATCGATGTGACAGAGTTCTTTCTGTTGGGAGGACCGACTGGTTCCCATCGAAGGTGGTCGCGTCCTCCCATCGCAGGCGAACGCCACTCGAAATATGATCAAACTAGCATCGTAGTCAACTGATCGTGCAATCTGCTAATTTCGGGTAGTTCGGAAAAACCCGTAGAAGAAGCAAAATGAATATCTCCTATAATCTTCGCAGCCCTACTGGTCAAAGAGTGTACAGGTAAGTCGAGCTTAGTCCAAGTCGAAGACTCTGGTACATGTTCGAAGCGTCTGATCCCGTCGGAGATGTTGGCTTTGGTGGGAACACGTTCGAGTCGGTGTGCAAGACTTCGTCGATTATGCCAAGTCCAGTGTGCTGCAATGAGGCAATTCAGGGGCTGATGTTTGCCGACGCCTTTGAGTAGGGCGTGTCGAGAAGCTTCGTTGTCGCAGCACTGGACGTAGAACTTGTCGAGCCATGGCTCGAAGACCAGTGGAGCCAAAATGGCGACCCAAGCTTCGAGGAGGTAAATGAAAGCTTGGTCGGATGAAAATTGTCGTACGAGTAGTGAGGGGAGACGACCCTGGAAGTAAGCTGCCATTTGCACATCACCGTGGTGGAAGCAAACTGCAGCCCATCCGTTCTCGATGTCGGATGTCGACTTCGAGTCCCAATTCGGGATGTCGTCGTCCCCCGGCCTGTAGGTGCGGTCGCCCAGGCGGAAGTAGGCATCCGTGTAGATGACACTGTATGAAGTTCGAGTCATCTGTCGTGGTATCGTCATTGGGCGACAATGTTGTATGATGTCCTTGAGTGAAAGTAGTGACGATCGGGTAGGTTTGTCGAGAGCGTGTGAGTACGAATGGGCGCGGGCATATAATGCTTTCAGGGCCGCGCGGCCTACCTTACCGAAGAGTCGGCCTGTGAGGAAGTTACACTTCCCAGCCATTTTCCTGGCTTGTTCGGGTGACAATGACGAGGTCTCCAGGTGCACGTCGATCTGCTTACACATGTTCTCGACGCGTTTGGGACACGGAGTCAACACCAAGTTGTCGTTGTCGGAGGAGATGATGACACCTTGGATCCGATGTGCGGTTTGAGGTGGTTGTCTCTTGCTGGGTTTCATCGAGATTTGGAGACAACCATTGTACTCCTCGAAGGATTCGAAGCTGCCCTCGGCAAGATCGGAGTCTTCCATGGATCCATAGTCGTCGACGTAGTGCATCGCCGGTGACAGGATCATCGTGCGACTGCACGCGACCAGAATGTCCCCAAAACGGTTATACGACGAGACACTGGCTGCCGAACCAAAGAGCAGGACGTTGTGGCTCCACAGTGTCGGGCCGTCTGGTGTGAGGAGCATCACGTATGCTTCGCGAGGATCTCGTAGTGGAAGTTGTCGATAAGCTCCATCGTGGTCATGTCCCCAGACTGAGAGGGGTTTAAGTCGATCCTGTCGGATTGTCGCGAGTCCCAGGGATATGAAGTGATCGGGTGTGTGATGGTATGGTTGGTCGTGCATCGTGCACGTCGCGTTGTGTCCGCTCCGTCGCCAATCTTCTCCTCGTCGAACTTTGTTGTTGCCGTCGCTGCCCGTCTGTTCGATGCTGAAAGCCATGGCAATGTACGGGTCGGAGTGAGGCAATGGTAATAATTTTCGGTGTCGTCCCTTGGTCGGGACGATCGCCGTCCGGGGCCACCAATCCGGTGCCTCGAACGGTCCATTCATTCGTCCGAGGTCGACCTCCGCTAAGATTTCGTCGAGCATGAGTTCCCAGTGATCGTCAACGGAGTTTTTGTCGATCTTCTCTTTGATGTACTGTCGATTGTTCTCGCGAAACTCTTCAATGGGAGTGGGCTCGAGGTATTTCTTGTCTTGTCGCACGTGCCAGTTGATGCCTGGAGTCAACTTCCCCATAAGGGGGAAGCCTTCGGAGAGCTCGCGGTAGATCAGCTCGGTCTGTGGGTATTGTATCATTCGAAGAAGGTGGACGAGGACAGGTATTTGTGTTACCGAGTTCTTGTGACGATATGCTCGTTGTACATGTTCTGGAAGAGTGTTGAACGAGGCCATCGTGTGTTCTTCCATGTCTTCGACGAGTTCACGAATGTCGGCGATGACGGCCTTCTGGAAATCCAGGAGTGGGTGGAAAATATGTCGGTGTTGTAGACACCACTCAAGTGTGGGATCGAGTCTCTTGGGTGATAAGTGTGTGTCTCTGTGTAGTGCCCATTCGAGGTGATCCGTCCAGGAGAACTGTGGCATGTAGTCGTGATTCGGTGTTCGGGGTGGTGGACCAAAGGGTACCTTAGACTGCAACCAAAAGGAGGTGATCTGTTGTAATGGGGACACTCGAGGTGTCTCCGGGATGGATGCATCGACAGTCCCTAGTAGAAGCAGGAAGATGATCCAAATCGCCGTAGGCAGGTGCCACGCGTTGCCCAGAGCAGTGCAACGTTTTGTCTCATCGCCATTTCCGAGTGTCGCCGTATAGTCCAGTGGTAAGCCTTGTAGTTGTTCGCGCAAGGATGAAGGAGCCGTCGTCCATGATCCGTCCTGCAAAGTGACGATGAATTGTTCTTCATACTGCCAAACCGGGTAACGTCGCTGATCTTGTTCCCATCGATTCCATGCGTCTTGTGAAGTAGTGCGGTCTCGGAGTTGTCTCGGAGGTTCTCGTCCGGACGTCGACGTGGATGGGGTGGTCAGGCAGTGAAACAGTTTCTTGTCGTTGTGTAGACACGGTGGTAAGGAAAAACCTTTTGCGGAAATCTGGGGTTGTAAGTCGATGCCAATCGGGTTGTGTAGTCGATGCCATTCTCCATCTATTTGCCATTCGAGGGACCAGGGTGTGAGCCGAGGTAGTCTCTCTTGGACGGTGTCCCATGGGATCGATGTCCACCACAGTCTCTTGCGGTGCATAACTCCGGAGTCTGCGGCGTCGATGATGATCGGGTCCATGCTCATCGGAGATGTGAGTTCCACGACGTTGTCTCGTACATCGGGGTGGGGTACCACGTTCTCGAAGATCGTCTCGATCGGGACGCCCGTGAATCGTTGTCGAATTTGATGTTCGACGCTGGCCATGTGTTTGAACAGCCATCCTGAGGCGCCGTCGGATCCTTTGGGTTGGCTTCGTAGGCCGGAGAAATCCGGGCACGGGGGACCTGCCGTGATCACCATGATGTACTTTCGGTTGTTCGTTGCATTCTCGATGTGTCTTGCGACAATCTCGATGTCGAACTGTCCGACGTCTCCCAGGTGTACGGATTGGAATACTTTCGATGTGAAACTAGCACAATCGGCGTCGATCTCCCACGCCAGGGTGAGGATGACGTTCTCGTTGATGCGTCGGAGTGCTTCGGAGGCGATCCCGATACCATCGAAGAAGGACAGGTGAACTACCGGCAAGGCGCCCACCAGCTCATGGCAAAGTGTGCAAATCCTGTCGTGTGGGTCTGTCATTCGATGGTCGGCTCCAGAGCCCATTGACTCTGGGCCGTGCTGTCCCTATTTCTTCCCAGACTTGCCGGCTTTGCCTTTCTTGCCGGCGCATTTCGTGCCTTTCTCTCCCTTCGTGTTCCAGGGGGGTCGTTGTGATACTTGTGGAGCAGGGTTGAAGGGAATGGTCGGGGCGGGTGTCGGTGTATTAAAGGTGGATGGTGTTGATGGGGTCCAGGAAGGCATCGATGTGGTCGGCCAGGTCGGAAGAGAAGGGGGGCTCCATGGTTGTGTCGTCGGTTGCCAAGATCGCCACTGGGTCGTCGTAGTGTTCCAGGATTGTCGGTATCGACGTCCTTGTCCAGGCGGGGACCATTTCTGTTGGTATCCTTTGCCCTTGCCTTTGTAGGGTTGTTCGGAGCCTTTGCCGACTCGTGGTCGCTTGGATAATGGTTGTTGCATCACATCGTTCACTCGTGTCAAATCGTTCATGAGTTCTTCGGTGATCATCTGGAAGGTATCGTTGGATCGCATCCGCATGGCGATATCCCAGGAGAACTCTTCCCAAAGGCTCTTGACGTTGTTAATGCGTTGTGAATGTTTGCGGACCAGTCGGATGAACCAGTCGACGTACTTATTGATAATCGTCTCGGAGGAATACTTGATGAGTATCCAGGCCCATCGGATTGCTTCGATGGCATCGATGAGCATCCACTGTCCCCTCACGTCCCACTCTTCGTTGGCCTTCTCGGTGATGTTATTGCGTTCATCGAGGACCAACTTCTTTTCGTTGGTGTCCTTCTTCCTAGTGGAGCTGATCGTATTGAAGCTCGTCCAAATTCGTTGTGACACGATTTCCCCCAAGGCCGTTGCGGTGTACATCTTGGAGTTGTGGTGTTCGTGCCACATTCGTGCAAGGACCTTCTCTGCTCCCACGAGGTTCTTCTCCGGGAATTGTCGGCGCTCTCCATCGACAGTAATGCTGTTATAGTCCTCGACGAGTTTGTTGTAGACACCCGTGGGTAGCGTCTTCGGGACGATGTCCTTGTCGGTGTGTGATGGAGCAGTAGCAGTCGGGGCAGTCGGTGCGCTCGAAGGTGACGAGGTTGTCATCGTGGAATGGTAGGCATGTCGGGCTGCTTGGGTGAGCACCATCCACTGGGCGGTGAGGGCGTCCTCGTCAGTGTCGTCGGCCAATTTGAATTCGACGCCCCCTGCCGTAGCTCCTGTCTGAAGCTTCTTGACCACATCGGCGATGCTCGCGTCGTCCTTGAGGTAAGTGCTGATAGTCGCGTGTGACTTGAGGCCAAGCTTAGCGAGGTACCTAGCGACTACGTCCGTGGCAAGGTCAATCCCTGCCAAGTCTGCGGCGGCCGCGAGTGGGCTGCTCATGTTGTCGTAGGAATCGGGCTTGGACAAAATTGCTCTGGTACAAGTAGGTGCATCGTGGGATACATTCGAGTGTCAAGAGGCTGAGAACTTGTACTTTATCGAAGCAATCTGTCGGAGTGACCTAAGCGAAGATCTACCGCTGACACGTCGCCGGGGCGGAAGTCAGTCGGTGTTTAGTCTTCGTCTTCGTCGGGCTGTGCATCAGCGAAGGCTTGTGCTTCGCGTAACCTAAAGCAACGTTTACACTTCGGGCCTACGGGCTCGCGATACTCGCGGCGATGTGGTGCAAAACCGTATGGCCATCCACAGATCGTGTGCCAATGTGTGTTGTCGCAGGAAGATTCGGAGACTCCTGGGAGGTGAATAACTTTGGTTAAAGAGTTTACGACCCAAAATTTGGTCCTGAGTGTCTCGAGATACTGTGCCACCATCTCGCGGACCTGTTCGGGTTTGGTCGGGGTCTCAGGTCTATGAAATTCGTCTCCTCGATGTAGTGGGGACTCCTGGACGTACACCTTGATGGCGTCGCTGCCCCATCGGCCGATGAGCTGCACGGTGTCCAGAGGAAAGCCTCGTCGAGTAAGCATTTGAGACCCAGAAACTCGACAGACATGCTCGCAGAACCTGTCGAGGAGTGTTCCGTTAGGTCCCATGCGAGTCATCGAAGTCCCTGTCGCTGATATGACCGACCGGAAGATCTCGATGGTCTGATGATGGTCGAGTGGGTGTCCGTCATTGCCGGGAAAGAGCGGACCATCTCGTGGGCATCCCAGCGATCGAAGAAGGTCTAGGTGTCGTTGTAGTGCATGGAACGGGCAGAGTCGGGGTGATGTAGTACAACAGCATGGGTGTGATCGTGTCACACACAGTCCAACTATGTCAGTCTTTGTGCATGGAAGCGTGATAAAGGCAGTGCGCCCTGCATGTGTGATCTCCACCCATGCTTGGCCCAGAGTCACCGAGGCTGCTTCGATGCCTCGTAGTAACCACCAGCAGCAGATTATCACCATGTCCACTCTGTGTCGGAGTCGTCGTGCCCATTCGTGGGGACCTTCGAATTCAGCATGTTCGGGTTGTGCTGGTAGTCGTGCGATGTCCTCGACGATGAAGGAGTCCTTGAGCTTTGTGGGACCTCGTCCTCGTTCAACAGCTCGTTCGACTTGTTGCATCTTCAGACATACTTCGGGGGGTACTGGTGTTCGGGTTTGAGCGACGTGTTCTTGTCGTGCTTGGCTGAAGATCTGTTTAGCCGACTTGTATCCCCCCGATCGGAGACTTGCCCCAATCGCGTTCACCAGCCGAACCGATAACGGGAGGGGGTCGAGGTCCCAAGCGTCGGCCAGGGTCGTCCAGAGTCTCCACCTGGAGTCTCGGGATCTTTGCGTCGTCATCGCGTAGGTATTGATGTCGAGATCCTCCAAAGATTGTTTACGTGACTCGGGTTTCGCTGCTTCGAGTGCTTTGGCTAATGATCCTCGGGTAGATGGTTGACTTCGGGGAAGGTCTCTTCTCCGCACCGGCACGACTTCGCGTGGCATCGGTCTGCGGCCAAGTGCCGACAACAGTCGGTCGAGGTCAAGTCTGCTGGGTGCAATCTCAACGAGGACATTCTCGGAGGTCCCTCGGAGTTGATCGGGTGTCGTAATCCCGCGTTTGGCTAGATCGGGGGCTATCGATGTAAGGTCGTGTGCTCGTAACAGAGCAAGTACATCTGAGAAGGACATCGGGCGCCTCGGGCCATGTGCGGGGGCTCCTACTCTAAACGTCTACGGGTTCGGACCAGAACATCCACCGAACTGTGGGAAGTGAGTCATGGTGATGCTGTTGTCAAAGCACTTGCGGATGCTGGCACCTCTCGAGGTCGGCAATGTCTTCTTTTCTTCGAGGGTGTATCGTGTCGGGCTCTGGCTTTAAGCCAGATTCGATGAGTCGGGTGTATTGCCAATCGAGCCGCGTCCCTTCCGGAGTCGCACGTCGCCGAGGCGGAAAGCGATACCAAAGAGGACGGGTCGTTGTCTAGGCACCGATCGGGGTGCCGAGGACTCGAGTTCCTCTTGCGTGTCCGATGATCGGGTCTCAGAGCACTAACATCGCCGTGGCGGAATAGTGTCTGTATCCCTCGGGATCGCGGGGCTTCAATAGGCGCTGCTCGCCTGTGCATCCCGTCGGCGTCCTTTGAGCAACTCCAAGTGGTCGGTGTCGACCTCGGTGAACGAGAAGTCGCCGACCATATACTGTCCCAGGCGCAATCGCGTGTAGGCCAAGCTCATGAATCGATTGTCGCCGCCAGATGGTGGCGAGCTCGGCGTCTGATGAGTTAGGAAACTGTCGACGTAGGGATGCCATCGCGGTCTTTTCGGAAGCTCGCTTAAAGGCGATTACCTCGAGGGCTCCCTGGGTGTGTTGATCGTCGTATAGTCTTCGTTGCATTTTGAGAGCACGGCCCGCATCGGTGTCTGGGTCAACACCCTCCAAGTATCGCGCGGCCGGCAGAACTGCCCCGGAGCTAGTCGCGGGTGCTTGGGAGAACTGCTCGATTGGATCGGGTGCAGTCGTGGGAACCTCGGGAAACTGTTCAATCGGATCAATGTCCATCGAGGTCTGACGGTGGCTGGCCATCGCGTCGGGTGGGTCGGGAGGTTCGGGAGTACAAACAGGGCTTGAGAGGTCGAAGTCTACGGAAGCCAAGCAATCTCCAAGGAGAGAGCAGGCCCCACTACAACTAGTAGAGCCTGTGGTACACACAAGTAGTTGTACTGGGCAATGGGCTTCACTTCTTGTTCTCGTGTGGGCATAGCGAGAGTCGAGGTAGACTATCGGGTAGAGTGGGACACGTCGCCGAGGCGGAATTCCCCCCTAGAGCCCGAAATCGAGGTGACACCGGACACTCCCGTGCGTCGCCGAGGCGGAAACGGGGTAACCATGTGAGACCGGTGGGCTTCGGGAGCGTCTAGTTGAAAGATCGAGAGCCTTCTCGAAATCGTAGGATGAAGGCTGGTGGCTCTGCGGCGATGATGGGTCGCATTCTCTCGTGTTGGGCGAAAGCACTCCGCATCGCCGGAGCTAGCATGTTAGAAGTACACGAGATGATCGCAGATGCTTGTTCGCGAAAGAAGGTCGTCATCGGCTCGAAGTTCGGCATCTGTGCCGCAAACAGGTTGAGGTTGTGGGCTGTGTGGCACCACATTCGAAGTCGGTGCATGCGGTACTCCACCGATGTATGACTCAAGTCGGAGAGGGACGCCGTCATGCTATGCCAGACCATCGAGTAGATCAGTGTAGTCCGGGGGTCGACGAAGTTGTTCGGGACACCCAGGAACAAGACCCTCTCCTGGAGAGTGTCGTCCTGTGGGGTATGAATCGGGAGGTCGATGTACAGCCCAAACTGTGTCAGATAGCTCCCGAAGGTCGGGCATCGGAGAACCTGTTCGAGGTAAATGACGCCGTCGTATGTGATTTCCCATGGGGAATCGAAGGCAAAGGACGAGTACGGGTGGTTGCCTGGAGGAAGCATCGCGACATTGTGTCCGCCCACCGGTGTCATCGCCTGTAAGTTCGGGGACATCATCGGGAAGTTGTCGAAGTGTCTCAAAGTCTGGAATCCGAACACAGGTTCGTGTGATGCCGATGGATTGGATCGGACATCGTCGATCCACATCCTGCCCTTGTCAACCACCTGTGTGTCGAGCCACTGTACTCGGAATCTCTCGAGGCAGGACTGTCGAGGTGGCTGTGGCTGAATCGCGGTCGGTACACCCGTGTATGGACTCTGCATTGATGTCGCGACCGTCGAGGAGGAGGCAGCTCCAGCCTGGGTCGTGTTCGGTGTCAGGACCTGTCTAGGGTCTGGTCGTGACAGGTCCACAGCTGGGTGGACCGTAAACCTCGGAGGAACCACTTTGGGCATAGCCTTCGTCTGTGCCCCCACAATGGTCGTGGTAGTCGGTGTGCCGAAGGCTGGGTTGATCCACTCGGAGTCACTCGGGTTGTTGGTCGTATTAGTTGTGGCTCGGTCTGTCGGCTGTGTTACCTGGGTACTCATCGGAGTCGTGGTCGGAGGTGTAGCCGGAGCTGCCATCGGGGGAGTCGGTGGTTCCGTGGTCGTCCGGATGCCAAGGATCCGGGGACACCGGTCGAGTCTGTTGTGTGGTAGTATTAGGTGTTGCCGTCGGAGTCGGAGCCGGGGTAGAGGCTGCGATCTCATCCGGGACCTCGACGATTACCGGCGTGTTGTCGAGCCATCGTTTAGCCGGTGATTGCGATCGTCGAGGGAATCTCGCCGGTGACAATGGTCGATTTGAACCGCGAGCTGCTCCATCGCCGGGGCGGAAGGCAGCTCGGGTAGATCGACCGAAGCTAGGGGCATCGGAGTCTGTGTCCGTGCCCAGCTGGAAGAATGGTCGCCTCGGCGCAGTGCTCGGAGGTGCTGTCGAAGGTGCCGCCGATGGTGTTGGGTTCGTAGGAGCAGTCGACGGTGTAGCTGCCGGAGGGAATCGCGATCCCGAGGAGGGGAAAATATTCCCTCGTGGTGTGATCGGAGGCTGTCCCCATGTCGCTGGGGGTCGAGAGTCATCGCGTGCTCGTCGGGGAGATCGTCCTCGATGATTGCCCTCTGCCATATCTTGTCGGAGTCTGGCCGCAGCGTCGGATTTGTCCCATGCTTCGAAGTCGTAGTACTTGGAGAAGTTGGTGCCGAAGTTGAATTTGCGCATCTCGGTGTGGCGAAAGGTAGCCATCGTGTCCATGATCCACTCCTTTGCCTGTTCTCGAGTCACTTGCTCGAGGAAGGCACCTCGTGATGAGTAGTGGTACGGAGGCTCACCGCGTCGGAGTTGTCGTTGCAGGACAACAGCTCGTCGCATGGCATCATCGAAAGTAAGTCCGTGTTGGTTCCAACATGTGTTGTGGTACTCGCAGCATCCCTGGAACCATTTATGGCAGATTAGATTAGGCACCACCCATTTCTTGTTCAGGAAGTCGGGGTGTAGGTGCACACAGTTCTGCATGTTGCAGTTCTTGTTATCGAGGATTCGGGGGCAAATCTGTCGTTTGATCGAGGACAGAGGTACTCGGGCTTCGTCGTGGACTCTTTCGGGGAACTCAGCGAGCATAGAACTCGGCACAGGTGCAGTGAAATTCTGCGTCGAGCCCTCGCAAAGAAAATCGAACCAAGAGTCAGATCGAGGGACTGCCATGGCTTCGAAGTAACTAATCCAAGTCGATGGATGTCGTGTTAGAGGGCTTGAGGCGCCCTTCGAAGTTTCTCTTTCGAGCTGTAGAGGCAGCGGGTTCGGGATTATGAAGTTCGATGCCAAAATCATCACGAAAAATGTCTGCCAAATGCTGATTACGCAACTCTGTCTCGTGTACAAGGAGAGCAGCATCAGTCTCCGCTGGAAGGGGTGCATGATCGGAGTCAGGGTGTAGGGAAGCCTCGACGATCTCGAAGGGCACCGTCAGCGGCTCCGCGGACTCGTCGCGGTTGGTAATGTGCAGGTACAGGAAGGCCTCGAGATTGGGCGGCTTCAACAAAGTCGCCGCCAAATTGACAATGTCGTTCGCCGTCTGACAATAGGCGATCTGGTCGATGGCCTTCCGTATTTGTCGGGATTGTCGTTTGTTCCAGGCTCCCCACGTCACATCCTCGGGTTTCTCGATTTGAAAATCTTCGAGAACTTGCTCGCGGCTGAATTCCTCGAGCGATTCCTTCAAACTGTCAACAACTGACAGAGAAGCCGTAGTGCTCGAAGTACTGGCCGCCAGCAGCGGTCGTAGTAGAACTCGGGGTACTGGCCGCCCGGAGCGGCTATGACCGAGGAGTGATCCGAGGGGACTGAAACAAAATTTCTCTCAAGCTGGAACAGCTTTTCGCCAAAATGGCCACGGAATATACAATCGTTCGAATTGAATCGGTGAGTTAATCCCCTGACCGATTCGGTGATCAAGTGAGATAATATGTTGTCACTTCGCACAAACAAGTGTGTGCTACACAGAAAAGCTGATGGTCATGCATGTCAATCCCAGCAGCAATCAGCGATTGCACAAATCACCCTTTTTGCTGTGACAATCTTAAAACGTTTCTTAGTGCATTTGCTTTTCCAGCCTTGTCTAAACTGAACCTCAAACTTCTGAACTGACCTGGTCTAAACCCCACAACCACCGAAAACACCGCCGCACTCCGAGCTCCGGAAGCCAACGGGTCGGGTGGCGATGAGCAGTACGGACGGAAGGCCGGCCGCGAAGGCACGCACGATGTTCGCGACGGTGAACCTGGGTGTGTTGCGTTCTATAGTCTTGTTACGGAACTTTGCCAACCGCTTTTGGGGCTGTAAGATGTCATGGCTTTGGAGGGCTCGGTGAAGCTGGAAGTTGAAATCAGGGCCTCAGGGTACATTTTTTAACCCGGCGAGGCGTGACTAGCTCGCACCTGAGACCTGAGGGTAGGATGAGACTTTGGGGCTTGGACATAACCAGATATTGATTGAGGTTGTCACAGTTTAGAGTGGTGGTACTGTGTCTTCGCTACACTGACCATGTCGTCATACAGCTGAAAGCTCGTCCATGTTCACAGAGCTTTAGGCTTTGGCTCGAGGTTTTGGGTAGCATGGCGACGTTGAGGGTTTAGGGGTGACGAGCCTGGAACAAGATGCCATGACAAAAATCACAAAAGAACAGAAGCCATACTTGGAGGATCAAGTGATGTAGCTCGAATCCTATAAGCGGGGCCTCGCAGTGCCGTATCTGAGGCCTGACTCACAAGCTTTCTTTGCAAAATCCGCGACGGAGCGCCTTCATGTGGTCTATCACCCTGCGCTCAGACCCTCAAGCATGAATGCGTACCGAATCCAAAGCCCTCGCTGAGCTGAGTGGCCAATCCCTCCAGCGACCGATCTTCCAAAAGCCGTAGAACTCTGCGAACTCAAGGAGAAGGTCCTGGGTACATGCGTGGGCTTCGTATCGAAGAACGGCGCTTTTGTCCGAGGGATACTCCTCAATGAATGGATATTGGCGTGATACCGAGGCCCTAACCCCTCATGGTGTCTATTGAACTCCTTCGATTTGCTTGCAGCTCTGATTCCCAAGTTTGTGCGCTAAGCCAAAAAGAGGTTGAAAACGCACAGTGACCAGGCCTTGAGCCTTAAGCTGAAGGTTGGGGTCAGGGTTTGCCCTGAACCTGAAGGGACCGACCGTCTCGAATGCACCTGCAAACTTCCAAACTCAGCAAACTCAACATCCCAGAGCAAGAAGGCCAGTTCCGGGAAAGACTGGCGAGCCCCGATTGGTATGTATGGAGGATTATGGAGGCTTTGCCGCCGATGTGACAGATCTGACGCGTGCCAAAGACAAAAAAACGCCACGACTTGCAGTCGGGGTGCCACCAGAGCCTTGCACGCGATCCAGGTGTAGGCGACCCATGAGGCCTGAGGACGGGCGGAAGATGAGGAGGGTGAGGAAAAAATGCGGCTCGCAGAATTTGTGGCTTGGGATAGTTTTTCTTACGGTGCTGGCACAAGGCTTGCTTTAGGTTTCTGTAATTTCCTTTCCGGGCAGTGGCTTTAACATGGCTATCGGAGTGTGGATGCCGGGCTTAGGGCCTTGAGTTCGAAGTTTCACTAAAGAGAGGAGCGTTAAATCCAACCGGCGATGCCTTGCTTGGGAAAGCCTGCAAATCGCGGCATCGCGGGCGCTTGCTTTCCGGATTTGGGATTTAAAGTCTAAAGTCAGGGTCTCGGCGGTCTCGGGCCAGACACCGGCTTTTGGACTTATCCGTGGCCCGAGTCAGTAGGAAGAAGAAGGCTTAGTGGAACTGGGAGCCGGGGTATCAGTGGGTAACGGATTGAAATATTGCTACGACCCAACCTTCTAGGTCCACCGCAACATCCTGCATATAACCTACGCTACGCATAGGGTCCCATAGGGTTCGCAATTTTGTGTATAGCTGTCGTCATGCTGGCCTGCGTCGCTGTCGGGTGCATCATCATTGTCACAGTCATAGCGTCGTAATGAGTGTTAGCAAGCTATCGCGTCATATTCCAGAGCACAGCCGGCACTCAATCCCCACAGAATCCCCCCCAAGGCCCCAAGTAAGGGGGACCTCTCCCAGCTGAGCTCCTTGCCTCCGAAATCTCGTCTGTGTAGCGCTGCATTTGGCTGAGATTGCTATGGCTGCCCCCGAAGGTGCCTGCACCACAAGACTTCAAGATGTATACGTTATCTGGGGTTATAAGGGTTGTACGTCGGGGTATGGGAGGCTTTCTGGAGCATGAGTGCTTCGGAATAGGTCCATTGCCTCTGATGAGTGTAGGCCGGTGTAGGGATGCAGCTAGGTCTAAACGTCTTTAACCTAGCCCTGTGACGACCCCATCAACTCGATATGCACACTGGGCACGAAAACTCCAAGTCCTATGCCCTACTCCCCGAAATAATACCAGCAGCGGTACAACTTGTAACTCAAAAATGCAAGCGATAGTCGAAGAGATAGTGACGTCCAGACTTCTGCCTGAAGGATTCCGAGTTCGGACCTGGAGAGGTTCCACTTGCGGGGCTGGGCTTGTTTCCTGAAAGCTGCTGGCACTTTTGTACAGCTTTACCCACAGAGAGCCCACTGCACTGTAACCAGTACGAGGTCTCAAGTCGGATAATTTAAAGAATATTCCTTCAGCATTCGTTTTCGCTCGCTTGATTAGGGGCTTGGGGCCGGTGGGCTCCTGGAGTTTTGTCTTTCGGATTTCTGGCCTTTGAGGCAGAACCCGAATCTGGATACAGTAGCCAAAGCGCAAGATACGAGCGCAACTCACGGACGTGTGGCCGTCAAGGTGATGAATGTCGATCTGAGGCCACTGTTTGTTCAAGCGCCAGCTGGGATGTCTTGGACTTGGCAGAGGCGGTGGGCCGCGATGACTTTGGCATGGATCCATGATGTCGGCAGCCTCGAACCAACTGTAGTCAAACACTTTCCATAACAGCGGAGGCCGCCAGCCGTCCAACAAGCCAGGAAACTGGGGCTCCGTCACGGCTGCTGTCCTTGCGGCTCCATTGAATAGCATGCCAGGGTGAAGAAGCAACTGATGTTGATGAGGATGCTTCAACATTCATGACGACTAAAAAAAGTTTGGAAACTCGACAGCAGCCATCAACTCCGAAAAAGCAACTGTTCAGTTGGTGCTTACTGCACACAAAACTAACACCTTTGATTGCACGATCAAGTTGCTAATCGGTTTTTATCTCCCTGTCAAACAAAAGCCTGAATTCCGACATTCCACAAGCTCTAAGCCCCTCTTCGCCCCCACGGGCGTTTTCAGAAGATCCTCCCGCCTGCGCCGGTTCCTCTGATGAGCCGGCCTTGAACTCCGCTAGGTTTGCGGCTCAGGCTTCAGGGTCAGCCCGAGGGCGGCTCGGGGAATCCGGGGATGGATAGCTAGTGTCGTCTGCACCAAAAACGTGCATTTAAGTTATGCCAACCACTCCCTAGCTCACTGAACTTCTGGTACCCAAAACCTGCAGAACCAAGTAGTAGTCTTGAGAGTGCCGCTTCCCGTCAAGCTCCAAGATTGGGGAAATAATCAGTTTGTGCGTTATGTTTGATTCCTCTGTGATGTGAGGTTGTGGTTTGCCGTAAGCCGGTCTTCAATACCGTGATTTGGACTACTTGCTGTGATTCGGCTGTAGTTCGATGGTAGCTTGGGATGTGCCTACACACAACTTGCCAATCACCGCCAAATCACAGAGGAATCAGAGACTTGTTCTGAAGCCCTAACAGTTGCCGGACCTGAAAACTCAATCCTGGTCCAGTCTATGGCACGCAAGAAACGCCCCGAAGTCCACGCCACAACGACGACGACTCGTACCACCACAACAGCTACAAATAACTAGCACCAAGTACTACTACTGCCACTAGTACTTCAACTTCTAGCTTCTAGCTATTACCTTCAAACTTCAACACTTCTACACTTCTGCCTTCTACCTTCTACACTTTTGTTTTCCACCTTCTACTTTCCACCTTCTACCCTTGATCTTCTACCTTCTAGGTTCTACGTTCTACGAGGCACGTGCTACGTGCTGCGTCCTAGTTCCTAGTTCTAGTTCTACTTCTACTGCTACTACTGATACCACCACTGCGACGACGACTAACTGCTACCACTGCCACCACCACCATCACCACGACTACGACTCGCGACGAAAACTACTACTACACTACGACGACGACGACGACGGCGGCGGCTGCCACTGCCACTGCTACTCTACGACTACGACTGCGATGACTACGACTACGACTACGACCACGACCACGACCACGACTACGACGACTACTACTACTACTACCACCACCACGACTAACACTACCACTGGAACTACTGCTAATACTATTCCTCCTCCTGCTGCTGCTGCGCGGCTACTCTCTGTGCTCCTACCGTCATCGCAGCTGCTGCTGCTGCTGCTGCTGCTGCTGCTGCTGCTGCTGCTGCTGCTGCTGCTGCTGTTTGTAGTGCTGTAGGCACCGCTGCTGCAACTTCTCCTCCTGCAAGTATATAGGGTCCTACTACAGAAACCAGCATTATGTTCACAACCCGTCCCGGCGCCGCAATAAGATTATCCTCCTCATCCTCAATCCTCATCCTCCTCCTCATCTCCATCTCATGCTCATCCTCAGCATCAACAACGTCATCACCAATGGCATCATGATCATGGTCATGATTCATGATGTTGATGATCACAATCAGGATCGCTGTCACCATCATCCTAGTGGCGGTGCAGGAGGTGGTGATCACAGTTCTGATGGACGTATTCTTGATGATGCTGCAGATTTCTGCATTCCAAGATGCGTTCGGTCTCAGCATCGAGGTCGGACCCAGTGTTGGTGCGGATGATTCCCTGGCGGCCGGGAGCATCGCGCCGAAGTTCCGAAAACGTCTGCTTTGAAAACCCGAATTGAAGCTCTGCAGAGCAAGCGGGCTTCGAAAGCTCTGTGCAGTCACAGTTGCAAAATGCAAGACGCGATCCAGTTCTCGCGAATCTTGCAGGTTTGGTTTATCAACTTTTGAATCAGCAGGAGTGTCGAGTTTTCAGTTCTCGTTGGGAGGGAGGACTGGCTGATTCTGTATGGGCCTCCGGGAGACATGGCATGTTTTCCTGAACGGGACACTCTTGACATGTGCTGAACTTCAAAACATCCTGCATTCAAGAAGATGCTGCTTTGGAACATACCTCCACGGCTGTTTCAACATCCACGAGGCGAGAGTATCCAACGGCACACCGAAGCGTAACACCAACGGACGAAGGAGCTAATGCCGCGGCCATCAAGTGCGCACAGTTGCAATCTAAGCATGAACTTGATTGTTGCTAGTTCCGCCAGTATACAACTACGGCGAGACCCGTACGACACACCAATTACAAACGACTCTACATCCCTCTACATCCTCTCGACATGTCAGGCACCGCGAGCACAAAGTGCCGCAAAGCATCCCCTGCAGAAACCCACAATCAGTATTGTAGGGCTTTGCGGGTGTTCGTGTTGCCCGCATTGCCGAAGGCTTTCCACTTCTCCCGAAAGCACGAAAGCAAAACAGGAACGAGTGCCAGATGAGGATTTTCTACCCAAGCAGCGCGATCCTTGTGGACCCCCTGAGAACCCCCCCCCTCCTCGCCCCACTTTGCATGCTTCACTTTTGCACCATGCCTGTCACCAAACCAAACCAGCACCAAGGTATGGCCCCAGCCCTACAGGGATCTTTAGAACAAGCCCCAGCCTCCTCTGCGAGAAGCAGCGCCAAGCTCCAAAAGCTTAAGAGAACCTGCACGGGCGAACCCAATCATGTCGCGCTGTTCATGTATATTTTTGGGAGTTTCCTTAACCTTTTTTGCCAGGGTAGCCAGGCTAGACCCCACAAAGTGAACAGCCACAAACACTGGGAAGGCCGTCCGAATTTCCCGGCGGGCGCGGCACCGACGTGAGGTCGATCTTGGCCGCTGCCTTCCAGAAGAGGTGCTTCACCATCGCCTGGGAACCACGGACTTACGATTTAGGGTTCGGTTTTCTTAGTTCAGACTTTAGTGTAGCCTTCAGATGCACTACGAGCACCACTTGGGGACTGGATACTATGAAATCCCTAACTCACAACTCAAAACCTAATTGGAAGGCCATATGTTTTTTTTAGCTTCAGGATTAGGATTCCCCGCTATGCTCCCTGTTGTTGGCAATCCAACATCTACTAGGACTGAGACCCTGTTTGCTGAGACACCTGTGAATGCCCTTAGCCCAGTCCCAGCGGCGTGGATGGTGTCATCCTCATAAAGCTGCAGGAAATCTGCATTCTTGGGGTCGACCAGGGCAGCGAACCTTTCACTTCTGCTTCGGCTCTGAGACGTGGGACTTCGAGTCTTGAGATTTCGCGTTCCGGGGGTGGGCCTCCTGCAGTTCTTAGCTTTATGGTTGAAAGGTCTAGAGATGTATGTCTTTTACGATCGAGTGGAATCGCCATCCGAGTTTGAGGGGTGCGCTTGGAGAGAAGGGCTTACACTTCCATCCGCGAACCCGTACTGCTTGAACCCTGTGCTCTGCATCCCGAACCCAAGCCACTGTTTCCTGAACCCCGCCTCTACGGAAGCAGTGTTTAGTTGAGGCTGCATCCTTGATTCCCACCATACATCCCCCTCCAGGTCCATCCACCGAGCCACGGATATTCCAACTATCTTTTCGGGTTCTGTGTTAACTTGAATGTACGAAGGAACCCGCCTTATCATTGCCTCTCTTTCAGACCCCTGTATTACACTGTCACCCAGCGCTTGACTCAGATCTCACTCACAAACAATCCCAAAACCAACCCCTTTGCCCCACAGTCCGTGACGGCCATCAACCTGAGATTCCGATCCGGCTTATGACGCTATATGTAAGCTAAATAGTACACTTACTAGAACATAGCCCAGAGAGAAGACTCGGAACCAGACCCACTCAACACTCAGAAAGATGACGTAAACTTCAGCCATATGCAAGCACACGCTAGACCGCAGATCTGCAGCCCCAAATCCCACACCAAAGAATCACTGGACTGAAAAGGCAGGCTCCTCAGGGGGTGCGAGCAAGCCCTGATCCTGCAAATCCCTTCAGGGTCACTGAGGACCGAACACTTCTGGGCAGATCAGGTCCTTGGAGAAGCTTACTCACTTGCTCGCCGGTTTGAGAGTTGGTGTTGGAGCTCTAATGTCTGTCTACATGATTTTCGACTGTCAGGTTTTTGGGGAGTAGTCTCAGGGTGTATGACCCGATGACCGCTTTCAACAAGCGCATGGGTAGACTGGCACAGTACAGGGATCGATGCTTTTGCTGCTGTGCCAGCATCATTAACTTTCTGCAGGAAATCAAAGGGATCACTTCGGTCCGCTTGGGCCCTGCATGCTGACGAGCGGTCAAGTGTTGAGGCGAGTTGTTCTGTGTTTTATGCTTGTGGGGGGTAGCAAACGAACAAAGGGGGAAACCAGGGCGTTCTGGAGGATTCTGTTGTCGAAGCGCACTGCGATTCAGGTTTCAACTAGTTTCAGCAACAGATTCCGGGTTCAAGTTCCAGTTTCCCAACCTCAGTGTAAGGCTTCAGATCCACTGTTAAGGAGAGTGGTCTCCCGTTCTGCATGCTTCTGCGAAGGCCTAGGTTTCTTACAGGCTGAGCAACAACAACGTGGAATTCGCGAGCGGTGAATAGCAACCAATAGGAAAGACGTCCGGATTTGACAGGGTCGCTGCTATAATGACTTCGCATATTGTAGTGGCGAGCGGCTGCAATAAGGCATACTCGGATCTCCGCATCAATGATCGGCTTGCCTGATGGGCATGTCTCGTAGATGGGGACGCATGTAGCCTAAACCTTTTGGGGTCTACATCACATCATGTAGCCTGATAGAGCGGGAACACCCTTCACGCAGACCCTCAACTGCTTGAAGCCTGTGACTTTCAACGAGGAATCCTTCTTGCAGTTACAGTGACAGTCACCACCAGGGACCAGTTTCGGCAGATTGGGGGCCAGTTCTATGGGGGTTGTGACCCAAAGCAGCATGAGTCACAACAGCCTGACCAACGCAAAGTATGAGCTGTCAGCTTAGCTGGGTTTGGGTAGCGGCGGTTTGCAGGCTCAGGAGTTGAAGTCTTGGACCTTTCGGACCCTTCGGACAAAAAAGAAGGGCTTTCGACTTTGGGAGTCTTTAGCCTCACCGACTCGGAATGATCCTTGACAAAAATTCAACGATGCCCAAAGCAGAACTCTCGAGGAACAAGAAACCTCGGTTCTCTGTCCAGCTGTCCTTGCCTGGGCTGCGGTCCACCCAAGGCTCGTGCCAGCCTGCAGGCTGCAGGTACTTGGCTACTTGGCTGGGATTGAGGGGTTTAGGGTTGGATCCGCGAGGATTCAAGAGTTTCGGATTCAGATCTGTGCGGTTTTCTGGGTTTGCTGAGCCCGGGGGCCGAGGATGCCTTTTGCCGATTGCTTCTTGTCGACGTTACGGCACACAAGTTTGCACGGCATTGCGCGACGACCTTACAGACAGGTTACCAGATGCGTGCTCGACTGGTGACGTGCCGCCCCCTAAACCAGAAGAAACCCTGACCAAGAAAGGCACCGACGCTTTTAAGGCACTTGAACCCCAAGAGAAAGCCTCAACATCCCAAAGAAGCCCCCAAGAACACCCCCGTCCCAGTCCCAGTGACCAAATGGGGCCTGGAGGTCTCCAAGCCGCCGGATCGAAGCTCCAGTTGTTCTCGTACTGGTACTCCGTGAGGTAAACGTCCTGACGTTTTGGGATTGGGAGTGCATCAGGTTCGTTTAGTGTTCGCCGTTATGTTCGTCGGAAGTTGAGGAGGGCTCCCTGCCGCACTACCAAGCCAAGGTAGATTACTATAATGCGGTGCAGAACTATGATCACAAAGGTGCCGACGAAAATGACGATGTGGTCGTGGATGATGATGATGATGATGATGATGATGATGATGATGATGATGTTGGCCTCTACTCCCTGAAACTGGACAGCGGCCACGGCAATAAATCCTGGCTGGCCGAGACCATTTGTTCATCTTCTGTGTCTGCGATGGGCTCGAACCCGGGGCCATCTGTTCAATCTGAAGAAGTGGTGGACCCGACCTCTTGAAGCTTCCCGAAAGCAACGCCCAAAACCCCAAGCTTCAGACCACGGCCCCAAACCCCAAGCCCAAGACCCGAAGATCACACCACAAGCCTGCCTAAGCCCGAAATCCACACCGACCCATCTTGCCAATGCCTGTGGATTGAATGCCCGCTTGAACTTCGCAAGTCCTGAGCAGGGTTGGTCAGGAGTCGTCTTTGGGCTCTAGCGTCAGTGGGTTAGGGAGGGAATTTGCAGAGAGTGCATATGTGACTTCAGCCCCGTTTAAGTCAACCCAAACATGAGACCCACCACAACAGCTCCCAAACCCGACATCACAAAAGATTCCGGAAACACAATGAACACATCCGGCTTCAGCAGTTCCAAGTCTCCCGGGTGCAAAAGAACCAAATGGGCTTCATCTCAGTTTATAGTTCTGAATACAGTAAGATGCTATTGAAGCAGGAAGGATTTCAAGTGCCGTCCCGTGATATATCAAGATGGGGACCCGAATTTAGCACAGTCCACCAGATGCACTCCAAGAGTCTGTGGCGTGGCGCGAAGCTGACGCGCGTGGGGAGGGGGTGCCAGAACGGATCCTCCTGTGATGTTTGTGCGAGCTTCTTAAGTTCTAGAGTTGACGATAACTATCAGGATTATCACTGCAACGAAAAACAGCCACGTGATGGTGCTTTTGCAGCAATGCCCGCAGCAAAGCTACAACTGTCATTTTTACCACGGGGTCTTGTTTTTGTCTTGCCCACCGTTCTCACGACGAGCAACATACCAGTTTGCATATTTTCAAAATAATCTTACTTGCGAGGAGGTTTGGGGTTGAGGGTGCAGCGCTCAGGAATGAATTATAGAATCGCCCTTGGTTGGGCCCAGCGGTTCAGAGGGCTTGGCACTTCCTGTGGTTTTGAAAGGTTTCTGAGATTTTGCGGCGTGTACAAGACACACCGAGACTCGCAGGCTTGAAACCGTTTCACAGTTCGGGGGCCTTTTGGATTCTGTGCTGAGTGGCTCCGGAAGCCTGGAAGGCGCTGCTCAGGCGTGCGAGCCGGTTGGACTTTGGGGCTAAAGTTGAAGGCTTCAAGCGGCTCTGAATGCCCAGCCGGGAAACCCATAAAAAAAAAAAAAACTTTTTTTCAATCGAAAAAAAACTTTCAGCGAAAATCAAAAAAACTTTTTCACCAATCAAAAAAACTTGTTTTCCAATCAAAAAAAAACTTTCTCCATGTGTAGTATTAGTAGTAGTAGTAGTAGTAGTAGTAGTAGTAGTAGTAGTAGCAGTAGCAGTAGTAGTAGTAGTAGTAGTAGTAGTAGTAGTAGCAGTAGTAGTAGTAGTAGCAGTAGTAGCAGTAGTAGCAGTAGTAGTAGTAATAGTAATAGTAATAGTAATAGTAATAGTAATAGTAATAGTAATAGTAATAGTAATAGTAATAGTAATAGTACTAGTACTAGTACTAGTACTAGTACTAGTAATAGAAATAGTAATAGTAATAGTAATAGTAATAGTAATAGTAATAGTAATAGAAATAGAAATAGAAATAGAAATAGTAATAGTAATAGTAATAGTAATAGTAATAGAAATAGTAATAGTAATAGTAATAGTAATAGTAATAGTGATGGTAATAGTAATAATAATAATAGTAGTAGTAGTAGTAGTAGCAGTAGTAGTAGTAGTAGTAGTAGTAGTAATAGTAGTAATAGTAGTAGTAGCAGTAGCAGTAGCAGTAGTAGTAGTAGTAGTAGTAGTAGTAGTACGGCCTTCCTTCCTGTCTGCCTGCCTGCCTTCCTTCCTTGCTTCCTGCTTCCTTCCTTCCTTCCTTCCTCGCTCTTTCTCCCCGCCTTCCTTCCTTCCTTCCTTCCTGCCTTCCCTCCAGCCATCCTTCCTTGCTGCCTTTCTTCCTGCCTTCCCTCCTTCCTTCCTTCCTTCCTGTCGTGCTTCCTTTAATAAGGGAAAGTTTTTTTTTGATTGGAAAAAAATTTTGATTGAAAAAAAAATGATTGAAAAAAAGTTTTTTTTGATTGGCATCCCAGCCGGGACCCTAACCCTAAACCTGAATCCTGAAACGCCAAAGCCCGAAAACCTAGGCTGGAGCATCCTTCTTCGGCTCCACCGTGGCCTTGGCGCGTGGACGGATCAGAGCTGTCCGCTGTGGAGTGAGGTCTTCGTATTATCATACTCTACAGTCGACCTGACTTCGTAAGATCGGATGTTAGAAAGTCCAGAAGCGGCTGTACGGACACGCAACCTCATTACTTATTTTGCTATGTCAGCTCCCACCTCGGAAACCCCAAACCAAAAACTCGGAAGGGACACAGGGCTATATCAGTAGGCTTCCAAGGCTGCGGTGGGTCAGGACTCAGGGCTGAACAACTGAAGCCACCAAATAAATTCCAGAATCCAAAGCTCCGAGCCGGTAGAACTTTCAGACGCTCAGACGCTGGGCTCGAGTTAATTTTAGGACACGGGGATTCAGGACGCCACGATGTTGTGGGTTCGCTCCCTATGCTTTGTTGAACTCCCCTCCCCAGCCAGACAAATCCCTTGCAATCTCACAGTAAGTTTCATTCCTTAAAAAGTAAGCTGTGCAGCCTACAAGGCCCGAAGCCGACCACCCCAAGCATGACGTGGCTCCTCAAGAAAGTCGCAAGCTTTCAAGCTTGAAGCCCACGGCTTAAACCTCAACCTTAAACCCTCCGAGCCCACGAGCCTGCTGGTACGAACTAAGCCGCTTGACAACCTCCCCTAAGCAAGCCTACACCAAAACGCTCTGAGTCCGGAAGCTTGGACCCAGAGGTTCACACGGAAACCGTACAGCAGCAGAAACCTCAAACCCAAACCCAATCAGAATCGTACAGAATCGCGAATCACGAACCCACCACTTCACCCTACCATGCGAAACTCTTGCGGGCCCCGAACGTAGCGCAGCAGCGCGGTCGCGGCCTCCGGAGCCTCGCGGAGGACCTGCGCCATTGCGGGGCTTCGGGAGGGGCTTTGCGCCGAGCAGGCGTGTTGTTGCTTGTGTAGGCAAAGGCTCCTAGATCAACCTTTGAATCTGGGAGCAAAACAAACCAGAAGTCGACATAGAAACCCTAAAACCGCACGTCCTGAGCTTCCGAAATCCCACACCTTTAGACCCTTCACCCTAAGCCTAGAAAGACCCCCAACCCTCTAAACTCAAAGGTCTTCAACCCCCACTCAATTCCCAGTGTTGTGCCAACGGAGCTTCATGGCAGAAAAGAGCAGTAATGTGAACATGCATGGCAGGACTATTGGTCATGGCTCTAGGCTACTCCGACACATCGCTTTAACCCCGAGCCCACAAACCACAAAGACAACCAAACCCTACACTCTAAAACGATAGCCTAGACCGTAGACTCTGAGACTTCAATCCTTAGATGATACAGTCTCCAAACGACGTACCGGCTTTCGACCATGGAGCCGAAACATTGGTCTCCGTTGGTTTTGTTGGCGTGCGGGAGATTAGGAGTTAGTCTTTCGGGCTTGGGGGCTTACGGTCGAGGGCTCGAGGTGTGAGGTTGAAGGCTAAACTTCAAGATGCGGTGTCTACATCCCTATATCCAAAATCCTAGCCCGGATGGCTTGTTGGTCCTTTCGGCTTTACGGACGGAAGCACAACAAAGCTCGCTGGGCAAGCAACTGGTAAGGATGTCGCCAAAGAGACCCTAAAGTTTAGGACCCTCAGGATGTTGCTTGGACGCAGTCAGGTCTCAGGTTGGGGAGTTGCGGGCTCTAGGACTTGTGCCTTCCAGACTCGAAGCTTTTTGGGTGCGGCAACTAGATGCTCAGGTTGAAGGTCTTGGGCTCGTGCGGATGCTTGTGTACAAGGTTTGAGGCTTCACTTTCCTAAGCCCTGGCGATTGGTTGGGATCTCCCTGGCCTTGGCGATATCACTAATCTTGATGCTCTTGCCGATGTCGATGAGCTCATCCTACCAAAGCCATTTTGGCGGTAGGCGGCCGCAGGGTGTTTGAATAGTTTTATCCGGGAGCTTCAATGGTTTCCGGGTTGAGGTCTGTAGCCATTCTGGGGCTTCGGAATAAGAACGTGCAAACCCTGACGGGAGGTTCAGGTAACACGAGACATGGAACACCCTAATACACACGACAGTAAGATGAAGGGCAGCTGAAACACTCGCAGAAAAGGGCCATCATGTATACATGCACGCAAATCTGTCTGCTTGTGTCTGGATTTCTATCAGATTCGATCCGTGTGCAATATGTATGTGTATGTACGTATGTACGCATGCATGCATGGATGTATGCATGCATGTATGCACCCATGCATGTGTTTGCATTTACATGTATACGTACATGATGAAGAAGCGTCGCTTACGCATGTATATATATATATACACATACATATATTACCTTTGTATTTATGTAGATGCATATGCATGTGTGCAAATATATATATATATATATAGACACACACACACACGTGCGCAATCATATTGTCTCCTGCTGCAGGGGTGCAGGGTCTTCCCTCGTCTTGTCTAGTTATGGCACTGCATGACAGCAGCTTTGTTGCTACGACATGGCTCCGCTGAGGTCATTTGCTGACACAATCGGCACACGCCTAAACGACAAGCCATGCCCCTTTCCTGTACTGCTCCCCTTTCGGTTGGGACATGAGACACCTCAACGATCCTGGTCAAACTGCGGGGTTTCTGCGAGGTCGCTGGCACTTTGGTTCAAGTGTTCAGGTGCACAAGAGGTATCAGCAATGATGTCAACCGGGTGTCAAACCGACAGTCATCCAGCAACCTGTAATGGCAATATTTGCATTCAGACTCCTGCTTTCCTGAAGTGACCAGCCATGAAAGTCCGTCTCACAGAACAGCAGTAGTTGCACCGCAGGAAGCAGCCATGCTGCTATTCCCTGGTACTGCAAGAAACAATCTAAAATATGATATCTACCCTCCTGACGCTCTTCCTTTGGCAGACCCATGTCAAGGTCTAGGACCCATCCAAGAACTCTCCCAGCCCGGATCCGCAGACCTATCCTTGCTGTATGTATATGTGTATGCACATCTGCCTAAGCCCTACACAGTCTCAAGTAGGCCTCGTAGCTCTAATGTCAAAAACCGCACCTTCCACTGCTAACGGCTGAAATTTACGCAACCCAAATCAGGTCCTAAGCCTGCAAAGTGCTTAGGGACCCCGCCGTTGACAAAGCCCTGTCGCCTCGGTCTCATTCTTCATCCGCTCCAGGAACGACGGGAGGCATTGTGGACCTCAGCCAATGATCGTAGGACGCTATGCAACCCCAGTAGAACACTTGAAGATCCTAATAACAAGTGTCGCCTAGGGTTTAGGGTGCGGGACATCGCCGTCTTGCCAGCAGATATAGATGCGCTTTTCTTTTATTGGTGCTATAGTCCCTGAGGGTCTGCGGTTCGAAGGCTTCCAGCTCAGCTGGGTGCAGCTGGTCATAAACCCCCTTCATTCGTTGCAATGGTCTCTTCCTTTTCCTCTGAGATTGACGGGAGGTGAAGGCCAAGAACGACCTCTTTAAGGACGTCTGAAACTCTAAACCTTGGGTTGTTCCTGAAGTCCACGTCCGGGCTGTAATCCCCTATGACCTTGCACGATAGGAGCTACATGGAGCTTGTATCAGCAACAGCGGTCCGTCTTCGTAAGTTTTATGTCAGTAGACTCCAGTTTAAACCCTGTTCTAATTGTTCAGATCTCTGCGCCCCATCCTAATTGTGACTCCTTACCACCGTAAACAGGGAGAGTGGCAATGTTGGCAACAAAATCAACAGGTGTAGCAACAGGAATGACAACAATGATAGTACATTCACGCTGACGGTCATGATTGGCTGTTCCTCTGTGCCACCGTGGAGCACTCCGCAATGAAGATAGTGAGCGAAAGCCTCGGGGCTGCGGCAGCTGGAGATTCTTGGACCCGAAATCCTGAAGTATGCCTCAAGCCAAAGAAACCCCAGAACTGCTATCTGCACACCTCAGACATTGAAAGCAACAACACAGCATGACCTCTGCGACTCCGAAACATTAGAAGTTTCTCGTTTGTCTGTCTCCTGATAGCGGACTCGTGGCGATACTGTCTACTGAATGCAATCTCGATTACGTGTCCTCGATGGATGTCTTGTTACACAAAAGACACAAGCTCGCCAAGCGTTCAAAGATTGCATTTACCTTGTGAAGTTGCATAGCCTCCACCGCCCCAAGAACGTGTCTGCCTTCAAAATCGTAGTCCCCAACCAGTGTAATCTGAAAGATGCTCTCTCCTGCAACACACTTTCCCTCACCAGAAACTCACCACGAACCCTCGTATAGTTCCTGTGCCCTCCACAACTACATCTAGACTATGGCTTTAGAATTGGACATCATTACGAAGGGCTAGGCCAGTAAAGTGGTCCAACAGCTTAGTACGTGCTGGGTCTGCTGGGTGACTGTCGGCTCTGACAGCAGTTAATACTTGAGTCTTGAGGCTTGCAGTCTTTACAGTCCCTACTGCCATTCCAGGAACTTAACAAGGCGACCCCCGCAAGCGACAATATTTAGATGCTCAAGCACTTTCGACCCTTTTGCCATATTATATCAAAGGGCAGTTGCAAATAGCGCCGTGTAGGTTCCATACTTGTTGTAGCCCCTCGGAAAAAACATATGTAAACTCTTGTATAACCCGTGATAAGTGTTGCGAAGGTACGTCCGAAGCTGTAAAGTTTCACAGAAACGGTTCAGTGCGGGGTTTTGCAGAAAAGCATGGATAACCGGTGTCGATCTATATTTGTGTCTTCCTTGAGTATAAAACGCGGCCGGGTACGTTGCCCGGTGCTCGTGCTGTTGGAGACACCTAGGATTTATGAAAGGTCCGTTGACGAGGCCTCTAAACATCCCCTATGTGAACACCTTCTTGACATGAACGTCATAAACGCTGAACTTCGCACAAACCTTTAATACCCAAAGCCACAAACCCTTGACCATGCCCCCGCCCCTACCCACATCTCAAGCCCAAAAGCCTACATCCTGAACCCCAGCAAGGCATGGCAAGTACATCCAAAACCTTAAAACTTTAAGCTCTAAACCTTAAGGAGTTTTCTGGGGCACCCCGACAGGGTGAGCTCGGCGGCTTCGCTAAGATCGAACTCAGACATCTTGCCGCCTGCACGCCAATCGGGTGTCCAGATGTGTTGATCGCAGTCCTAGGAATTCTCAAATGATTTAGAGCTTACAGGAGTTGAGACGGGCCTGGTGGGATCAGCCTGTCTTCGGCGAATGTAGCCTCATTGAGTAATCATATCTCTTCTGTAAACCCCTGCGTGGGAGTTTAGGGGAACATGGTGATGTCCTCATTGTGCGAACTCCCAAAAGAGAGAACCTTGATCTGCAGATCTCCCTCGTACGAGTAGCCGCTGGATCCAGGATTAAGACAACAGCGTGGACGAACGGTCGTCACGCAAGTCTTTGAGCCTTATAAACCATGTTTGGCTTTTGTTTCGGGCTTTTTTGGTGGGTGTGCAGGGTTTCCGATCAAGACTTCTGAGTCTAGAGTTCGGGGCTTGAATTGAGGATGCTAGTTTTGCCATTCAATATGAGATTTTGGGTAAAGGAGGTTGGGTGTAGGATCTGGGCTGTTGGCAGCTTCTCCATCGGAAGCTGCCTTCTTCGAGTAGATCTGGCAAATCTACAACTCACATTCATGCATCTGAAGCTCACACTTTCATTACGTCGGAAGGCCCTACCCTTCCCCCGTGGCAGAAGCGAGTACCTTGTAAATCTGTGGTCTGTGGGTGTTAGGTACAGGAATGGAGATGCTGGGCCTTGTATTCCTTACCAGAATTACAAGAAGAGCTCTTGGGCAACACTGCCCGGCCTTTGCAGCCCAGCTCCAGAGGGAAGGGCACCTGCAGGCTTGACTTTTAGGACTCCGGAGTTCTGTTTCGGGCCATTAAGGGTTTATAGGTGTGCAAAGGGCAATCTCGCAGACATGCTGCTCAAGTGCCCAACCTCAAAGCACCAAACCCTCCGGCTGTGAAACCTAAACTCACCGAAAAATGAAACACGCCACAAAGCGTTGGATGTTGCCCGCAACTCTTTGGAGTGAAACGCCTTGGCAACGAGAACTCGCACACGTTCCCGCAAAAGCTTCCCTATCGAGAAGACTATTATGTCCAGATTCTGGACATCCTCGCTCATTTTCATAAAATGCGCGTCACCCCGGTTGATGAACGATCCCCTTCAAGCCAGTAGAAAACACAAGGTGTACCCTCCACTTGTTGCAAGACAGGAAACTGGAGTCGAAACCGAAGCTCGGCAGTCTGAGAAGACGGCCGGCTCGAGTTCTTAGGGCTCTTTTGCACCCTGGAGCAATCACTTCCGCAAGGGTGCGAAAGCGGACAGGGAAGCTCGGCTTGAATCCGGGGGCCGGAAAATGAACCCAGGCCTGAGGTCAAATAAATCGACCTGACAAAAACGAAGCCCGCGTGGGAAGAAGAGCCAGCATTCTGCGGAACAGGTTTTGGGTTGGGTTGCTCATTATTGAGGCTCCTATAGGAATTCTGGGCTGCCTTCTGGAAGCTCCCACCCTTGGACTAGAATCTGAACCCTTCCGCTTCAGAAACCCAGAGCAAAAGTCGCTAAACCCAACTGCCTGCCGTGGCTTCGCATCGTTGGGAGCCTGGCAACAGGAACAGGACATGTCGGGTTACAGCGTTCCAGTGTGTTTCGGGCACTTCAAGGCATTTTGCAGTAGTAGAAGAAGCAAGAGCAGGAGAAGGAGCAATTGGCAGTTAGCAGTGAGCTGCGGGCAGTTAGGAGTCAGGAGTAAGAGGAGTAGGAGTAGGAGCCGGAGCAGGAGTAGGAGAAGGAGTAGTGGGAGTAATGGGAGTAGTGGGAGTAGTGGGAGTAGTGGGAGTAGTGGGAGTAGTCGTAGTCGTAGTAGTCGTAGTAGTCGTAGTAGTAGCAGCAGTAGTAGTAGTAGTAGTAGTAGTAGTAGTAGTCCGGGTTGGCTTCACTCTCGTCCTGATGCCGGAAGTTGTGCCTTTCGGCAACCCTTCTCGTAGTTCCGGTAGCAACAACGATCAGAATGATCAGACATGTCCAGGCCGAACAATTAACTGCCAGACTTCTTCTTCTTCCTCCTCCTCCGGTTCCTTACTTTGCAGAGTCCTGATTATTCCTGTGTTGACGAGGGCTGGTGACGCTTGTCATTTATCCTCATGGTCATCACGACATGTTGGGGTCGTGGCTACGATGATGATGGCGACGGTGTTGCTGATGCAGACAAGATAAACACGACTGCTTCTGCCCGTGTGTTGCACAAGCAGAAGTGAGCCGCCGAAGCCCCAAGCCCTACGTCCTAAAGCTGCATAACGTCATCAACTTTTTTTAATAAAGCTGCATGCTATTGCATACTTAATGAGCTCAAGCCACAGGCCTGAAAGAACTCATAATCTCTGTCCGTGACCTCATGGAAGCAGGGATGATCCAAGGCAACAGGGTTCCAAAACTTAGGTTCAGGTTGTAGGATGTTTGGCCTTACGTGTGTGGGTTTTCCGGTGCTGAAAACCAAACTTACGGCAAGACGGGTGCTGCGAAGTCTTTGGCCTTTGAAAGCTGGGCTTTTCCTGCATCGGATACATGGAATCTGAACTGTTGGCACTCGGGTCTGCTTGCCTAAAGCCCCCAAGTCCAGCATCTTGCGAGGGCTTTTTGTGGTGTTGCAGCCTGCCAAGAGAAGATGGGGCAGCACAGCCTGAAGACCGACACGCGAAGCAGAGTTTACGAAAAGGCACAGAGGGTTTAATATCAGGCTTTAGGCTTAGGAGCTTTAGGATCGAGAGCAGCGGGCCCCAAAATTCCAACACCTTCGAGTAGCCCTCTGCAATAAGTTCCCTGTCGTGACGCCAGAGACCTACTCTTCCGGGGACACAACAAAAAGGGACCGTGGTGTACAGAACTCCCAACTTTTTCAAGGCACCTTGCTCTTCACCATCAAAGACCGCACAAGCTTGATCACGGGCACGATGCCTGAAGGCGAGACCAGAGCAGGGGCCAGGGGCGCTTGGGGGCCCAGGCCGGGGCCCCTTTCGGTCGAAACAGGTCCATAGAAGGGAGCCTTAAGGGAGCTGGCTTTGGGATCCGACTTCGTCCCAACATCACCAACTGTCTGCATTGGTCTCCCCGTTACGAACTCTGACGGCAATCTCAGCATGGCGTCAACCCCGAACACCAAGCTACCTAAAGCCATGCTAAATCTTCGCGACCCTGAAACCTGCACTGCATTCGACCCTCACATACAGTCATCCAAACACCCTGCAGCCAACCTGGAACGAACGCGATAAAGATTCTGACCACCACCTGACGATCCCAAACCATGTCCCTCCCTAAACCATTAGACCCGATGCCTTATATGCGCAGACCCCTTGAATCCCAAAGCCCTGCACCCCACATGAGAAAACTTGTACCAAACACGCGGAACCTAAACCTAATTATATAAGACTGACCTTGTCGTAGCCAAGGTTGGAACCCCGCAGAAGACGGCCTTGCTGAAACCTCTCGCCGTCACTGAGCCCGTAATGAAGCTGTAAACCCTGAAACCCCAATCACGGAAACCTGTAACTCCGAAGCTTGTCCTATGAACGCCATGATAGAACGCTGTGGTAGCCGGAGAAGCGAAGCCTGTTGTAGAGTCCAAACAAACCCTAGAACGAGCCCCATCCTGTCGTAGAGCCTCTTCATAGGCGGCCTTAGCCCTCAACCCGCTGGGTTCTAGGAACTTGAGCTTGAGGCTTGAGCCCTCTCCTTCCTGTCAGGGTCGCAGCACGGATCCTACGGCTCTGGGTATACAAGAACTAGGCGTGTTCAAATCATGTTAGCCAGTCGAGCTGCCAGTCTGAAAAGCGATGTGGATCGGAGCCTTTCCATCCTGGTTCCTGCGAAAAAGGTTTTGGGGCTTCATGGCTTTCGGCTTGGGGCTTTGGCGAGCTTGTCGTCTAGGGTTGCCTCTAGAAGTAGTTTTGGGATGTCGCGGATGTCAGGGTCAACGCCACGTTGGGCACCCTAGTGCAAAGCATGCAATATTTCGTACAGAACCATGCCCTTACACCCCGAAGACCTGCTAAACAAACTACACCCAACCGAGTCCTGCTCAGCTCTGCCCGAGCGTCGAAGAGATATTCGATCATCTCCTGGATGCATCTGTGTTTAGGGGCTTGAGGGTTTGGGGCTCGCTTGGTCAGAGTTGCAGAATGGCGTAGGAAGCATTGCACTGTGTTAAGGGCTTTCCAGGAGGAAGCGCCGCAGCCTGAACTAGTTCAAGAAATAGTTCTTGGACAACTCCGCATTGAAACGACTGCTGCTCTGTCTGTTTCAGTGGGCTGATCTTAGAATCCAAAACGTCTGCAACGGCACACAGGGATGTATCAGGTTCAGCTGTACTGTTTCTGATTGGTGTTCGCGGGGGTTTTGAGTTGAAGGGATCTAACAAGCGATGCTGAAGATGGCCCTACCGTCATTCTCAGCTTCGTCGTCGTCTGAGCGGATCCCTGGGCCGTCCTTCGTACCTCCGCGGCCCTCTGCAAAGAGGGCGGCATGGAGGACGTTGTAGTGCGGCTTGTGGTCGCCTCGACCAATGCAGAGGCTTGAAGGCTTCCGGGGTTCTCAGTGTACGCTTCCAGAGCCTTCAAGTCTGGGACTTGAGTCTTCTTTTTGTTGGCTCCGGGGTCAGGAGATGAAAGCTGCATGCTAAGGCAGCCTTGCAATACCATGGAATAACGGAGACGCTTCTGTAGATTGTCATGCCTCGTCAGTCACTGACGATGTGAATGACCTTAAATCCCAAGCCCCTGGAGCTTAAAATGAAGCTATGAAGCTCCAGCGTATTGTAGAATGATCCACACATGATACCCCGGGATGTCAACAGGTCAACTGCACCGGCTTTTGGGTTTTGAGTTTATGGTTCTCAGCTTCAGAGTTTGGAGACTTGTTGGCATTTGGGGTTCGGATTTCGGAGTTAAGGTTTTTGGGGTGAAGTTTCTGGGGATTCAGGGTTTGCGCCGAGGAACTGCTTGAAGGATTCCGGGCTGTAGGCAGGGCTGCAAGCAGGGCACACCACACTAAGTCTCCTCGTACAGTAAATAACTTCATGACTTGTCTTAGCCTTGCATTCCGAACTCTACGTCTGCCTGCCCCTGTCTGAGGCACAGCCTTTAACCCTCAGCCCTCAAAATCCCGAGAGGCAAATCCCGCCACAACGACACATTCACACACGGAGAACTGTGCATAAATACATCTAAGCATAATTACCTACCTACATACATGCATACATGCATACCTACATACATGCACACATACATGATGCATACATACATGCATACATGCACACAGACATACCGGCAAACAGGCAGACAGACGGACGGTTGGACAGACATACGCATGTATGCATGTACATATACATATACGTATATATATATATATATATATATATACACACACACATCGGGGTGGTGTGCATATATGTATACACACATACACATGTATAGTATATATGTATACGCACACGTACAGTACATGTACATGTAGATGTATATATTTATGCTTATGTATGTGTAAATATACATGCATATATGGGTGATGTATACATACATGCACATACCTACATATGTATGTATGTATGTATGCATACACACCACACAGACAGACAGACAGACAGATAGACAGACAGACAGGACAGGACAGGACAGGACAGGACAGGACAGGACAGGACAGGACAGGACAGGACAGGACAGGACAGGACAGGACAGGACAGGACAGGACAGGACAAGACAGACAGACAGAGAGACAGATATCACAGTCTGCCCGATACAGATGCTGACAGACCCCCCTCTGCTGGGATCTAGTAACTAGTAATTGCTTGCTGGCAGTGGAGCTTGGGCTTGAGAAACTGGCGGTTGACCGAGCTCCCCACGCGACACTTGAGCTTCCAAATCCGCGTTCTTTGCCAACAGCAGCCTTGGTTCTTGCATTTGGGGTGGGAACTACACCCCTAGGCTTTAAGCCTTTGAACCCCGAAGCGTCTTCCAGCCCTAGCAAGCCCTTCACTTGTTTTCCGAGAGAGATTGTTACCTTCCAGTACATGGTGCCCATACCCAAGCGGAGGCTGCTGGAAGTAAGCTGTTGGAAGTAAAAAGCCTAGCCCCGAAACCAAAAATCCCAAACCCTAAACCGTAAGACCCTTTGACCTGTTAGCCAGGCGGCTGAACTTTCGAGACGACAGCTGAGCCCGCAAACCCCGAACTATCAATCAACAAAAGCACCGTTGTAAACCCTGAGCATGCCTCAAGCCGAAACGCTGATCCCACGCATCCTGAGATCTGAATGTGAAGCTGCGGGATCTGCGCCCTACTGGAGGATCTGCCCAGGGCATGACTGGTCGGGTCGCTTCCGGGTTTCGGGAGAACCCTCAGCCCCAGAATGTCTTAACCCCGAGCCCTTACACCAATAACAGCCAACTGACAACTACAAGCTCTCAAACCCAACCCCGAACCTCCAAACCCTCGAGACCCGAAATGAAAGCCGAAGCGCTTTACCAATTCCACGTTGCCGCGGCTGGCTGCCAAGTGGATGGCCTCGCCACTGCCTTCCTGTGGCCGGTTTGGGCTGAGGGCCTCTGTCATTCAGAAGTCAGGGATCAGACTTATAGGCTGCCAAACGTGGGAATGTAGGGCGCAGGAGCTTTGGCCACAAAGTACAATCACATCTCTCTCCCGAGTATCCTCCTACACATTGCGATCAGCAATACGATGGTCATGATGATGGCTTCAGCGAAGTAGTCTGGCTGCACCAGAGTTATTTATATCTAACAAATTGAACCCTGTCTTTGCTCCAAGTTCGTACTCAACCCCAACCACATCCATGAATTCATCAAGATTTTGCACGGTTCAGCGTGGAAAACTTTGCAGGCTCAGGCCTGCTTCTGGCCGCGGAACTCTGTCTCGTAGCTAAAGCGTTCCTGGCAGCTGCAGGAAGCTGGCACAGGTGGCCAAGTACTCAGCCTTGTTTAGCGTTCAGAGTTTGTTCAGAGTTTAGGGTCAATTTGCTCAGGGTTCAGGGTTCGTTTAGGCCTTCAAGGAAGCATCTTGAACTTTAGCCTTGCAGGTTTACTCATATATTGGGTTACTAGGTGGGGATTTAAGCATTTCGCAGCTTCCGGAATTTATGATACGGCCTACATGTCTTCTACCTGCATAGCCTAAACTCTTAACTCTTAACCCTACGCTCCTTTTATCCAGACTGCGAAACGTTAAGCAAGATCCCAGCTCTCACTTGCCACGGTATGCCGCTATAAGACTCTAGCTCCCAACACACCCTAAACAAACCCTAGACCCTGAACCAACTCTAAATCAATAGCGAACCCTCAACCCTAAACAAACTTTTTAGATCCTGAACAAACCCGAAAGACAATAAATGAAGTCCAAACAAATCCTATACCCTCAGCAATGTCAAAATCTTACAAACGAAGACAAGAAGCTCTAAACCCTGAGCAGTGCCTGAACACTGCACAAACCCCAAACCCAGCAAAGCCTCAACCCTTAACAAACCGTGAACCTTAAACTTTAAACACACCTAATCCCTAAACAAAACTTACACCCTAAACGAACCCTAATACGTAAGAAGCCCTGAACCCCTTCGTTCGCTACCTGAGGCTAGCCGACCGGTTTTGGAAGATGTCTTCCTGCTCCAGCATCAAGAACTGTAACTTTCTGTCCAAAGGCCCAAAGTCTAAAGCTCTCTGAAACCCAGTCAACGCCGGCAGGCCCCCAAATCCTTTCGAGGAGCTGAGCCGAAAACCCAACATCAACGCCCTAGCTCGAGAAAAAAACTGCCGTCCATAATCCAAAGCCCTTCAGCCGACTTAGGCCTCAGAACTCAAATCCTGCACTCAGAAACTCCAAACTCGGGACCCCCCTGCTTTGGCCTTCACTAAGGCTGCAGAACCTTTCCTCAGGGCAGCCTGCATTCCAGATGGGGGTGAATTGCCCTTGAGGGGTTTAGGCTTTGTTGGGCGCAGGGGTCAAACGATCAAACTGTGTATGCTCGGATTAAGAGGATTGCAGCCCGGCGTCTAGGTAGGAATCAGAGAAAGCATTCATTCCGGATTTAGGGGTTGGGCCGTCTGCTCTTCTAGGGTCAAGCTGACCCCCTAAATTTCTGCAACTTCCGGCGGTCTGTTTCCAGCTTGAAAGTTGTTTGCAATTGCAGCTGAATGTCTCAGGCGTAGCCGTTTGGGCTCAAAGATTGAGTTAAGGATTCGAAAGATTAAAATTGTTTCGGTTCTCTTTAAACCACACCCTTAAACGGATCTTATTCTCATGGAAGGACCTGGAGCATCTAGTTGAGTTACTGCAAACAGCCTTAGCTTCTGAAGACCTGCGGACTTGTCCTGAAGGGCACTAAGTGGGCCCAGCCGCGCCCAATCTAGGTTTGAAGGCCCACTGCTCGTATCGAGTTTAGCAGTTTAGCTCATGGAAACGTTCAGCAACCACGACAACCGGAGCCCTCCAAACACAGTTTCCCCTAATTCAGCGAACTTTAACCCGCAATTCTAAACTACACCCAGGAATGAGGGTTCCTGGGGTATGCAGTTCCAGCATATTTCAGGCTTCAGGCTCTTCTTGTGTGTTGCCGGGCCTGAGTTCTCAAAGCCGTCCCTAAAATAAACCACAACCCCCAAACGCTGAGCCGCTTATTGCAAGAAGACTTTGGCAGAGGTATTCCAAACGCAGTCAAAGTCAAAGCATTCCATCCCAGATCCTGTTACTGTCACTCAGGTCCTCAAAGCCATAGAAGCTCAACCCAAATCATGGAATCCCGAGCCGAAAACATCCACGATGTGCTTGTTTATCCGCTTCCACGATAGTTTGAAGCAGGGCCAAGCAAGCCTGAACCTTAGCTGCCTAAGCCCCCCAACCCGCAACCCTGACCCTGACACCGTAACCCCGAGCCCTTGTACCAGAAACCTCCCCTCCCTACACACCGAAGCCAAAGTCTGAAAGCCTCGTTGACTCAACCTCAAACCTTGAGCCTTGAAGCTTCAACCCTACTTAGGCCCTCCCGGCCTGGGCACCCTCGAGGTCGTTCTCCAGGGCGGCCCTATGCAATGCATTGCCCCGGCAGGGCCGGCTATTCCACCTCGCGAGCAGAGCGAGCAGAGCGAGCAGAGCGAGGAGCCGCGCCACAGTTAAGGTTTAGGTTTGGGTCTGGTGCAGCTTGGGGGTGTGTCCTTCCAAGGAATCTCTGTTACCTCCCTGTTTTGTGTTTGGGACGCTGGAAGCATTTAAGGAATCTCAAGCTTTGACATGGTAGACTCCCGTCCTGATAAATCAGATGAACTCAGAGGCTATTTGGGCTCCATGCCAGCTTAGGACTTAGGAGAGGTCAGGCGCACTGCGGGCAGGCTGCATGAACTCCTCCATTCGGCTCGTCGGGGTGTCTGGAACGGCCTTAGAATCAATCCATGGAGTCGCTGCTTCGAGCGGTTAAGGGTGGTTTTCGGGTTGAAGGTTTAGGGGATGCTTAGCGGCCATTGCGTGGTCTCGGGGTTTTTATGTACTTTCTATCAAGACTTGGCGTTCAATGTAGGCGCGTAATCGGATGTTGATATTGGTGTTTAGTGGGTTGTGGAGGGCTTTAGAGGGATATACTATTGTGGGGGTTCCTTATTGTAATTATAGTAAAAAAAGGGGCCCCAAAACCCGATTCTAATTGTTAAGGCCCCTATGTTAGTGAACTTGAACCTGCCAGCGGCTGGTTCCAAGTTTGGCTTCGACTCAGGAGATTGTGCATTCAGGGCTTTCCATTGCGGGTTTTAGGGTCGTTCAGCGCTTCGCGGGCCAGCGGCGGAGCCTGGCTTCAGGCCGTTGAAGCATGTTTAGGTTGCATGGATATGGGATTCCTTTTTGCACACTGCTGCCCCAACTCCCCACTGTTGTTGAGCTTGAGCTCAGCCCCCAAGCGTAAATGTCTCCAAACGAACCCTGGGCCTGAACCTCAAAGGCCTAAGCACCCACCCTACTGCAAATCCCAAACCCTGCTGCCCAAAAGCCGCAAGCCTTGCGGAACATCCCCGCCTTGCTAGCCGGATGTACTCGGCGGGCATTTTCGTTGCTACCCGGACAGCAGGAAAGAGGAGCAGCGGAACCCGTGGAAGACCCAAACCAAAACCAGAACCCTGGTGCTAGACCATGAAGCACCTCGGCCCCAAATGCCCAACTTTGAACGCCGACCCCCAAACCTTGGTCTCCCTAACCCTAAAAGACATCGAATGGACTCTCCGGACTTCCCCAGCGCTTTCCATCCCTTTGGCCAGGCCACTTCAGAATCAGACCTTCGGCAGCACAGACAAATCATTTCGGAAATCGTAGCAACGATGCCGTCCAAATACACACTCCTCGTAGTTGTCAACATATCGTTGTTTCGGCTGCGAAGACTACGAGGATGTCGACTACTAGCGCTGCTGCTCTAGCAGCAGGAGCAGTCGTTGTGGTGGTGCTGGGTGGGTGGTGGCAGCAGTGGTAGTAGTCGTGGTTGTGGCGGGTAGCAGTAGTGGTAGCCGTGGCCGTCGTCGTTGTTGTTGTTGCTGCTGCTGTTGTTGTTGTTGCTGTTGCTGTTGCCGTTGCCGTTGCCGTTGCCGTTGCCGCCGTTGTTGTTGTTGTTGTTGTTGTTGTTGGCGTTAGTGTTGTTAGTTGATGTTGTGGTGGTAGCCGTAATCGTCAACGTCGTCACAGTCGCAGTCGCGGTAGTAGCAGTCGCAGTCGTCGCAGTCGAAGCAGTCGTCGCAGTCGCAGTTGCAGCCGAGCCACAGCCCCACCCGCAGACGCAGGCAGTCGTCATCGTGGCAGTGGCAGTGGTCGTCATCGTCGTAGTAGTAGAAGCGGCAGCCCGCTAGTAGTTTAGCATACTGTCTAACCCCACCACGTCTTTCAAGGAGGAGAACTCCGCTCCCTGCAACCCCACATCCTGTGAAGCCTGAAAGTTCTTGTGAGACAATATACAAGTCAAAGCTCCCCATTCCTGGACTGGAACACTCGCAAAGCCAAACACCGAAACTAAAGTCTACCCATCACACCCGGGGGTTAAAGTCCTGGGACTTAAGGTGCACTTCTGGGGCCGCGCCCTCCACCACAAGCCCTCCGACTTTTTCATCTAATGATCTGATCTGAATTCGAGTTATGAGTTGTGTTGCGTAGGGTTTTAGTGCACTTGGAGACTGAACGACTGCCGGACCGGACCTGCCGGGACTTTGGGGACTTGAGGACCTGGGCCCTGGCACCATTTGGAGTCCAGATAAATCCTGTAGGGTTCCATAAAGGGATCTATAAGGGCACTATAAGGGTAGTCTCTTGTAGGGTTCCTTAGGATCTAGTCCAGATCTCACGATTGAGACGGCTTCTATAGGATCTGGTTTCGGAGTGGTGGGGTGCAATCTTTCTTGGAAGTACTTGCAGGAGAGACTGAACAGCCTTTCTTGGGCCTTTCGGGCTCAGTGCTCAGGTCTCTAAACCTCCGACTGGACACGAGACCCACGCGATTCGACATCCTCCAGGGAGCATCAAAGAACTTCGTAAGCAGGGCTACCCGGCACCCCGGTCCCTTGACCCCCAAGCTAGAGACCAGGTCATCATAGCGAAACAGCAGCATACTTCTCATCCGCAAGAGTACCAAATTTACAGTAGAAAATCGCTACAAGTAGCAGGGACATGGCCGAGAGGCGTCCTGTTGACTGCCAGATCCCTGATGTTGCCTGAAGCGGCCGTCGAGCTTTGCTTTGGGGCTCTCAGGACCTGAAGCCCCAACCACCCCCCCCAACACCAAATGTAAACAAAAGCCCAACACCCAACACACCCCATCTCACGAATTGTGACCAACGCCTGGAGCCTTGGGCTCTGAATCTCAATCGAACATGCACCGTGACACCCAACTGTTAAAAGCCACAAACTCTGCTACAACTCTGTCGTATTGGCTCAATGAAAGAGAAGCCAAGCCCCAATGTCATGAACACCGTAGCAACACTTACAGTAGTCCTGGTACTGATGGATATCTGACAGGGGCTTATGACAACATCTTCGAAGCAACATACTCGGAGATTCTGCGGCCCGAACACCCTGCCATGAAAGCACTCAGCTCTGGCTTTTGGAAGTCAGACGCCCTCAACCCTGCGAACTTCAGAGTGTCTTAAGCACCTGCACAACCTTGACATCCTGAAACCCCCCCTCCCCTCCGGGGCTCCTTGGCCAGAAGCCATGTACGAGCCGCCGCAAAACAGTAGGCTGTTTAGGGGAAATCCCACTTGTTGTTGAAGGAGATCGTCGTGGCTTTAGCAATCGAAACCTCAAAAGCAACTACTATGGTACTACTAGCAGCGGAGTAACAGAACTAGCAGTCGTCATAGTTCGTCACTGCAGTGAGAATAGTAGTTCGTTCTGTTCATTAACATCAGCTTTGCTAGGTCCCAGGTGTACTGCTCTGATTTTTGGCAGCCCAAAAGACTCGACCAAAACGTGAAACCTAAGCTTGGAGCCATGACTTCTCTACCATAAGTGGAGCCTTCTACACGCTCTTGAGCAAGGGCGTTGGGCGCGGTTTCGTGGCGTGTCGTGCTCGGAAGAGCGGCAAGAACGTGTCGAAGCTTGTGATGCACTAAACAAGACTTGCAAGGCAGTGCTACTCACCTTGTAAGACTGCTGTGAGAACTAGTGATAGCAGCTGCGGCCAACTATGAGAATGGTCGTGACAAACATGCCTATACTCAAGACAAACAAGAGTTTTTGCATGACCACTAAAACCGATAAGACTAACGGTAGGCCGGTAGGCATTATAGTTTTGCACGCAGTCCAGCACTAGCAATTACAGGAATGGTGTCCTGGCCGTTTACCCTAAGCCCTGACCTCAAGTCTCACACTAGCCCGTATGCTCCAAACCCTGACCTTGTCACCCCAGACTCAAAATCATTCCCAAGCTCCTATAATGAAGGAGTCCCTACTTTTACCACACCGATGGCCAAGGAGCTCAATCCGCAGAACGGGGTCGTTGAGGCGTAGGAGTCGCTGCATGGGATCGAGATGTGCCTTGAGTGCATGATCAGAGCCGTACTTACATAGGCTTGGTTTAGTGCAGTACAGAATAGCCATATACGTTTTTTCAACCGCTGTAGAGTTTGTGTCATTTCGCGTCGAACCCGATGCATGTGCTTGCAGGATTTTTCATCGGCCTGCACAAAGATGCCAAGTTACGGGGTGTAAACTAACATCGTCTCTGTACATTTAAACACTCAACCCCAGACCCCAGGAAAACAATGAGCTCGGTACAGCATCCCCACTACACAAGTGGCAGTGACATGCTCATATGATTCAGTTAACGATGGGGTCGGGGGAGAGTGCGGAGCATAGTGCTATGATGGGAAATCGAACACTCTTCCGAGAAGCATCCTTGTCAATTTACACCAGAAGAAACAGCCCTCTCGAACAAGAAGCAAATCTTCAGATATCCAGGCTTTGACGAGGCCCAGGCCAAGGGAGGCGTGCCATAGACCATCTGATAGAGGATGATGCCCAAAGACCTGGGTCCGAAGTAATGCCCAAAACAAGTCTAAGCCCTTCAGCCTGAAGAATGCGAAACCGTATTAGCCCTAAAAGGCCTAATGCCAGGCCGAAAAGTTTTACGACCTGTTCTGTGAGGCCGCGGGGGCTTACCAGCTCGGGTGGCTCCAAGCCACACCTCTGACCTAAATGATTACTCAAGGGAGCTTCTGACTTCCAGGTCGAAGGCTAACTTGCAGCCCACAAGACCTGCATTTTCTAATGGGCCTTATGCTGCTTGTTCCAAGTAGAAGGCGAACACCGGTCAGCCATCCCGAACATCTCCGAACGCCGTCCCGAAACCTTAACGCCGTCACCCTAAAGCCATACGCATAAACCTCAGCCTGAAAAGCGAACTCCACCTTCCTTGCTGGGCGTCGGGCCAAATGTCAGAGGCCCTGCCGAGCTTCAGCCTTAGCACTTCGGGGCTTCGGGGCTTTGGCAAGCCTCATGGATGGTGGCTTAGCCTTGACCCGCCTCTGACGGAAGATATGTCACGAGGGCTACGACGACAAAAACAACGGCGACTACTGCTACTGCTACTGCCACTTGTGCTCCTACGACTTGTCCGTCGGCAGTGCTGGGGACGGGACTGCCCCTGCTTGACGGCCTCTGGCGCCATGTAGCTAAGCGTCCCTACCTGGGCGATCTGCAATCTGGGATTTTAGGAGCTTCCGCGTCAGGGATTTCATGTTGGGTGAGGGACCTACTTTGCTGCCTTGTTCTCTTCACGATACTGCTGAAGCCTCGTGAAGAAATCCGTGGCTCCAAATCCATATCAAAGTTCTGTTTCGAAACAGGGTTTGCCGTGAAGTTTCTGCAACTGCATGGAAGTCGAGCCCAGGTTTAACAGCAAGAACAACAAGCCAGCATCAAGGGAACTACATCCATACACAGGCACGCGGTCTGTTCCTAAATCAAACTGCTTTGAAGTTTTCTAGGGCCCTTGCGGAGGTGTCCCGTTGAATGTTGGTGGTGTCGTTGGAGATTCGCTTGGCGATCCCGAAGTCGATCACCTGTTGGGGTTTGGATGTTTGCTTGAAGCTGCCGAGTATTGTGCTGGGTTCTAATTAAGGAACTGTGGTGAAGATACCACAATCGGGACATACAGTACACAGTGCGGGCTCTTTCATGTAAGAGGGTAGCACAATCCTCTACAACCCCATGCTAAAAGCAGACTGTTTCGGCTATGAGCACCAGTATAGATTGTTATATGTACCACAAAACGCCAACAATCGATCATCGCTCTGAAGGAGGATGCCCATGCTCCAGACATTGTATCCAAGCCAAGTGGTGCCCGGAAAGCTTTCTAGCCTTGCCAAGATGGTGGGGAGGTGCAACACGACGCTGCGCGCCTTCAAGCGGCCGCTGATCAGGAGGAAGTTGCCGGGCTTGAGGTCCTCAGAAAAGGGCAAACATCAAGGGTTTGCCCAGTCACAGTCGCCTACTTGGAAGAGAGGGAAGAGAGCGGAAGTCTGGCCTGACTTCTACTTCTATGCCATCTCGAGCTATACCTCGCGACTTGTGAACTTAATCGTGTTCTCGAACCTATTGTAGATCCAAAACCTTAACGTTCACTGGCATAACGTCGGGGTAAGGGGGTCATGGACACTTTAGGCTTTTCCAGGTTCTGCTACATCATCCCCGGCAAAGGAAGCTCTCTTATGCCCTGAATCCCCCGAGTCACACTTTTGAGCTGAGCTTAGGGGTTCAGGGTTTATCAAAGTCCCGAGGCCCTAAAGCCGTATATCCACGCGACTTCGGTCGTGCTGGCATAGCAAAGCGCTCATCATCAACCAGGGATTGCTACTGTAATTCATAATCGGATTGTTGTAGGGCTCAGGGCCCTGAGCCATCCTTGAATAGTCAACACAAGACCATTGATTCCTCCGCTCGTAAGCTCGGTGTCTCTTTGACTAACGCGTGGCGTAAAATCTGAGGGGACATCCTTCAGAAGGGCTTGCAATTTGCAAGTTCGACACTCGCTGTCTGCAAAAAGACGAGTACACACATGGCGAGTCAGCTTGCCCAAATGAACACTGCCACAAAGCAGTCCACAAGGCCGAGACGTGCCGAGACGTCAAGACTTCTGATCGCTAACTCTGACTGCTTGTCATCACCGCTGAGCACGGGTGACAGGCACATTAGCCTCCCCTGCACTAAACCGTGCGGTGCTCAGTAAGGGCCCTGCTTGATGGACGAGTCCATGTAGCTGGGCTCCGAGTTCTCGACCTCCTTTCCAACGAAGCCGCCGACCTTTGGTGGCTGGGGAGCCGGGGGGATGTTGTACTTCTGGGCTGCGTTCTTCAAGACCGCACCGTAGTACACGATGCAGAAGCCGCAGAAAGCCCAGGCCAGTGGCTCAATGCCATAGAAGACATCGAAGTACTCCTTGCCTCGCATGCAGACGTGTTGCAGAAATGCCTTCGGCTCTTCAACCCTACCTAACCTCACGTGCACTGCTTCACGCGTAGTTGCTCGTATTACATGCAGCTAAAGGTGCCCTTGTAGACGAAGGCATCCGCGCCGGCCGGAATGGTGGCAATCACTGCTGCTCCGGTGGCTGTGGTCAGGGCATCACTGCGCGTGGCGGGCGCAGGCACGAATGCCAGGGAGCGGAGGAGGCAGCAGGCGGCTGCCGCCAGAAGGCACACAGCAGCGAGGCGAGCCATGTTGGGAGATCTCTGGCGAGGGCGAGGTGCTTCAAAATATGGCTGCAGCGACAAGGATGCCTTCTGCTCAACAAATCTGTGACAGGCATTCTAGCTCTCAATACGACCACTTGATGCGAGGGCAAAGGTGAGCCTGTCCTACGATGGTACAAAACCACTTACGTCAGACACTCACCTACGGCCCGCGTGCAGATTTACGTGATCCTGAACACAGGCACTCACATCTGCAGCATCTCCCTGCAGGCTCAGCAGTCTGCGGTAACGTGCAGCTATTGCGCAGCGTTTTTCACGAAGGCTGAATGCCCATGGTTCGAGAATCAGCCTCCCTAGCACAGATCAGGTTGTGAACGCTCAGTAAGGGCCCTGCTTGATGGACGAGTCCATGTAGCTGGGCTCCGAGTTCTCGACCTCCTTTCCAACGAAGCCGCCGACCTTTGGTGGCTGGGGAGCCGGGGGGATGTTGTACTTCTGGGCTGCGTTCTTCAAGACCGCACCGTAGTACACGATGCAGAAGCCGCAGAAAGCCCAGGCCAGTGGCTCAATGCCATAGAAGACATCGAAGTACTCCTTGCCTCGCATGCAGACGTGTTGCAGAAATGCCTTCGGCTCTTCAACCCTACCTAACATCACGTGCACTGCTTCACGCGTAGTTGCTCGTATTACATGCAGCTAAAGGTGCCCTTGTAGACGAAGGCATCCGCCCCGGCCGGAATGGTGGCAATCACTGCTGCTCCGGTGGCTGTGGTCAGGGCATCACTGCGCGTGGCGGGCGCAGGCACGAATGCCAGGGAGCGGAGGAGGCAGCAGGCGGCTGCCGCCAGAAGGCACACAGCAGCGAGGCGAGCCATGTTGGGAGATCTTTGCTGGCTAGGCGAAGCAGTAACAAAAACGCTAGGTGATCGATCCAGAACGCAGCGAGCGCGAGCAATGCCGCTTGCCTTCGCAACTGCTTGCCGGATTCAACAAGACTGAAGAAACAAACCACAGCTTGCACTGGCACAACCAGCGTTTGCATGCCAACTCCATCGGGTAACCTTTTTTCACGAAGGCTGAATGCCCATGGTTCGAGAATCAGCCTCCCTAACACAGATCAGGTTGTGAATGCTCAGTAAGGGCCCTGCTTGATGGACGAGTCCATGTAGCTGGGCTCCGAGTTCTCGACCTCCTTTCCAACGAAGCCGCCGACCTTTGGTGGCTGGGGAGCCGGGGGGATGTTGTACTTCTGGGCTGCGTTCTTCAAGACCGCACCGTAGTACACGATGCAGAAGCCGCAGAAAGCCCAGGCCAGTGGCTCAATGCCATAGAAGACATCGAAGTACTCCTTGCCTCGCATGCAGACGTGTTGCAGAAATGCCTTCGGCTCTTCAACCCTACCTAACATCACGTGCACTGCTTCACGCGTAGTTGCTCGTATTACATGCAGCTAAAGGTGCCCTTGTAGACGAAGGCATCCGCCCCGGCCGGAATGGTGGCAATCACTGCTGCTCCGGTGGCTGTGGTCAGGGCATCACTGCGCGTGGCGGGCGCAGGCACGAATGCCAGGGAGCGGAGGAGGCAGCAGGCGGCTGCCGCCAGAAGGCACACAGCAGCGAGGCGAGCCATGTTGGGAGATCTTTGCTGGCTAGGCGAAGCAGTAACAAAAACGCTAGGTGATCGATCCAGAACGCAGCGAGCGCGAGCAATGCCGCTTGCCTTCGCAACTGCTTGCCGGATTCAACAAGACTGAAGAAACAAACCACAGCTTGCACTGGCACAACCAGCGTTTGCATGCCAACTCCATCGGGTAACCTTTTTTCACGAAGGCTGAATGCCCATGGTTCGAGAATCAGCCTCCCTAACACAGATCAGGTTGTGAATGCTCAGTAAGGGCCCTGCTTGATGGACGAGTCCATGTAGCTGGGCTCCGAGTTCTCGACCTCCTTTCCAACGAAGCCGCCGACCTTTGGTGGCTGGGGAGCCGGGGGGATGTTGTACTTCTGGGCTGCGTTCTTCAAGACCGCACCGTAGTACACGATGCAGAAGCCGCAGAAAGCCCAGGCCAGTGGCTCAATGCCATAGAAGACATCGAAGTACTCCTTGCCTCGCATGCAGACGTGTTGCAGAAATGCCTTCGGCTCTTCAACCCTACCTAACATCACGTGCACTGCTTCACGCGTAGTTGCTCGTATTACATGCAGCTAAAGGTGCCCTTGTAGACGAAGGCATCCGCCCCGGCCGGAATGGTGGCAATCACTGCTGCTCCGGTGGCTGTGGTCAGGGCATCACTGCGCGTGGCGGGCGCAGGCACGAATGCCAGGGAGCGGAGGAGGCAGCAGGCGGCTGCCGCCAGAAGGCACACAGCAGCGAGGCGAGCCATGTTGGGAGATCTTTGCTGGCTAGGCGAAGCAGTAACAAAAAACGCTAGGTGATCGATCCAGAACGCAGCGAGCGCGAGCAATGCCGCTTGCCTTCGCAACTGCTTGCCGGATTCAACAAGACTGAAGAAACTTACCACAGCTTGCACTGGCACAACCAGCGTTTGCATGCCAACTCCATCGGGTAACCTTTTTTCACGAAGGCTGAATGCCCATGGTTCGAGAATCAGCCTCCCTAGCACAGATCAGGTTGTGAATGCTCAGTAAGGGCCCTGCTTGATGGACGAGTCCATGTAGCTGGGCTCCGAGTTCTCGACCTCCTTTCCAACGAAGCCGCCGACCTTTGGTGGCTGGGGAGCCGGGGGGATGTTGTACTTCTGGGCTGCGTTCTTCAAGACCGCACCGTAGTACACGATGCAGAAGCCGCAGAAAGCCCAGGCCAGTGGCTCAATGCCATAGAAGACATCGAAGTACTCCTTGCCTCGCATGCAGACGTGTTGCAGAAATGCATTCGGCTCTTCAACCCTACCTAACATCACGTGCACTGCTTCACGCGTAGTTGCTCGTATTACATGCAGCTACAGGTGCCCTTGTAGACGAAGGCATCCGCACCGGCCGGAATGGTGGCAATCACTGCTGCTCCGGTGGCTGTGGTCAGGGCATCACTGCGCGTGGCGGGCGCAGGCACGAATGCCAGGGAGCGGAGGAGGCAGCAGGCGGCTGCCGCCAGAAGGCACACAGCAGCGAGGCGAGCCATGTTGGGAGATCTTTGCTGGCTAGGCGAAGCAGTAACAAAAAACGCTAGGTGATCGATCCAGAACGCAGCGAGCGCGAGCAATGCCGCTTGCCTTCGCAACTGCTTGCCGGATTCAACAAGACTGAAGAAACTTACCACAGCTTGCACTGGCACAACCAGCGTTTGCATGCCAACTCCATCGGGTAACCTTTTTTCACGAAGGCTGAATGCCCATGGTTCGAGAATCAGCCTCCCTAGCACAGATCAGGTTGTGAACGCTCAGTACGGGCCCTGCTTGATGGACGAGTCCATGTAGCTGGGCTCCGAGTTCTCGACCTCCTTTCCAACGAAGCCGCCGACCTTTGGTGGCTGGGGAGCCGGGGGGATGTTGTACTTCTGGGCTGCGTTCTTCAAGACCGCACCGTAGTACACGATGCAGAAGCCGCAGAAAGCCCAGGCCAGTGGCTCAATGCCGTAGAAGACATCGAAGTACTCCTTGCCTCGCATGCAGACGTGTTGCAGAAATGCCTTCGGCTCTTCAACCCTACCTAACATCACGTGCACTGCTTCACGCGTAGTTGCTCGTATTACATGCAGCTAAAGGTGCCCTTGTAGACGAAGGCATCCGCCCCGGCCGGAATGGTGGCAATCACTGCTGCTCCGGTGGCTGTGGTCAGGGCATCACTGCGCGTGGCGGGCGCAGGCACGAATGCCAGGGAGCGGAGGAGGCAGCAGGCGGCTGCCGCCAGAAGGCACACAGCAGCGAGGCGAGCCATGTTGGGAGATCTTTGCTGGCTAGGCGAAGCAGTAACAAAAAACGCTAGGTGATCGATCCAGAACGCAGCGAGCGCGAGCAATGCCGCTTGCCTTCGCAACTGCTTGCGCGATTCACCGAGACTGAAACCACTTGTGGAGTAGTAGCTGTCGTAATAGCAGAAGCCGCGATAGCCATAGCTGCGACAGTGTCAGTAGCATCATAGTCTCATTAGTAACTAGTCGTTGCCGCAGATAGTAGTCGTCGTGGTGGTGGTGGTAGTAGTAGTAGTAGTAGTAAAAGTCGTAGTAGAAGTCGTAGTAGAAGTCGTAGTAGAAGTCGTAGTAGTAGTAGTAGTAGTTGTAGTAGTAGTAGTAGTAGTAGCAGTAGTAATCGTAGTAGTAGTAGTAGTAGTAGTAGTAGTAGTAGTAGTAGTAGTGGTAATAGCAGTAGCAGGCAAAAGTAGTAGGAGTAGGAGTAGTAGGAGTAGCAGGAGTAGCAGGAGTAGCAGCAGGAGCAGCAGTAGCAGCAGCAGCAGTAGCAGCAGCAACAGTAGCAGTAGGAGCAGCAGCAGTAGGAGTAGTGGTGGTGGTGGTGGTCGTGGCGGTGGTGGTGGTGGTCGTGGCGGTGGCGGTGGCGGTGGCGGTGGCGGTGGCGGTGGCGGTGGTGGTGGTGGTGGTGGTCCGCAGAACAAAGCAGTAGCTGTCGTCGTCGGCGTGGCGTCGTCGTCGCAGTACCCGTGTATTGCAAAGTATGATTATGATTGTTTCAAGTCATCAAGAGTAATATTTGTACTGGTACTACGACTTCTGCTATATCCACAAAAAACAGCGACAAGAATCACGTTCTCGGAACTCCAGAATACAATAATATCATCTGGCAAGGACAACAGATTCCTGGAACGCACACACCACACTTCTGCCAATCATCATGAAAGTGCCAAGCACAAAAGGATGGAGAAATGGGAGCACGATGCCCTGCAACCGTTTCTGCAAGCGCCCGGTTGTCTTTGCTGGCTTCACGAGCGCGTTTGCGCTAGAGCCACAAGATAAGCACTTACGGTATGCTTTTGGGGGGCGGTGACAAACGAGAGCCGACCTGCTCAGTAAGGGCCCTGCTTGATGGATGAGTCCATGTAGCTGGGCTCCGAATTCTCGACCTCCTTTCCGATGAAGCCACCGACCTATGGCAAGATTCCAGCAGTGAAGACATCTTGGCGAAAGTACGTGCTCGACCTGCTGCTGCCACTACGACTACTACAAATACTACTACGAAGACGACTACTCCAACCACTACCACTACCACTCCCACTGCACTGACACTGCCACTGCCACTGCCACTGCCACTGCCACTGCCATTACCACTACAACTACCACCACTACCACTACCACTACCGCTACCGCTGCCACTGCCACCACCATCTACCACTACCACTACCACTGCCACTGCCACTGCCAGTGCCACTGCCACTGCCACTGCCACTGCCAGTGCCACTGCCACTGCCACTGCCACTGCCACTTCCACTACCACTACTACTACTACTACTACTACTACTGCTACTACTACTACTACTGCTACTACTGCTACTGCTACTGCTACTGCTACTACTACTACTACTACTACTACTACGACTACTACTACTACTACTACTACTACTACTACTACTTCTACTTCTACTGCTGCTACTGCTACTACGACTACTACTGCTACTACTACTACTTCTACTATTACTACTACATGTACTACTAGTAGTACAGTAGTACTACTGCATGTTCCACTACTACCACTGCTACCACAATTACTACTACTACTACTACTACTGCTACTACTACTACTACTACTATTTTCAATTGGACGCCGTGCGAGCGGGCTCAGCATGTTGCGGGCGATTGCCGCATGTGCACTCACTGAAGTATGAAACTGACCCGGTGACCCTGTATGGTCTGAGATGTCTGCGAAGTGATCCAGATGTTAGTAGTTAGAGCTTTCTGGCTTACAATGTATGTACAAAGCAGCCGATCAGGTATCTGGGATTTTCACAGCGCAGCCTGCCTCCATGGTACAGAGAATGGATCAGGTGCCTGGAATCAAACACTGCTTGCTGTCTTGACTGCAGCTGACCGCACGTGGCACTTGAATCACCACTCTTGCATGTGGCCATTTTGCTCAGCGTGACGGCGGCGGCTGTTGTGCAAGAGAGCCATCAGCCTGCTGGTACAGGAAGAAAGGTGTGAAGAAGAATGATACACTGATACTGCTAGGCAGTGCCTCCTCCGCTTGCATAAAGTTTGGCAGCCATTGGCACCGGGTGAGAAATGTCGTCACTGGCGCCACTGTCGGCTTCCGCTGGAGCCGGAACCGGACCCTCTCTGCCACCATCGGCCGCCAGACCAGTCGGCTTCTGGCCATACCTCGCCATCTCGGTGGCGCTTGTCCGTCTGAGCAAACGGCTCATCTCCATGTCTTTTGTCCCGCTGTTCATTTGGCGGTGCCAAAGAAAGGTCGGGGTGTCACCCTTGTTGCGCTCAATGCGCAGCTTCCGCTGCACGCGGCCATCTTTTGGTTGGTAGAAAATGGCGCGATTCAGGCCACCACATTTGCGGCTAGTTTAGTCATAAATGCACTTGACCGTGGAGGCCACAATCCCGAAGTTGTCATCGGTCTCCAGTAGGGCATCCATTTCAGGCCGGCCCCACATCCTTTGGAAGAGGGAATGGACTATGACTATGCCATAGTAGACTGCGGTGGCCTTGAGCTCGACATAGCGGCTGTCCTTCCCGATGCAGAGCGTGAAAGGGCCAGTAGCCCCGACTAGAAGCTTTGCTTCTGTAATGTCCTGCCAAGTAGCAGTAGCATCTTTGTAAGTGGCAACCAGCTTCAGCTATGGGGGCAAAGATCCACGGAATGCGGCCCAGGACCGCGATCCGATTGCTCCACATGGTAACCTGCTCAGACGCAGTTAGACCTCCCGTAACAGCCGGCTCCTTCATGATGGAGATCGTAGCCAAGAAGGAGTGAAGCCACTCCAGCCTTTGATCTGACTGACAGACCTGGATGATCTGGTCGCCTGGAGGGGTTCTCGCTGTAGTCGAGGAGCTGCGTAGTCGTGACCGAACCTTGATATGGCCGCCCTGGAGGATGGCACGTCCACTCTCTCTCCTCTGGTGCGGGGTCATGTGGGACTGCAGGTGTTTGGGCGCTGGTGCTGCTGGCGTTGGCAGCAAAGCTGGCTCCAAAAAATGCGTGCTGTGCCGGTAGGCTGGGTCGCGGGAGTGGATGGGGTTCCAGCTGCAGCAGACTTTGCCCCATCCGTGGCGTTTTGCGTGCTGGGCCTGCAGTGGGGGTTGAGCACCGAGGCCGAGATCCTCGCCCAGCATGAGGAATATAAAGCTGCGAAAGCGGGGCGGACGAAGAGGAGATCCAGGAGGAACCGAGACCTCACACAACGCGCCGGGAGCCAATGCTCCCGAGCCCACCGGAACCTCTGCCGCGTCCCACGACGCCTGGGCCGCAGATTCCTCCACGGTGCCGTTGGCGGCACAAGCCGCGCGCTCCGCGCAGGCGGGATTGATCCCGTGCCACTCACCCACGGATGTTGCCGCAAACTCAGCCCTCTTAGAGGCCAAGCGGCTGCAAGATCGAGCCAGAGCAGAACACAGAGCCAAAGCTGGCATCGTTCTAGCTCCGAAGCAGGAAGTGAAAGAGGAGGCGGCGAGCGGCGGAATGCAGATCAATACCCGCCGGAGCCCGAGTGATCCTATGGCGCCTGCACCCGCTGCTCCTGCCGCTGACTGCGGCAGAAACGCCGACGCTAAAGCGGTGAGACGGATGGCGAAGCGGCTCAGGCTGGGCGTACCCCAGCCAGCCGTGCTGACATGGCCGGTGACGGACCGAATCCGCCGTGGTACGGACTGGCGGCGGCGGCGATGTTTACAGGGGCGACTTACGACGCCTACTTCACAATCGTCCGCCCCGCCAGCGAAGTCATCGTAGACTCCGTCTCAGTGGAACTCGGACGGAGTTCCACAGCCGTGATCCGGACAAGCAGCACGATCATCGCGGCACTGATTGCGACGGGGGCTTTTACCCTCGTCGCCAGCTTGAGCCTATGGCTATAGGCCCCAAGCTGTACCTCCGCCTTTGTGGAGCTGAGCCCGAGGCCAACGTCTCGAGAGCTCCAGGGCTGCCGCCACCTTCAATGCGCCCGCCGCGTCTTCGAGGCCAGCTGGTTCAGGGTCGGTTCTTTTGAACACGGACTTACGGACTTAGGCCTTTCGGCTCGGTTTCTTGAGAGTGGGCTTAGGTTGGCTAGCCTTAGTGAGGGAGAAAAGAGAGAGGGTCTTATAATATCCTCACCCGGGTCTTGGACCGTGCAGAAACCGACCTTTGCAGCTCGTCGGGCTCAATCCCACGGGCCGGGCGTTGGTGCACCAGCTCTGCTCCTCACGTGGCCTCTCCCACGATACGTCGGAGGATAAAAAACATATGTTGATTCAGCGGAAGGCCGCAGCTCCGCTCTCGTCTGGTGCTGAGGCTCCTAGCTGCGCTAGCTTTGTCCCCAGTGCGGAGTGCGCCGGATCTTCGGGTGGTCAAGGAGTCCGCCAACGATGACGGCACTACAGAGCCTGGTGACACGTCATGTCGCAGTATGATGAGCGCTGCCACAGTGGCGGCGAGCATTTCGAACTTGCGTTACTGCGAAAGGAATGCCAGGATCTCAGAAGGCAGTTGAACTTCAGCACCCAGCGGGAGCAAGGGCTGTCTGCTCAGCTGCGAGCACAACATGTGTTGAGACAGAGCCGTAACAATCTTACACGCCTGCCCCAACCGCGTCCGGGAAGCAGGTCACGCTGCTTCCGGACTCTGCCTTTTGCAGCCGATGCTAGCAGAGGCCTCCGATGCCTTATGCGTCGAATTCCTCATGGCCGCTTTTACGTTCGACCATCCCCAAATCACCCAAAGCGCTGTGGATGCGCATGGGCGAGGGGCATTGGTGAGGCTGCTCGTGGAGACCTCCAGAAGGCACAAGCATGCAAAGAATCCGGCCGCGTCCTTCAGACGCTGGTGGATTCGGGCGTAGAGGTGCGTACCGTCCAAGGCCGTCCGTTGGCCGAGGTGTACGGTATAGGGGGGTTGGGGGATTTCGCGGCGCATTGCACGCCAAGACTGTGCATGAATCCGATGCCGTGCATCGGGAGCCGACCTGGCTGAGAGGGCGACCTGGCCCAAATCCTGGCAGCCCGTTGAGGGACAAGAGTTCCCTACCGCGGTCGTTCCGCGTGTTTTTAAGCTCAGTCACCACGCCGAGCTGCTCACGCCCTGCGCCTCGCCGCCTGAGTAGGTTAGAAAGCGCAGCCAAGGTCTCAAGCAAGGCAGGGCTGAAGTGAACCAGCAAAGCAGACCCAAGCACTTCTCTAGCTCTTTGCGCTTGACGACTGCTAGCGGCACACAAAGTGGGGCCAGCATTTCCATCAAGCGCTTGCGCTTGTCGAGTGGCAAACTGGCTGTGGGGCAAGACTCCAGAAAGATTTCCCAACCGATCCACCGAGCGACGTACCCAAGCGAAGCTTTCGCCAACTCAAAGGTAGCCCGAGTGCTACGGCCAAGCATATCAACAAAGATGCACATAGAGGAGCTGCTGAGCGCGGGAACAAGGCAAAGTTGTCGTCCACATACACCGCCCAAAACTGACGCAAATGCAGCAGCTTGTGCCCTATCGTCACGAAGGTTCCTGCGGCACGAGACCACCAGTAGGCAGACCAGGCTCCTCCGAAATGGCAGGTCTTATACATGATCCAATGAGTCTCGCCTCTGCTGTCACAATGATTGCAAAGAGGGAGAAACCACAATCTTCCGGAGCTACCTTCACACGTTTGTGGGCCTTGGACACGTCCATGATGAAGCCTGTCCACAACGCCTCAGGGTCTCTGGACAAGAATTCGCAGACGTCCTCAAGGGAAGGCATCTCTATGCGCTCACCACAATTCGACAAAGGAGGTTTGCTCCAGACACTGTGCTATCACCCACCAAGCGCGGCGCTGCACCATCCTTTTTCACAAGGCCAAGCCGCCCAGCCGCGCATGCTGCACCAAACCGCGCTCGAGCTTCAGCCAAACCACCCGGGAGCCACTCAGCAAACCCAAGATCAACATCCTCCTGCACCAGCTGCAACACGGTATCCGGGTCTTGACGTCCGGAGCTCCACGGCTCGTGCCAGGTAAGGAGGTCTACAGGAGGACTTTCCGGTACCTCCACCGGGCTCCAGGCCCCCGAAGCCGGAATAGTGTCACGGATGCCCGTGGGAACTCCGCACTCCAGCTGCGCTGGTAACTCCGCATTCACGTCATCGGACAAGAAGAGCATGCCGCGCAATTGGTCCAGCGCAAAGGGTTGGCCCGAAGGCACGGCAGATGAGCACTGCAGACCTTTACCACTCAGAAAAAGGCGCAAATCTTCGCGAAGATCAGCCACTTCTTTTTCACAAAGTAAAGGAACCTCACTGCTCAGCGCAACATGCCTGAAGAGGCGCGGAACCAAACCCCAATCGTGCACACGTCTCAACCATTGCTGACGCAGATCACCAAACATGTCCTCCGCAAACTCAAGGCGCCAGTCTGCGTCGGAGATTATGCCTGCACCATCCCGAAGACGGGTGAAATTGTCCTTCCGCGCGGTCTGCGCAAGTCCAGCTTGCCTGTCCAAGCGCGAGTCCTCCGCTGGACCCACAAGCCCTGCGGAGGTGCTCAGGACGCCTTCCCTTTCTGGCCTTTGCAGGTTCGGGAATCATGGGACGTGCTGCCGCACTTGGCGCATTGATATTTGTAGCGGCAGTGTGGATCGTCGCAGAGCCCGTCCATCCACAAGAAACACTCACCAGTACGTGGTTTCTTTCCCCCTGCCGTGCATGCCTTCTCTTGAGTGGTTCGCGGCCCTGCCTGGGCTCCTTTGGGGCTGGGACAACTTGGGAAGCTTGGGTTTTGCAACCAACAAGTGGCGCAGCAAGTCTCTGTCCACAGCCACCGTGGAAAAGGCATTGTCCAAGCTATTGCCGGCAAAACACAGCGCGAACACGTGTTGGAGCGCCGCCTTGTCTGCTTCCTCAGCCTCCTGCACAGAAGGCGGGCGGAAATGGTCCCCGGTCTGAGCAGAATAGAATTCCAGAAACTTAGCGATGTAAATACTCCAGCTGCCGAGGTGGCAAGCTCCGCAGATAGCAAACGCGTTGGCTCGAACCTGCAAAAGGCACTGAATCTTGTACGGGGAGGGAGACAACTCCAAGTCCCACTGTTCCACCTGCATGCCAGAGGCTGCCAACAGGTACTCGGCAATCGCGTCACGCTCACCATCTGACTTCTGCCCACGCGCAGCTGTAGCGGCCTTTTCACTGAGGATTTTTTTTCCGCGGTAGCCAGTCCCAGGTTTTCTGCACTGCCTGGGTGTGCACTAACTGAAGAAGGGACATTGCCGGAAGGCTAGTTGGCGTGACATAGGTGCTGGGATACTTCTTCTCGAACACGCGCTTGAGTCTGTCCCGATCCGACACTGTAAGGCGGCCAGTGCCCGAGGCAGGCAGTGAGAACTGCCAGGCAAAGCTAATGCCACATAGGCAACCGTAGCTTGCGGCGAAGGAGCAGTCTGAGGCGACTGCGGCAAACACTTGTTTGCAGGATGAACCATGACACATGTCAAGCTGCGTCTGCAATATGCAATAGCACCTGGCAACTTGGGCCATTACGCAGAGGCCTGTGGGAAGCAACCACTGTGACCGCACCGCTGATAACCCTGCAGGTACGGGTCCGCATGGACCAAAATATTCTGCGCCGATGGCATGTCACACGGACGGCAAGCCCTGCCCCAGCATCGATCCTTCCAACGCAAGTTGCCGCCAGCGGTGATTTCCACGGCCTTGTGGAAGATTCCTGAGAAGCTATTCAACACCCAACGTCCAACAACAGGCGCCCATCTTCCACGGCATCGAACTCAACCGCATCAGAGGCAACTTCGTCGTCTTCGTCGTCTGACTGCTGCAGCGCAGGCCCATCCACAGAGGACTCGTCCGAGGATTCCGAGTCGGTCGTGTCGGAATCTGACTGCGGCGGAATCAGCTTGGAGACCGCGGACGCATCTTCCTGGATACCAGAAACTCCGCGCTGTAGCGGTGTCACCGGCAGCCAGCCGCGCCAGATGGCACTTAACAGCCGCTTCTGGCAGCGGAGCTGTGGTAAGACGTCATCACGGCCATACTTGTGAGCTGACTTGTGAGAGGGCTTGTGATGACCCTGTGCAATCCTCCAGCACTCCTTCACGTCGAGCTGCAGGGCCCACGAAAGTGTCGTGGCCGTGCAGGAGTGCAGAGAAAAGCGGCATGCCTGCTCGGCAGAGAGCGAGCAGTACTGAACCAAGCAGCGTCGAAACTGTGCTAGCATGCCCGCATACTGCATGGGTTTGCCGCTGCTGGCCACTAAGAAGTCTCGATCAGGCTGTTCGGACTGCAGGCGAGAAAGAAAAGAACTTGACCAAATCGGACACCCCACGCAGCCCGAGTAGCCCCACAAGCTAAAACGCCAAAAGGAAAGCCACACGCTGAAGTCTTGCTGCGCCAAGTCCATGCTCTTATTGAGTCCTTATCCTGAAACAAGGACGAGAACTTCAGCCGTTGAACATCTGACCAACGGAGTCCTCCCCATACCATCATCAAGATACACCCAATCATCATGACATCGCCTTCTGTGCACAAGTAGAGAGGGCCACTTCCACCTGCGCAACTACAGTTAGGGGCAGCGGTAGGGCTTCACGCGAAGGTCGGCTCTCCCACTTATCGGTTGCAAGCCAGGCATCCACGACGGGTCCAGAAAGAATATCCCGCAGGCGACCCATGCCAAGCTTAAACGACAAGAACTTTAAAGACCTGACCTTCTCCTTGTCACCGCCGCTGCGGCGAGAGCCCCGATCACAAGATGCCCCAATTGAGAGGGCACCTAGAAAGTCCAGGATTTGCTCGGCGGAGGGGCTGCCCACGTGATAATTTGAGGCACGCGCAAAGAAGGACCACTGGCGCCAGGCCGAGATATGACGCTGCAAGGTACTGGCGGCACGATCCATGAAGAGGAACACGAGCAAGTCCCCAGATAGATGTGGGAGGCTCTGCAGCACCTCGCTGTCAGCACGTAGTGTCTCGGCCAGTGCAACCCAGGTCCTTGCCATCTTTAACCTCCGAGCAGCATCGGCCTGCTGCATAGAGCCACTCCCCTGAACGAAGTCTTGCGGTTTGGCGGCCTTGGTTGACTGGCATGCGGAAGCACCAATGCTTGCAGGTTCATTTATAAGGGAGGGCAAAAGGGGGCAAGAAAGTGCAGACAGGCACTCAGAATGGGTTCCCGAAACGAGCACGAGTCCAATGTGGGCGGGGCACCCCCGCTGGGGTGTCCTGCACGGAGAAACGCCCAGGCCTTGCTGCGCGCAGAGGCCTCGGCACAGGAACATCTGTCATAGTCGAAGCGAAAGCAAACCACCAATCGGGCAGCACAAAGAAGGCACGAGTAGCAAACACACAAGTGAAATCGGAAGACGAGGCCCGGAAGCCTGAAAACATCAAATCCTGACAACAGCTCGAGGCTTGAGCAAAAATGGCTACGGGCGACTTTGTAGTTAGACCTGCCATTTCCAATAAAAGACAGATTCAGACTTCTTAGTGTAAGCTTTGGCCCTACAACCCAAACCCCAAAACCAAAAAACATTCTCAGAAGGCCTTGAGTCTAAACTTGGCCCTACAACCCAAACCCCAAAGCCAAAAAAAATTCTCAGAAAGCCTTGAGTCTAAACAGGACAACCAGGCTGATGATGATGCTAAGGATGACGCTCATGCTGATGCGCGTGATGAAAATGATGATTCTTTTGAGCCTGTGTTCTACAGGGAGGGTTGGTGGTGAAGCAACCCGAACACAGGCTCAAAGAAATCCGGCCTAACATAAAGATGAGGATGATCATGTTGATGATGATGATGATGATGTTCATGATGATGCTATTGAAGATGGTGCTGACGAAAGTAATGATGAACATGATAATGCTGGATGCTGCTGATGTGCGGTTCTTGCGCCTCTACTCGTTGTTGAACTAGTGAACCACGGAGTAAGCTGTTAAAGTGCAGTGGAAAGTACCATCCCCGCTCGGTGCGATGCAAAGGAGCAACATTTCGAAAGGTTTTGGACATGGATGCTCTCCCAACCAAAATGCGCTAGACCATGGATGTCATTAGGTTTTGGACATGGATGCTCTCCAAACCAAAATGCGCTAGACCATGGACGTCATTAGACTTTGGACATGGATGCTCTCCAAACCAAAATGCGCTAGACCATGGACGTCATTAGGATTTGGACATGGATGCTCTCCAAATCAACGATTTGGATGAACATCATGATCAAAATGAGGCCCAAAAAACCTTGATTCTGATCGCTGGGTTTTGGGCACGAAAATCGAGACACCCAAAAACAGCAAAAAAAATCATGAAATTCGCAAAGACAAGTGCTGTAAATACCAGCATTTTCAGGTGCGAGATTGATGGACAGTGTTAGAAAATATGATAAAAAAATACACGCGAAACCAGGAACAGTTGCCACTTTCGATAACTGCGGAAAAAAGTGCTGTAAAACACAGCAATTCCGACCACAGCAAGTCCCAAAAAATAAGAGGTCTGGGCGTCGCACCGGGGGGATGCGTTACTACTACTACTACTACTACTACTACTACTACTACTACTACTACTACTACTACTACTACTACTACTACTACTACTACCACCCTACGACTGCTGCTACTACGACTACTACTACTACTACTGCTGCTGCTGCTGCTACTACTACTACTACTGCTACTGCTACTACTACTACTACTACTACTACTACTACTACTACTACTACTACTACTACTACTACTACTACTACTGCTACTGCTACTGCTACTGCTACTGCTACTGCTACTACCACCACCACAACTACTGCTACTGCCAATGCGACCGCTACCGTTACCGTTACCGCTACCGCTACCGCAAGTGCAGCTGCTGCTACTGCTCTACTGCTCTACTGCTCTACTGCTCTACTGCTCTACTGCTCTAATGCTCTGCTGCTCTGCTGCTCTGCTGCTCTGCTGCTGTGCTGCTGTGCTGCTGTGCTGCTGTGCTGCTGTGCTGCTATACTGCCATACTGCCATACTGCCATACTGCCATACTGCCATACTGCCATACTGCCATACTGCCATACTGCCATACTGCCATACTGCCATACTGCCATACTGCCATACTGCCATACTGCCATACCGCTGCTACTGCTACTGCTACTGCTACTGCTACTGCTACTGCTACTGCTACTGCTACTGCTACTGCTACTGCTACTGCTACTGCTACTGCTACTGCTACTGCTACTGCTACTGCTACTGCTACTGCTACTGCTACTGGTACTGCTACTGCTACTGCTACTGCTACTGCTACTGCTACTGCTACTGCTACTGCTACTGCTACTGCTACTGCTACTGCTACTGCTACTGCTACTGCTACTACTGCTCCTGCTCCTGCTCCTGCTCCTGCTCCTGCTCCTGCTCCTGCTCCTGATCCTGCTCCTGCTCCTGCTCCCGCTCCCGCTGCCGCTGCCGCTGCCGCTGCCGCTGCCGCTGCCGCTGCCGCTGCCACTGCCACTGCCACTGCCACTGCCACTGCGACTGCGACTGCGACTGCGGCTGCGGCTGCGGCTGCGGCTGCGGCTGCGGCTGCGGCTGCGGCTGCGGCTGCGACTGCGACTGCGACTGCGACTGCGACTGCTCCTGCTCCTGCTCCTGCTCCTGCTCCTGCTCCTGCTCCTGCTCCTGCTCCTGCTCCTGCTGCTTCTGCTGCTGCTGCAGCTGCTGCTACTGCTACTGCTACTGCTACTGCTACTGCTACTGCTGCTGCGGCTGCGGCTGCGGCTGCGGCTGCGGCTGCGGCTGCGGCTGCGGCTGCGGCTGCGGCTGCGACTGCGACTGCGACTGCGACTGCGACTGCGACTGCGACTGCGACTGCTCCTGCTCCTGCTCCTGCTCCTGCTCCTGCTCCTGCTCCTGCTCCTGCTCCTGCTGCTGCTGCTGCTGCTGCAGCTGCTGCTACTGCTACTGCTACTGCTACTGCTGCTGCGGCTACGGCTACGGCTACGGCTACGGCTACGGCTACGGCTACGGCTACTGCTGCTACTGCTAAGGCTACTACTGCTACTGCTACTGCTACTGCTACTGCTACTGCTGCTGCTGCTACTGCGGCTACTGCTACTGCTACTGCTACTGCTACTGCTACTGCTACTGCTACTACTGCTACTGCTGCTGCTGCTGCTGCTGCGGCTACGGCTACGGCTACGGCTACTGCTGCTGCTGGCTGCTGCTACTGCTACTGCTACTGCTACTGCTACTGCTACTGCTACTGCTACTGCTACTGCTACTGCTACTGCTACTGCTACTGCTACTGCTACTGCTGCTGCTGCTACGGCTACGGCTACGGCTGGCGCTGGCGCTGGTGCTCGTGCTCGTGCTCCTCGTGCTCCTCGTGCTCCTCGTGCTCGTGCTGCTCGTCGTGCTAGTGCTAGTGCTAGTGCTAGTGCTGCTGCTGCTGCTGCTACTACTAGTAAAGCTGCTGAAACTACCTAAAACCAACCCGGAGCCTAAAAGCTCTGCTCAGCACCTCAGCTTTTGCAAGATGAAACCCAGCCTTGGGTGGCTGGGGAGCCGGGGGAATGTTGTACTTTTGTGCTGCGTTCTTCAGCACGGCGCCGTAGTAGACGATGCCTGGAGATATGGGCTGAGGGGCTGGTTTTGTCTTCGGCAGAGTTTAGGGTGTACGGCTTTGAGCCGGGGACCTAGCACTCGTCAGCCTGAGCAACAAAGCGACCGACGCACGGGAAGCCAAATCCCAAACCTCAAGCTCTCAGCATCAAACACACAAACCGCAAGCGATTCGGGTATCCAACGTCTTTAGTGCCCTTGATTTAGTTGCTTTCAGAAGGAATCCTATCATCCAAAGATAAGGCTTAAGGCCTTTGACCCACAGATGAGGTTTACGGGTTGGAGATGCCTGCAGCGATTACGATTACCAATGTTCAGCACAGCACGACTCGAGCACGAGAAGAACCAGTAGCAGTAGCAGCGATAGCGGCGGCACCAGCAGCAGGAGGAGGAGGAGCAGTGGTAGTAGGAGGTGGTAGCAGGAGGCAGTAGTAGACGTCGCAGTAGTAATAGTAGGGGGTCGTCGTCGTCGGAGTCGGAGTCGGAGTCGTAGTCGTCGTAGTAGTCGTCGTCGTAGTGTAGTAGTAGCAGTAGCAGTAGCAGTAGCGGTAGCGGTAGCGGTAGCAGTGGTTAGTAGTAGATAGTAGTAGTAGTAGTAGTAGTAGTAGTAGTAGTAGTAGTAGTAGTAGTAGTAGTAGTAGTAGTAGCAGTCGTAGTAGTCGTAGTAGTCGTAGTAGTCGTAGTAGTCGTAGTAGTAGTAGTAGTAGTAGGAGTACTAGTAGTAGTAGTAGTAGTAGTAGCAGCAGCAGCAGTAGTAGTAGCAGCAGCACAAGTAATAGCAGCGATAGTAGTAGCAGTGATCGTGGTAATTCGTGCGATAAGGAGTAGGTGTAAGAGTAGGAGTCGGAGTGGGACTAGGCCTGGGAATAGGGTGAGGAGGTATCAGGGAGTGGGAGGGTCAGCGGGAGTAGTAGTAGTAGTAGTAGTAGTAGTAGTAGTGGTAGTAGTAGTGGTAGTAGTAGTAGTAGTAGTCGTAGTAGCAGTAACAGCAGTAGAAGTAGTAGTAGTAGTAGTAGTAGTAGCAGCAGTAGTAGTAGTAGCAGTACTAGTAGTAGTACTAGTAGTAGTAGTAGTAGTAGTCGTCGTCGTCGTCGTCGTCGTCATCGTCTTTGCCCTAGTCCTTGTCCTAATAGTCGTCGTCCTACATCTACAGGAAATACACTGCTGTAGTTGTCGTTGCGGGCAGAGGTTAACCTGGTCGGAACCGTCACATGTTGCGCTAAGTTCCGACACCAAGCCCGACCGCCGCAGAACAGGAAACGTTTATGTGTTCACGGCTCAAAGCTCCACAACCTCAAAGGCTCGCTTGTTGAAATTGGAAGCATCGCAAGAAACCCCAAGGAAAAGCCAAGAAGAAGAACCATGAAACCATGAAATGTCAGAGCGTCAGAACCTCAGAAGTCCTTTCGCCCCAAAATAAAAAAAGACCTCGCTCAGCCAGGAGACAGAATCCGCAAAAGGCCCAGGCCAACGGCTCGATCCCGTAGAAAACGTCGAAGTACTCCTTGCCTGGCTTCGGTTTAGGAGTTTAGGACCTTTAGGAGTTTGGGCTATGGGTTTTTTTGGAGCTAAGAATCCAAGAGTTGTATTGAAGCTGGAATTTTCTGGAGCTAGGACCTCTTTCCGACCGCTAGACGAGGGATCTGGGAGTGCCCATGCCTTTTCAAGCCCCGGGACTGAAACACTCGCATATCAAAGGAGCAAGGACTGGCGTATCTATGCACACAACTGGAAAGGCTCCCACTGACCCGGCCTTCTGGATGTTCTGATCGTCCAATGAAGATACTCTCATGGACATGCTCAAACAGATTACAACAACCGTGCAAAGCTTCAAAGCAAATAAAGGCATGGTCAAATCTGCATGCCTGCCTTGTTCGAAATATGCAAGAAACATGTCAGAGTTTTCAGCGAGAGTCAAACTGCGTGAAAAACAACATGTTTTGAAAACACATGTTGTGGCCACCAGCTGGAGTACTTCTCCCCAAGTGCGCCACTGCAGGTACGTTTTCACTGCATTCACAGAAGCGTCTTCGTTGGCTGGAGACTTCTGTGATGCACTCCAGCCCCCTGCAAACTTAAAAGCGAAAAGAGCATGAAAACAAGAAAATTCATGGGTCAAAGCATGTACCTACAAAGATTTTCAACCAGAAACGCCGAGGAAAAGTGGACATGTGAATGCAGGTTTTTCGCATGTACAGCAGAATAACACAAACAGGCCCCCGAAGGGGCACGAAGCATCAAGGTGCAGGTCTTTTGCGACTGTTCCCAATCATCGTGTGAGCATCAAGCCTATTCACGTCTACGCTTCTTGATGGCTCTCTCACTGCGGTCAATAACCTGGTGGTAATAGCATCGGCAATGATTGTGACCTTCGTCTGCACGAGCACATACACGACCACAGTTCGTATGAGAGCACAATCCGGAGCATCGTGACATCCTTTGTTGAAAGTCCGAAGAATCACGTAGGATTTCGACAACCCGAAGCATCAACCGAATAAGGTCTTGTGGGTGGATGTCGTTAGAGCGAAGAGCATCGAGGGCATCGGCAGCTGATGTTTGCACAATATCCTCCAAATTGTCATCACTGGCTCGCCTCGACCCTGGTTCGTAACGAAGAGTACGACGACCACTGGACGACATGATTACGCACTGAGACTTCAAAAAAGCTTGAGCACTGCACATCAGCACGATAGAAGGCAATCCTAGGGCCACATGTCAAGACTCGCATGACCAAGGACACCATTTATACTCATGTGGCGTGATCCACTCAAGTCCAGGTCGATTCTACACTTTACAGTGGGTGAACAATGCGGCGCACATTAAGATCATCGATGAAAGCCGACCCAATACGCACTCGGTCTTCATTGGAGTGATGAATCCATTCCACATTGGCATGGCGCACTTGGGCAAGACGCCAAAGCTGCTGAATATTGAAGAATGTGCGATCGCCAACCAATCGGATAATAGTGTAATACCATTCTTTGCACACGGACGCATACACCACAATATGAGGTAAGGCGGGAGCTTCACACGTAATCGGCGTGTACACACTGGGTCCTTGCATAAAGAACTCCCATACTTCAGCACGAAGATCCATCCCTTCTGTTCTGCATTGCGTGACAAACTGTTCAAGATCATACATCGTATGGAATCCATGCCTGCGAAGAGTAACATCCAGAGTCTCAAGCGGATCTAATGCTGGGAAGGTGAAGAAGAAAATTATATGGCGTCGGGTGCTGATAAAAGTCAGCACTTTCTCGGTCAGAACAGTAAGTTCCCACATGGCGTCGAGGAAAAGTCTACAACCTTCAGAAGGCACTACGAAACATTCGGGCTCACATCCTGCAGTAAAAGAAGGACAACTGGTAGATTGCAAAAGCAACAAAAACTCATGAGCTCGCATAACGGACCGCAATACAGCATTTATTTCTTTGATCAGCACACTGCTCAAGTTCACCACGATGATTCATGTGGCCAGGTTCTCACAAAGTGAACTGACTGCGTAGTATGCGGAAAGGCAGCAACTCGAGAAATCGAAGATGAGAATGGTAAATGTTGACCAAATTGCCGTCATTGGAAGGCGTTCAAACGGGGTGGAATCCCCGTACGGTTCGCAAGCTCATCGCACACCTTCCTCTTCAAGTCATCGATCGTAGAATCTGTAGGCAAAGAAAGCCAGAAACCCATCTCACGTCCGCCAGAGCATATATCCGGAGGAATAACAACTGGAATCCTGACCATCGGAGCTGGGGCCGGAAGGGCCGCCATACTTGCTGTTCGCTTCATCTTACAAATTGAGCCGTAAGCAACTTCAAAGTATGATGCTGCAAGAAAGCACAACACATGTCTGCGACTCAGAAGTTGCAAGCAAGTTTGGGACAACAGTTTTGTCTTCCTCATACGTCCGGCTTACCTGATATGACGAGAACCTCCAAGTGAAACAGTGGTGCTTGATCTTGACCTAGATCTCGAACGGGATCTCTCTCGGACCTCCGATTCACTCATGGATCTGCTTCTCCGAGCAGCAGGAGCAGTCTGTTGCCGTCGACGGGGCAATGCGCCACGCTGTTGAGGGTCCGAAAGAGTCGATCCATCCATGACTGTCGGTGCAGCGTCACTCGAAACAGCTCCAAGAGAGGCATCTGGAAGAGAGGGAGACGGAGAAAAAGGGAACCGGCCAGAAGCAGAGAAGGAAACAGGGAGGGGAGGAGGAAAAGCCGGAGGGGGAGGAGGAGGAGGAGGAAGGGGAGAGGGAGAAGGAGAGGGAGCAAGAAAAGAAGACAACGAAGGGACAGAGGGCACAGAGACAGAGTGGGAGGGAGCGCCAAGATGTTGTGCAACAAGGGCATCCGCATCGTTCTGAATCCGGCGTCGAAGATGAGAAAGAAAGACTGCCCTCTGCCGGCGATCTCCCAAGATCTGAAAAAGAGCCGTGACTTGATCTCCATCCAGACTGCTGATTATGTCATTGCAGCTCAGCAAAGAGCCAGACATTGATACGTTAACATCGGTGCATAAGTACTTGAACCAACGTCTGCCAAGACTCACGTTTTTGGCAAACTGAGGCACACAAATGGACAGAACATTGGCGGACACTTTTTTAACCTCAAAGCCGCCTAGATAGCTCGAACATGCGCAACAGGAAATTCGCATGCCGAGAACGTAACTTGGTGAAGTTGGCACCAACATGTCTCGATACACATAAGCTGGTATGTACAAGAGGGCTTCAATCGAGAACCATGGCAAACTCGTAATCGCATCAGAAACTTGATATGTCGCAATGTCATAGTGCGACACTGCACTGACAGGCACAGGAAGGACTCACTGCATCGTGGAAGAAGATGTGTAAAGTTGAAAGTAGCAGAGTCATTGGACAGTCCATGGTAATTGTGTGCTTGAAAACAGCGTCCCAACCCATGTATCAACCATCGCTGCCACTGGATGTGCTGCAGGTTTCGGCAAGAATCGGGATTGTCACATCTCTGTGTGCTGACATGCACACTGCTACGTACCATAAGAAAAGAGAATATGCAGAATCGAGGCGCATCCTCCATCCAAACATCACGAAACTGGCAACGGGTCATGGTCTATCGATTGGTGGAGCATACTTCTTGAGCACATGCAGCAAACTTGCTTGAAAACATGCAAGCCAACCAATGCCAAGAGAGTGAGAGACATGCGATGCGAATGCACGAAGCAAACCTAAGACAGTCTTTTTTATGCGTCAAGTGACATGTCACTCTGACATGGCTCGTCGGAATCGTCAGCATTACAGTCAGAGAAAGAAACAACAAAGGAAGAGCAAGAAGACCCAGGAAAGGAGGAGCAAGACCAAGACCGCGGAGAGGAGGAGCAAGAGGGAACAGAGGACACACGGAGAGGACCAAAGGAAACCGACGAAGACACGAGGGAGGCAACCGAGGAAGCAGGAGAGAGAGACAACAACGGAGGACGAGCAGACGGACGGGGAGGACCAGACAGAAGAGGAAGAAGAGGAAGAGAGGGAGAAGGAGGAGGCGAAGACAAGGACCGACCAGACGAGGAGAAAGGAAAGGCAGACAAAGACAAAGGAGGAGAAGAGAAGAGAGAACCAGAGGGAACAGACGAGGAAAGAGAGGAGCGGACAGGAACACGAAGACCAAGAAAACGAGCAAAAGAGAGACAAGAGGCATGGGGTGAAACGGGAACATGTTGCTTGACACAGAAAAGAACCATCATGATGCGAGTTCCAGTGAAAGGCATGGTGGCATGAATCACATTTCCGTCAAAGCAGCAAGGTTGTCTGACATCCAAGAGTCTGCCTTTCAAGTGAGCACCATGCGATGCAACATTGCAATTGAAATCATCAACTGTATATGTAAAGCGACCTCGGTCTTCCACAACAAATAATTCTCCACCTGTCCAGTCTCCAATGGCCCAGCCAATGCTTGGGCCGTGATTGTTTGAATCTCTGTGCGGAATAGTCCGGACATTGCGATTGATCTGTATACTGGTAACTGCGAGATCCGAGAATTGGGAAGAATAATGTAGCATTCGGACAATCAACTTGGTAAGGCCAGGGAACCGGAATGTGTTCTTTGTAAACTGCAATCTTCCTCGAGACTGCACGCCAGAATACAAGCCAAGCAATATCTGATCTGCATGTGCTTGGTCTGTAGATCGCACCTTCTTTCGACTGTAACTCAACCACATCCGTCGAGGAATACCATCAAGAATACGAAATAGACATGCAGCCAACTCGTCCAGTGACTGAAAATTGAAACCATCGGCATCTACATCAAAAGGGCTACGCTCTATGGTGGTCATGTTGACATGGGGCTGAGCAAAAGTTCAGCACGCAAGACGAAATGATGCACAGAGCGCTGCAATGCATTAGCCACTTGAGACTGCAAACCCTAGCATCCGGGCAGTTAAGTTTTCAGACGTACGGTCCACGGCGGAGTGCAACACTCAGAATGTGGGCAAGCGATTGGTCTTATTCACTCTGTAGCCGGAAGAAAACAAGCGAAGACAACCGGGGGTAAGGAGGCATCAACAGTCACTTATGCATCACGTGCCCACGATGTCCAGAAGACAGCAGTGCCGACTAAGACACTCCGACTGGAACGAAACATCCAACGACCGTCCTGGCCGTGAATCAAATCGCCGAAATGTCCGAATGTTTGATCGGAGGCGTTGACAGCCTTAAAATGATTATGTTGCCTCACAAAGGTCCAGCCTAGCGCCGCACACGTACGAGAATCAACTTGCTTTCCTCCGAAGCGGCGAGCCCCCAACATCGAATTTCTCATAGCGATCAAATGCTCCGGCTGAGATCCGTCAAGCTTTGGAAGCCGAATAGCAGGTTTCGGCCAAGTCATGCGGCCGTAAAAGCCGGTAGATGGGACCCATGTGCGGTCCGCCCGGTCGAAGAATGATGGTCTCACAACTTCCTGATTGATGATCGAAGCCAAGTCCTGAGGGACTGTATTGTGAACAAAGGGCACAGCGAAACAGGTGGCAGGATCATCCGGAAGCCTCGTTGTTGAAATAAGGAAAACTCCTTGGGGAGCTTCATGTGAACCATCATCAACAAGGCCAGTGTCCGGGTCCGAGTTTCCCGGGAACAACCAATAAGATCCACGGCCGGCCTGGAGATCGTCTCGAACAAAAGGGCGAAGGCGAGACACGGAGGATAGAATACGGGCAAGGCTCTGAATTTGCTTTTTGGCGTCCGGGCCCATAGCAAAGTAATCTTGGGCATCCGACCATGAGTAATTGGCATGATGGTCGGCACCTGCCAAAATGGTAGCTATCCATCTCTCCTGGAGATCGAAGGGTCCAGTCGGAAGGACTGGAACAACAATTTCGGCCGCACTTTTAATACGATTGACGTCCTTCATGATCGCAGTCCGGTAGTGTAACAACACCCGTTCAATCTCAGACCAATACTTCTTCTTTTCTTTTTCGGAAGCGGTGGGATCGAAATTCCACACATTCATTCCTGCAACAGCCCGAATGGTATAGAATTGGGGCCACATCGAATGTTGAACATCAGGCCTGTCCAACTTTGTAGGTTCCAGAAATTGGACCCAAATCGGTGGTCCGGAAGAGGGCTGAACACAAACCCATTCGGTCGAGGGAGCTGGAAGCTCCGGTCCATCCGGAACTGCATACTTGTCGAGGCTGGCGTCAACAATAGCAAGCTGAGCTGAGGATGACGGCTTGTCTTCAATAGGTAGGCGTTCATCATCGGCGAGCTGACGACGCTTTCGTGGGAGAGGCGGGCACGGCTTCAAAACCGGGCTCCTTGAACGATCGTCCCGATTAGTGCCAAACAACCGAACAGAGGTCAGGCTTTCAATAACCCGATTTGCCATACCTTCGTCATGAATCTGAATAGACTGGGCCGAAGATCCACTACCTTCAGTGAGAGTCAAAAAAGGCGAAGGGGGAGGAGCTCGGGGAAGCGCGGCATCCACATGAACTTGAGGGAGCGAAGGAGTCGAAGAAGAAGAAGGAGGGGCAGGTGGAGCAGGGAGAGCGCGGCGGCCTCCGGAAGCGCTTCCGGTCGGCTGTGCCCATGCTGGAAGTGTGTCTGGCGGTGCAAGGGCTCGATTCACCTCTTGCGCAACCCTCTTTCGAATATACATTTCCACGGAGCCACTTACAGGGCCAGGAGGGCCCGAGGACTTCGGGAACAGATTAAGACTGTCTTCCGCGGACATGGTCGAGTTTGCAGGAAGCTACAGAATATACAAGGCACAAAAGCTCTCGAGCAAAGGATACATGGCAAGCAACCAGCTCAATGGTACATGGACTGAGGCACTATGCAAACGCGGGCATCAACGAAGGCAAAGTCTGTTTACACTGCAGTCGGGCGAGCGCGAAGATTGTTAAACTGTAGCCTAACACGTTTCAGAATGGGGTACATCATCAGCGGATCGAATCCCTGTCGTACATAGGACTGCAATAGCTGATCAAGATCGGCCTCACGCTGTTCCAACGGCCAAGAAGCACGTGCAATCAGGTGAGCTCTGGATCGAAAGCTGCTTAACAGTGTCCGTGTGTTGGCGGCAGAATTGGGGTGTAAGAACTTCCAGGTCTCAACAGGCTGGACATACTGTACTCGTAGTTCCTGTACATCCACATGAAAACCCAGGAAAAGGTCTCCATCCTCATACTCAAGTACGATGGGCGGTATGTATACATCCTGGTGCAGAAAAGCTTGCACAGCAGCATAGTTGGCATGGCGATCAAGAATCAAGCTCATCCGGTTGTCAACGTATCGAACCACAAGGCCAAAGGTTGGCAAGCGAGAAGACTCTAACAGACATTTTCCAAAGTACATGTGCTCGTATAGGCTTACCACAGCATGGCAGGCTGCCGGGGAAAAGTGGCTTCCCATCGGTGCACCTCGGATTTGTTGAATGGCCTGCTGACCCACCATGAATAGATTGAACTTGAAAGACACCTGTACAGCCTCCAGAAATAGGTCCATTGGGACGGCAACTCGTTTGTCATTCAACAGGCAATGTCGACCACGGATAGTTTTCATAACAGACATGTTGTTTTCCAAGTCCACAGTCACCACAACGCCTTTTAAGGCATGATCAAGATCCGCATCCGAGACGTCGTAAAAACGACAAAGCAATACGCGAAAGGTAATCATGAACCGCTCCCGTGGAATGCTCACGAAAAATCCTGACAAGTCTTGATTGTGCATGGCAAGCTTTTGTCTGTCTTGATCCGAGCTGTGACATCGCTTCTCAAAGAAAGCGTGTATGTTCTGCCAAAGCAAGATTGCATCGTTGTAAGATCGGGTGTGAGGACACACCTCAGCGACAAGCATCTCTGTGACTCGCGCCATCACAACCAAGAACTGGCGAGCCGGGTGAGAGGCAAAACTAACGATTGGCCTGCCTCCTTTCCATTCTTTCTTGAACTTGGGGAGAATGTAAGCCCATGACACACGGGCAGCACGAGATCCAAAACGGAAGGGAAAGGATTCAAGAATCCGAGGTGGCACTGCATGTTCCATCTGAACCATAATTGTCGAAGGATTTAACGACAATGGCTTGAAGACCGATTCGGCAGTAAAAGTGTTCTGGAGCATCATCCAATACTTCACAGGGCAGAAAACATGCGCATGCGAGCCTTCATGATCACGGACATGCCACACCAAGCCTTTGGTCCTTTTTCGCAACTCACGAACCTGATCCACTGACCAATGTGTTCCAACGTGTTGTGAGTGCATCTTCCATGCCTTCTGCCACACACTTCGAATATCAACAGTCGGATAATGCATCAAGCCATGGTGATCAATCCAATGCCTCACGTCTTCAAGAAACATCGTCCAATGATCCGTGGCGTTCATGAATACCGGATTGGAGCAACTGGACTGGGCCAACTGAGTCAAATCAGGTGGCAGGGTCAACAACGTGGCAGAAGAAGCAATGTGACCCTGGACAACAGTCAGGTGTGGATGACGTCGAAGAAGTTCATGGCAGCAACATGTGACACCAGCCTGTTGCGGCTCCTCGTGCGGGTCCCACGACTGTAGGATGGGTTTATGCGAAAACAACACATCCTTGATTTTAGGGTGACTTTTGGCAACGAGCGATGTCGCTGGAATGTGGTACGGCAGCAGTCGATCCGTCGATACATCCAAAATATCTCTCAACATGCCGCGAACCAAGCGTTTGAAGCCTACTTCAGGCAGCAAGAACGGAGTGGAAAGGGGGCGGCATGTAGTTGGGCACCTCAACTGTCGAAATTGCAGCACAGTATTCAATCTGGACCTGCAGATCGTCTCATAGAACGGGTCACCCAGATGAGTGGCCATCCTGAATAATCGATAGAGAAAATCCGAGTCAACTCGGTTGCTGCGCAGATATTTTTGGGCAAGAAAGGACTTCAACCCGTCAGAAGCTAAGTCAAACAGAATCTGATAACTGTATACAATGTTCTGAACAATGTGTGTCGACCGGAAGACCGAAGGAGTCAGTCCAGTGAGCTGGAAATTCCGACGTCGAAAGCGTCGAAAGGTTCTCCACGAGGTCACAAATCTGCGAACACATCTGACTGGATCCGAGTTGGCAATCTGTGCATGTTTTGCTCTGACAAGAGAGCGAACCCAAGGAGCATTGAGGTGAGGCTGTAGCAAGTTGATAAATGTCTGCTCAATCGTGTGCAAACAATCGACCTGTGGGACATGCATGATCAACAGAGGAATGGCCATGTGATAATTCTGTCGTCGATAATGCCAAAACAGCGAAAGTTCACCGCACACTGACTTGCCAGCCCTGATCTGTTGGAATTTCCCCCATCTTGTACGCTCACGGTCGCCCAGTGTTTGGGATGATGATCCGACATACATGAATTTCTGTAACTCAGGCTGGAGAAAGATGCGACAATAAATCACCGACTGCGTCTGAAAGAATTTCCAGGTGTAGCTGGAGCATTTTAAACGTAGCTGAGAGGTCAATGGCGACTGTACAAGCCCGAACTCACAAGCAAGCAAAAGGAGTTTTCCACGGATCCAAATAACAATGTCCATGCATTGTCGTCCGAACATGGTAGGGGTCTCGTAGAGACCTTGGAAAAATAGATGAGCATTCCGAAGCAAATCCACTTCACTTCGGTGCCGTTTCCACCAACCTTGTGGCGGATTGTCAATGCGATACACGTCCCTGGCATCCAATATGGCCTGTAGTCAAGCCACAAGAATTGTTCCGGCAGCAAGAATACGGAGCAGAGAATTCGCCTTAAGCTTGGGAATATCACGGATGGGTACGCCCCAATTGGCGACAACCTGATCCAATTCGGCCTGTTCATTGGAAGGAAGGTCCGCATGCCATCGTTGGACATGAGCTGTCCATGTCTGGAGCTTCTGTCGATTGTTCTTGCTCAAATTCAATCCTTCAATCCACGTCGATACTTCTTTGTCCGACTTGCAAGCCTTCCAACTGCGACTCAAGAAGTGACGTTTGCTGGGATCCGTGAGAACAATCTTCACAACCTGTCCAACATGCGAGGATGTTCCATACTCAGGCTGAGGAGCAGAACTCGAATTGCCTGGGTTGCGACCCTGGGTCTCAGCTTCATCGGGCTCGACACTCAAAGGTTCAGCGTGATTCCCGGATGGTTTGCCTTTCTGGAATGCCTGCATGAGACTGGTTTTAGGCTCAGCCGTCTGACCACGAAGAAGGCGAGTGGCACCATCCGGAACTTTCTGAGCTGAGGGCGCAGACTCTGGCACACGTCCTTGGGGGCTTTCTTCAATCGGCAACGTTTTCGGAACTGCAACCTCTTGATTAGAAGATCGGGAGGGGGAAGCATTCTCGAAATTCGCAAGTTGTTGTTGAAGAATCTGAATCTGATTGGCCATGGCTGCCTTCTCTGTGTCAACAGAGGCCTGAGGATACAGACCTAGCATGTAGTCAACAACCTTCTGTGCCAACAGGTGTGTGGCCTGCGACTTTGAGTCCGAACCGCTGCTCTTGGAAGCGGGGTCACTGACACCAAGCACAATAGAAGCAAGCTCATCCAAGTCGACGTCTTCATCTCGCAGCTTTCCGAACAAGGCATGGCAAAATACAACTTCACCGATCGATTTGAAGCCTGCAAAGAAAGTCGGCTTTCCTTCGGCAATATGGCGCACCCAATACGAATTCCAACCTTGATAGAGCAACGAGTGAAGCGGTATCATATGGGTCGGACATCCATCAATCTGCTTTCGAACTGTCCAGTCAGTCTTCTTTACCCAACGAGCCAAGTTCAAGCCTGCAATACAACGGGAATCCAAATAGTTTGGGTTCTGGCAAAACTCAGCGGGCATCATCGGGCCGAAGACTCTCGGGGAGTTTGCAGCAGGAGGGGAAGGGAGGCCTGGAATGCGGGGGGTTGGCGAAATGTTCATAATCTGAGCAATACGTGGATTGGGTTGCCACGTAAGATTCTGTGGCTGAAGCACTGCCGGTCTGTTCACTGGTGGGGCAGGTCGGGGTGCAGGGTGCTGCCAACTCTCAGGGGTAGGTGGGACCGAAGCCGGCAAGGAGGAGCTCCAGAAGGGGTTGCGGCGGGGGAAGCGTTCACGATCCATGGCAGGAAATGAGAACAACAACTGACTGCAAAGCTCAAGCCGGAATGATCTCAAGAAGCGACTCCAGAATGCAACTCCGATCTGATTTCCAGAGAAGTGATTTCCACTCAGTGATCTCCACTTGAACATGTTGTGAAACGGAATTGATTTCCGGAGCTGCTAACACAAGAACCCCGGTGGGCCGGCAACTTCGCCGAATAGCGACAAGGCCCTCGTGAGGGAGCTCTTGCCGAACACAACTGGAAAGGCTCCCACTGACCCGGCCTTCTGGATGTTCTGATCGTCCAATGAAGATACTCTCATGGACATGCTCAAACAGATTACAACAACCGTGCAAAGCTTCAAAGCAAATAAAGGCATGGTCAAATCTGCATGCCTGCCTTGTTCGAAATATGCAAGAAACATGTCAGAGTTTTCAGCGAGAGTCAAACTGCGTGAAAAACAACATGTTTTGAAAACACATGTTGTGGCCACCAGCTGGAGTACTTCTCCCCAAGTGCGCCACTGCAGGTACGTTTTCACTGCATTCACAGAAGCGTCTTCGTTGGCTGGAGACTTCTGTGATGCACTCCAGCCCCCTGCAAACTTAAAAGCGAAAAGAGCATGAAAACAAGAAAATTCATGGGTCAAAGCATGTACCTACAAAGATTTTCAACCAGAAACGCCGAGGAAAAGTGGACATGTGAATGCAGGTTTTTCGCATGTACAGCAGAATAACACAAACAGAGAGACTGAGAGAGAGAGAGAGAGAGAAAGAGAGAGAGAGAGAGAAAGAGAGAGAGAGAGAGATAGAGAGAGAGAGAGAGAGAGCAGCCCAACACCCACTCAATTTCTTCCAGGCGTCGTCGTTCTGAAATGGGGTTCCCGATGGCAAATGTAAGTCGGCAGCTATAGCTATGTAGCTCTACTTAGACTCTACTTTGATTGCAACAGAGGCCATCTGAAAAAAGCAGACCTCGTGAAGATGCATCCCACTTCAGGCACTAAACCCGACGAAAACCGACCCCTCCTCACGAAGCCACGGCCCTCAGGGAACCCCAGATCTGGAATTGATACTGCTCTTCCCCTCAGCCGATTGAAGCAGCCAAACGCAGGCAAAGGCTCCCTTGTAGACGAACGCATCTGCGGCCATTGGGGCACTGGCGATCACGGCAGCGCCTGCGGCCGTGGTCACCACATCACCTCGGCAATCACCCTAACGATGAGAACTTGAGGTTCAAAAAAAGGCTTTCCTAGCCCAGTCGCTTCGGGGAGCGGGGGCCGGCACGAAGGCCATGGAGCGGAGGAGGCAGGCAGCAGCCGCAAGAAGGCACCTGAGTGGCTCATCGGGGCTGTGGTCGATTTCACCGATCATGGGACTCGGGTTTGTTTTTCACGAGCCCGAGAGTCGCCGACCACAAGCCAATCAAGCCGCGTAACTGCAGACTCCATCTCGCGTGCTCTAGGAACCGCTGAAAAGGGCACTCCCCACTTTCAGAAGATGCTCGCCACCCCCCAAGCTCAAAACCTAAAAATGCAAACCTAAGCCCCACATTCGGGCAACCCTGTAAGGCCCGTGCTTGAATCCCGGGCCTCAAACCCTGGAATCACAAGCCCCTCGCACCACAAAACCGCTAAGCTCGCCAAACAAGAGGGTCAGGGGAGTTTAACGCAAGGACTCAAGCGAAGAAGCGAAGAACTGCAGAGTCCAAGTGGCACAGCCGGGAGCCGGGCGGCCATCGTGGCTGTGGCGGAGGAAGAGACGGGATCGGACCGGATGCAAAAACTCCTAAAAAATTGCTTCAGACGTGTTCAAGCCACGGGAAAATGTCACGACTTCGGGTGTTCAGGGTTTTTTCTGTGCTTTTTTGTGCAAGACATCAGCAGGTCTGAGATGCGGGGTTTGGAGGTTGTATGGGGTTTAGGGAAGGAAGGATAATGTCACGGGGTGTGTTTGACTCTCTACAACGAGCAGCACAGGGGCAAACAACAAGATTGAGCATAACGAAGCAGTACCAAGAGCAAATCTTAAGGCCGGGGTGCTCACATAAGAGGCACAGTCTGTAGTTGGTAAGACTGTTCCTGTCTAACCTGGTTGAATTGATCTACTCCTCCATAATCACTTCTAGAGAGGCTGGACCCTCCTCGCTCTATCCGAGAGCCACGCCGAATGGACGATCCTCTCTTGGTGGATCACCTGCCCAGCCGAAAGCACACAAACCCACCGGAACGGCCTTCCGAAATGTTCATACTTCAGGCTTCAGGCACAGGACGCCTACGTCTGACTATCTGGCTTGGCATCTGTTGCAGGGGCGGTGGTGTAGGTCTCGCCTGCGTCCACTCGTGCGACCATCTGCCACGTGCCATTTAAGGTTCGGGGTTTCGGGCCTGTGTCAACACCGTTACCTGGGCACATGGCCAGGGTCCCGTCCATCTTGTTCTCAATGGTTTATCGGCGTTCTTGAGCACCAATCAACCCAAACGTCAGCGTCTCGGGTGCCCAACACAGAAGGGAACACCGAATCCCGAGACCCACGCAGCAAGCAGAGCCATGCTCTTGATGATCTGGGGCGGGGGTGCTGCGACAGGGACTGGAGATCCTGAGTCACTGACTATGACCCACTCCGAGCCAAAGCCTGTTTTGATCGGTTCTTTAGACTCGTGGACTGGGCCCTGTGGCCTGCAGAGCCCAAACTTTGGGATTCTCGCCGGGGGATCCCCCTGCAGCATCCTGCGGCCGCAGCCTGAGCCACTGTGCACTGAACACGGCTGGAGCCTGGACCGCTTCGAGCATCTGCTTCCAGAGGTGCTGGATCTGAGACAGCGTCAACCTGCAACCACAGCCCGAAGGACGTCGAAGTCAAATTGAGCGTCGTAGTAGGAGTAGCCTTGTGCGAGTGGCAGTAGGAGCAGCCGTCGTCGTCTCAGCAATGGTAGGAACAGAGCGAACAGTAGCGGTAGCAGACGCAAACCGAGGAGTAGTCGTTGTGGCAATGGCATTGATAGAAATGCGACAGGAAGGAGCGCACACGCAAGGACAATGCCACAACCTTGTCTGCTGGATGAGGGCCTGACTAAGTCCACCTTGTAAGTCATGTGCACAGCACAAAGGACACCAAGTCCCAATTGACATCCGACGGGAACAGATCCACTGCAATAGCCGGCTAGGGATCGAAAGATTGGTGTTTTCACAGAGTGCTGCCTGCAAAATAACTCCGAAGAAACACACTCAACAGCCTGTGCTGCCATACTTTCCATCAAGGCAAGCCGGGGAGGTTTGAGGTTCGGGGCAGCGCAAACACAACAAAGGTATGCGGTCGAAGCGAAATCGAACTCTGCGAAGGCTTGCAATGACGCCACGAGATTCCACCTCCAACCCTAACCCCGAACCTGGTCCGTCTTCAAGGCTTCAACCCCCTCCCCTCCCCCGTCTCCATCCTGGGCTGGGACTGAAGGAAGCGACCTAGGTCCATATCGCCAGCCTCACCCGAAGAGACCGGAGATGGTGTTCTATCAACAGGCCAGTGGGGTCTGGAGCTTACAAAAATGTCATGCTGCTGTTGCTGCTGCTGCTGCTGATGATGATGACGATGACTGTGATGATGATGGTGATGATGACGATGACGATGGCGATGATGCTCTTGTTGTGCTGTCATTTCTCTCGTCGTTGTTGCCGTTATTGCTGCTGCTGCTGCTGTTATTGTTGGTTATTGTAGTCGTGGGCTTTTTTGCTCTTGCCGTCAGATACAGTTGCAGTTGCGATTGGTTCTACTTTGAGGCTGCTGCTGCTGTCGTCGCTGTATTGGTCGTTGTGGTTGTACCAGTTATTTTGTGCTAGGTCATCCTCGTTGCCAACGATGCCAACAACAAATGATCATTGCAGACGGGAGTGACACCAACGAACAAACAACATGACGACAACAACAAGGAAGGCGACGACGTCCTTTGAAGGTTTGCAACCCTTGTCATCATCACCACCATCATCATCAACATCATATCCTTCGGGCCTTGAGCTTTGGTTCCAGACCAAACGCTGGCCGTCCCGAAGCCGAGGAACTAGTTTCATCATTTCGGACCCGTAATTGACTGAAATTGCTTCTCATCAGTGCCGATGGTACTTCAATCGTGGTACACTGCTGAAACTTCAATTTCTTTCTTGCTTCGGGATCAGGCTTCGGGGTCTCATGGGCTATGATTTAGGGACAAAGGATGAACTTCCTGGTGTTCCTGCATTCAGGGGTGAGCTTCCGTGTAATGCCTGTGCCCCAAATGTTAAAACCGAGGCCTCCATGACGATGTTGATGCGGCCTCTCTCGCGGTCGACCTCCGCATCAACCACCTTCGGGGAGGCATTCATATAGCCCAAAAACGCATACTCCCAGCCTCATGCCAAACCCAAGCCTACATTCCAGCCCCGCCCTGAGTTCAGACAGAACTATTAGCTGGTGTTGTGAGAGTCTGGAGAAGCTCGAGGGCTCATCTACGTGCACCGAGAGAGCCTTTAAGACCAAGCCTTCAAAACCCCCATCGAGATCAAACAAACCGTTTGAGCCCCCTCATGAGGCCTGGATGACGTTGTCACGGTCTCGAAGCTGCTGGAGAAGCACAACTTCGTTTTGGAAGGCCTCGCAAGGATAAGGCCTTCACGTATGGTTTGAAGGGGTACTTGAGCCTCTGCGCACCATGCTAGATCCTAGCGAGACACGACGTAGTTGACCTCAAACCCAAGCCTAAAGAGCAGTTATGATGGGTAGCGACTTCCTGCGGAAAACTAGCAGCTGCCCGTTGCATTGAGCTCCACATCTTGCACTTAGGCTCCGCTCAAAGGCTGCCGGACGGACTGCTGCTCTCATTGATGGCACAAGGTCCCTCGTTCCAGTGCAGTTTGACCTAGTTCAGAATGCTTCTATCTGAAAGAGACCGAAGGAGCAGAATTTGTTCAACCTAACACATGTGCACACAAATCGCTGCGTGCATGTCTTGTACCAATAAACAAAAAATAGTTACATACATATTTATACGCACATGTAAGAATCGACTGAAACATGTGATTATGACACACAAGTCAAGGTTGTGCCTTTGTACCCAATGCTCGCCGATGCCCTATCTCCTCAAGCTGAAACCCTGCACCCCTTGCCTTTGTTCCCTGAGCTCATTTCCACAATTCCGCAACACTAGATGCTGAAGACTCTGGCCTCAAATTCATGTAGGGGACATCGAGATCTGATTCAAACACTTAGATTATTATTAGGTCCGATTGTCACTCGCAGGACGCCTGCCTCTAGCTGCTTCACGCTTTCGGTCCTTAGCCGCCACATGAGGATCTGGCATGGCGCACAGGGGCTCAACAGTTGCACAAACGGCATTCATACTTCAAGTGCATTCGGACTAGAAAGACCCACCACTTGGCAGCGTATGGGTCTCATGTGGGGTTGCCTGTGTGGGTTTTACAGTTTAGGGTTTTCAGGTGTCTGGGCATGTCGGTTGCAGTGGTCAACGAGTCAACGAACCATGTCGAGGGCAGCCCCTCAACGAGTTGAACCTGTCATCGAGACCACATGCTTCGGGTACAACAAAACCACGAGCAGCATGAACCCGAAGGCTACCATTCCGAAGCCCTGAAGCTCGAAACCCTGAAGCCATAAGGAACTGAACCCCCAAACCTCCAAACCGGAAGGCTCCTCCGACCCGAACATCAAAAGCTCAAGGCGTCCAGCGGTCTCTTTGAGCTTTTCGCGCCTGGGGTCTAGGGCCCCTCTGCCGTATGCTCCTACAGCCCCAAGTCATTAAACCCCACAAGCCTGGAAGCCGCACGAAATCCCCAAGGAATCACAGAACACATTCACCTCAAAGCCCTGAACCGTGCGAAGCGGGTGAAAAAAAAAACAACGGCCCCAAGAACCTGGGCACGGCACGCCACTCTTTTCAGAGCGAAGGTGGAGCCTTGCGGGTTCTGGACGAGGTAAACCTGGCCACTGACGCTTCGGGACTTTGGGGGCTTTCGGGTTTAGGGTTTAAGGTTTAGGGTGTAGGGTTTGGGATTTAGGGTTTATTTGTGGACTTTGGGGGCTTTCGGGTATAGGGCTGCAGGGTTGTAAGGTTTCCTAGGGCTTGGCGATTAGGTGTCAGCTAGGATACATCTGCTGTTCAACAGTTCTGGATTTGAGATTTACCCTGAGGAAGAGCCTCGCCCGCTGTAAAAAAGTTCTTGACTGTGTCTGGTCAGTTTCGTCTTTGAGCCACTTCCGAAAACCGCCGTCAGATCAGGAGGGCCGAGGACTTAGGCTGAAACGTGAGATAAGCAGCTTTGTCCACTGACACCAACTTCCTAACGCCGATCCGGTATGATTATTTAAGCAGGGCCTCTGCGGGCTTTTCTGTCTTCGAGCTGTCGTTCACATTCGAGAAAGGTTCCGTCATCGACATGGGCCACATGGGCTCCTTTTGCAACCTCAGGGAGATACACGTCTTGTTTGACAACTCGTAAGTCGTCACAAGGCCCAACAACGGAACCGCTGCATTCCCTAACTTCAGAGACTTTAATGCACATACTCCCTTCACCTTCCGATTCTAAGCAGGATTGACTATGCTGCGAAGAGCGGCTGTTAAAGCCCTCTTGAAGTCGTGTTGGGAGTTGTACCCGCCCAGCCCCCACATGCCTTCGAACTTCCACCACGGCCGATGGTGTTCAGCTGCGTATACCTTGCTCAACTTAGAACTCTCACACCCGAAACCTGAGGTCCAAACCCGAATCTGCTTCCCCCGTCATGACCAACAACATGCCTCCGAAGCCTTAATCCCATGCCGTAGTTTCAAAAGTTCACCGAAATCCAAAAGACACGGTGTACACAAGCGATGAGCCCGAACAGTTTGCAACAGCACTCTTAGGTCCCTCAAAGCTATACACCCGGCGCGCTTCTCGTGCCTTGTAAACCCCAAGAACCCAGTCCACTCTGCACAGAGTGCTCGAGGGTCATGGACATAAGGGCTTCGAGTTCGACGGGTTTGGACTCCCGCTCCTCATGCCTAAATCGAGAAACCATGCTACCCCAGCCTCGTGCAGGTGATGCCGATGACTCAGGAAGATAAAGATAAAATGACTTTGATGATCCAGGATGGCGGTCGTGATGGCGAAAAGATTATGCTTCCTGATGATGACACTGTGCAAGTGGACAGCCTGCACCCCAACATTCGGGTTCGGGCTCAAGGCGACATGCGGCTGCGAAAGAGGGTAAGCTCTCGGTTGGGTTTTGGGACTTATCCTTCTTCGGAGCAGGGCCTGTCGCGGCTAGAAGTTCAAGCTCGCATTCAACTTGCAACCCAGTGCTCTTTGGGATTCAGGAGGATTTTAGACCGGTTTAGCTTCAGAAGCTCATGTCGCAGGGCTTCGAACTTGGAGTTTCAGGCTTTTGAGTCTCGGGGTTAGCTCAGGGTGCATTGTTGGTGATTACAGCCAACAAAACCTAAATCGGGCCCCCGACGGCACACCGTTTACGACCACCACCTCGCTGACTTTGACTTGCGATCGGTAGGCTCGAAGGAGTGAAGATTCGACGATTTTGGAGTAGGGCGCGGCAAGAGTGCAGCGCTTCGGACGTTTCGGGTTTAGGGTTTGAAGCTTTCGAGTGCTGGGTTGCTGGGTTTCTTCGGTTTTGGGAAATGGGCCATGCTTCGGTTCGTGGTGCTTGGAGCTCAGCTTGCCGCGGCCCGGCAGTTGAGAAGTCCCACATGGAGAGGCCCCAGCCACCCAGCCACCCACGTTATTCGATTCTTCTGAAGAGAACCAGCGTCGCCACTCATCACCCCGACACCTGCACCTGCAATGCCCTCAAATTCAGTTCCTCTCACCACGACACGCGATCCCACGTTCCCGCAACCCTACAGGGTCAGGGGGTTCTAAACCCTCAGCGAAAAAGAACAGGCCTGCACGGCGAAGCCCGCACCTCAACTCCCAAAAACATGCAAAAGGCAGGCGCCTTGGAACCCTTCGCATGCTCCGCACCTGGGTTCGAGGTTTACAAGGAACCCTTGCCCATCCACAAAGCTTTAAGATCTGCATCCGAGGAAATCACCGATCATTGGCACGGTTCACGGTGTGGGATCAGGCTGCCGGACTTCCGAGCTTCGATGCAGGCGCACAGCCAGAGCGACTGCTCAGTTCAAAAAACCTGTCACACTTGATGTCACAAATCGCAAACTACACTCATCACAAACCCCCTGAAGTTGACTCACGGAATTATCGGGTCTCCGTGCCACAGCAGCGCTAGCAAGACCATACATCAACACAAGTTAGCGGAAGACTCCTTATATGAACCTCTATCTTAAACCCATTCCACAAGCCTAACGGGCCTTATTCAAGCCAACCCGAAAGATCCCCAGCCCCGGGCTTGCGGACCAGCCTTGCACTTGCTCCGGAGGCTCGGGTGGCTCGGCCTGCAATTTCTCCCTCACTGCACTTTCGGCTTGTTCTGACCTGACCCCCCTCCCCTTTGTCCTATACACAGATGTGTGCATGCCTGCCTGCATACATGCAAGCACATTACACAGAGGGATCACAAGTACACAGACAGATGGACAGGCAAACAGCCGACGGACGGATGGACGGACGTAGAGGGACAGACCGAGAGAGAGAGAGAGAGAGAGAGAGAGAGCGAGAGAGAGAGAGAGACAGACAGACAGACCGACCGACAGATAGATAGATGGATAGATCGATAGATCGACAGATGGATAGATGGATCGATCGATAGATGGATCGATCGATAGATGGATAGACACACAAATATATGTACTTGCTTACAAGTGTTTGCGCAACATGTGTACACCTGTTTAAGCCATGCATACACGCAGACAGCCGGATAGACGGACGGACGGCATTTATCACATGGCCCTAAGGTGGCCTAAACTGTCAAACCGCCAGTCGCCTATCCGTAGTTCCTCGACTTGGTTCTGATTCTGTGCCCATGAAACCTCGCAACAGCATCTCCTAAGAAGCAAGACTATCCCTCTCTCTCACATCAGCCGTTCAGTGCTTGTCGTGCGGAGACCCCCAAGCCTAGAGGGCTTTACGCTTAAAACTTGAACCTCAAAGTGGTAGCACTGCACCGCGTTCCCAGAACGCTGCCTCAAATCAGCCCTCGGACGACAATCCCCGCACATGTGTTCACAGATTCTGGCGGACGGCCGGATCGTAGGCCAGACTGAAAAGAGGTCGGGCCTGTTTCGGCGTATGGCTCGGCGACCTGCTCTTGTTTTCTTTTTGGAGGGAGGGAGGGAGGGAGGGAGGGAGGGGGGGCAGCTTGTGGGTTGAAGGGCGTTAGTTTAGGACAAGGGCAAAGGGAATCAGAACTTGCGGGGCTTGTGGGTTTGGGGCTTCCGGATTCAGGGAATTGGGGTCCGCTTTCGGGTTGCGAGGATTTGGGGTTTACCGTGTAGGACAATCCGGCTTTCAGGATTTGGGTGTGAGGGTTGAGGGCGGTGTAGGGAGATTTCGGAACTAGGGATCAAGCTTTAAACGTTCATTTTCAAGGCTTCGGGAAGTCTAAGCTGTTCTGACAACTTTGCTAGTTTTGTTCCTTCTCAAGACTGTAGACTGTACTGTGCCGCAGTTCGCCTCCTCATGCTTCTATGGACTCATTGACCCGCCCGTGGCACGATTGTGAAATTTCATGTCCTACACTTGATTTGGGGTGTCTGTCGGCAACTACCCTCGGCCGCACCGAAGCGGACCAATTACGAAACACCTTTTCAAGAACGGACTTGAGTTCGTTTTGCGAGTTGCTTCTTCTTAAGGCTTAAACGCCAGAACCCCGAAACTGCAACGCCCCTTTTCCTGTTTCTGAAACACGTCTCTCAGACCAGCGAACCCTACAAAAGCCGGGCCTCTCTGCGGGCGCCGGGGCCGTGGATTTCGCCGCCAGCACGGCCAAGGCCAGTGTGGAGGCGGCTTCCGACTCTGGTGGAGCGGGCAGCGGAGAGAGGAGTGGGGGAGATTGGGAGTTGGGTTAAGGGGAATCTAGATTTTGTAGATTTTCGGGTGTGGGTTTTAGAGGGTCTTCATGGATTGGTCTGAGTCTAGACCTTGAAGAGAGGGTAATCGAGTGAGACACCCGAAGCCGGTGGACCCCGCGCCTGCCAGTGTCATCGACTTCGGCCCCTGAGCGAGGATGTCGTGTTCTTCCTACTCCTATCCTTTTACAGCGGCTTTGACAAGCAGAAAACTGATTCTGGGTACATTGTAGTAACTTGTATCGGGAAACGCAGACCGCCACAATGCTAATCTTGGAGCCTAAACTCGCCGCGGTGGGGGTTCGGGTTGCAGTCGAGCTGAAGGGTGGCGACTTGAGGTTCTTGGTGGTAAAACTTGGCCCTTTCAGGGTTTGAGCGCTTGGGACCAAAAACCATGGTGGGCTTGTCCAGGCAGTTTGCCTTCCGGGCGTGTCCCTACCATCTGAGCCGCAAAACCTAGCCAGCTGAATCCCTCCTGCACGCTACGTCCATCATAGACCCTTGCCCTAAAACGTTCACCTGAAAGTTTGCGGCAAGGATCTTGCACAGTACTTGCAACGGTTTTCTGCCGTTGGTCTGTTTCCTGTTGCGAAACACATGCAGGGCGTGGAAATGGCGCGATCCTTCTTCGAGGGTTTGGGCTCCCGTGGCCTTTGGGAAGTTTCCGCTTAAAACTGAGGCAAAAGCCCGCAACCCCCAAGCTGCGGAGCTGGAGGCTCGGAGTCTCTACGTGTATATAGTTTGGAGGCTTCCCCACAGCCTTTTGGGCGTCGGGGTTCGAGTTCTGAGGCTTAGCACTAGCCTTTGGAAACAAACGACCCTGCCCAAAAACCAGATGCCTTCAGCTTCTCATTCAGGTCTACGCCAGTCTCAAACTTCTCGGAGGTTTCGAAACCTTGAAGCCGAAACCTAAACCCTGAATTGAACCTTGGACCCCCGGGCGCCCCACCGAGATCCGTCCCTGTTGGGGAGATTCCACCTCCTTGATGGGAGACCTGAAAACTTCCAATGAGGGGTTCTTGTGGGAAAACAAACTTGGGGACTTTGGGGGCGAGGTTCTCGGAGTGGAAGGATGAATCAATAGCGTCGGATCTTGCACTTGAGGATGTAAAAGCTTTCCGGCACGAAAGGAGAGGAGCGTCGGACACCAGATGGGGCTAATATAAAAGCCTGGATAGTTGGACTCGGGAATAAGGGTGTATCATCATTGCAATAATCGACGGTTCAGGGCATATGGTCCTTACTAATGACTCAGTCCGCACATCAGGCCCTAAGTCCGAAACTCTGAACACTAAGCCCCAGACCTGACTCAACGGCTGAGGATTGTCTGGCTTACAAGGGCCATTCTTTGGCTGGGGAGCTGGAGAGCTATAAGGTTCTGCGGCTCTGCGATGTGAGGCGTGGGAAGGTCTGAGTGACATGCTTTTTGAGGTTTGAGTGTTAACACTTCACCGATGAGCAAAAATCAATGAGCCTTACTTCTTATACATGCCTCTTACAAGCTTGCCAAACTCCGCATCAACAATCTACGCTTGATCTTCAAGTCCCACTTAAACACCCTGCCTCGTATCGAACATGCCTGGTCCCCGTCGGTTGTGTAAGCACTGCATGAGGTGGCAATCCAAATTAGATGAATGTAGATTGACCTGCTACACCAAAATGTCGCACATGTAGCTCCATGACAAAAAAGTCCTGGGCACTAAACCCGAAACGAAACCCTGTAAATCAGGACCGCTAGCCCTCCAGCCCAGATTTTTTCAAGCTAAAGCTTCACACCGAGGCAGCGGCAGCGGAGCAACAGACATGGCCGTCGACGTATACTCCTGTCCAATATGCGTTTCGTTCTTTAGCGGTTAGTCTCTGGCGAGGTTTCCGTGGATTGTGGCATTGCGAGGTTTTCGCACCATGCGGCCACAAGATCTTTATTTGCCCAGGGTGCGGTGAGAACCTCCACTCTGGGAGAAGGGGCAAGGATTTCGGGATTTAAGTTCTTGGGAGGTTTAAGGTGTATGCCGTGACTACCAGGTATCGGACTCTGTGGGTTGAAGAGGTGACAGCAAACCTGCACGGTGGCGGTTCCGTGTGGCCTTCGCGTGGGCGTGAAAAATCAAAACTTCTAACGGCACGCTAAATTACTTTGGACAGGGCTCGGCCGACGTAAAGCAGCTAGTTTTGTTCAAATCTGAAACCCCAAAGCCTGAACCTCACAGAACCTCACAGTTAGAAAATATGTCTGTTTGCACTCCCTCGGTATTTGCACCATAATAAAAGATATCAGAGCGGAAACCTGCATTACACCGGTTACACTGAACCTTTCATCCGCTTTTGGCCCTTCGACCGAAGCTTTCGAACCAGGTCTCCTGCGTGCTGCGGAGCTGACCTGCGCGGGGCATTCAAGGTTTCAGGTTTCAGCGTCGAGGCTGGCTTTCGAATCATGGTTGTCTCTCCTGTAAATTTCCTGAACTTGTTTTTCCCACCATACAGATTCTACTCCGTCAAATTCCAGTCCGATTCTAGCGGTTTGCCCCTTATCTAGTCCCTTTCGACTCAGAGTCCCTTTTCAAAGTCTTTAGTCACTCTATAGCGGTTTGCTCCTGTTTCTCGACTTTTCTAGTGCCGCTCGATTCGTTCGCGCCATTGTTGCCATTCCGGGCGGCTTATTGGCAAATTCCATGGCCTCTTTCGAGCGGTTTGCTCTTTTTTCTCAACTTGGCCTGTCTTTCGAGCAATGTGCTACTGTTTCTCAACTTTTCCAAGTCCCTTTCGACTGGTTCGCTAATCTGTTGACAGCTTCTCTTTTCTGTGATTTTTTGAGTCTCTTTCGAGCGGGTTGCTGCTGTTTCTCAACTTTTCTAATCCCTGTCGACGTGTTTGCTCCTCGTTCGTCCGATCCTCCTCCTTGTCAAAGTCTACAGGATAGTTCCTTTCAAGCGGCTTGGTCTTGTTTCTCAACTGTTATTTGGCCAAAGTCTCATCTTTGTTGTCCGCCTTGTCGACGTCTGTGGTTGCTTTAGGGTGGCCTGCTCCAGTGTCTAAACTTGCTTGTTCCTTTCGACTCGTGCGCCTTGTTGTTTTTTCAGATAAAGAGCCTCTAGTCCCTTTCGAGCGGCGTGCTCCTGTTTCTCAAGCTGTCTAATCCCGTTCGACTGATTCGCTCTCCTTTGTACAAAGTCTCCTTTTTTTTAAAGTCGCAGGCCCGTTTTGAGCAGGCTGCTGTCGTTGCTGTACTTATCCGGGCACTGTCGACTGGTTTGCTTTTGTTTTGTCAGAAACAGCTCTTTGTCAACCTCACTAGCCCCGTTGCAGCGGTTTAGCTCATGTAACTGTTCGAGTCTCTTTCGACTGGTCCGCTCATGAATGTTTGCCAGGTTTTTTGGTCTGCTCCTGCTTCTCAACTTTTCCGCCCCTGTTGAAAATGTGCTCCTGCTTCTCAACTTGTGTAGTCAAGTTCGACTGGTTCGCTTTCTTTGGTTAGTTCTGTTCTTTATCAACTTCTCGAATCCCTTTTGGGCAGCTAGCTTTTGTCCCTGGCCTTTTTAAATCCTTCTCGACTGCATCGCTCTCTTTTCTCAGCTTTGCCCGATTGGCTCGCTCTTCTTCTATTAGGTTTTCCACGTCATTCGAGCGGTTTGCATCCTTTTCTAAACTTGTCTAGTCCTGTCGACCTGTTCGAACGGCTTGCTCTTGCTTTTCAACTTTTCCCGTCCCTTGTCGCTTTTGTCGGTTTGCTCCCGCTTCTATTTAGTTCTCACCCTTCTCGACTAGCTCGCGCTTCTTTTGTTTTCGTACTCCTCTGCGTCAAACGCCTTGGTCCCTTTCGGCTGGTTCTTTGTTCTGCCGCTAGATTCTCCTCTCAAACCTTCTAGCTGCTTTCGAGCGATCTGCTCCATGTTTATCAACTTATCCTGTTCCTTTCGACTGGTTCGCTCGTGTGTCGAACTCTGCTGTATGTGAAACTCGCCATTCAATCCCTTGCGACAGAATCGCATTTCTACTATGAAATCAACTGCCACTCTTTGTCACATTCTCCAGTCCGTTTCGAGCTTTTTCCCTTTTCTCCTTCTTGAACTCTCTAATTTCTTTCGAGCGGCTTGCTCCTGTTTTCTCAATTTTGGTAGTACCTTTCGATTGGATCGCTCTTATTTGTTCAAAGTCTCCTCTTTGTCAAACTCGCTAGTTCCTTTTGAGCGGTTTGCTCCTGTTACTCAACGCCACTTTCGGCTGGCTCAATTTTCTGTTGTCAGGTTCTCCTCTTCGTAAAATGTCTAGTCTTTTTCCAGTGGTTCGCTGCTGTTTCTCAACTTTGGCCAGTCCCTGTCGACTGCGTTGCTCATAGTTTCTCATAGTAGGTCAGGTTCTCGTCGTTGCCAAACTCTGCGGTCCGGTTCGAGCTTGGCTACATGTTTAGAAACTTCTCTCGTCCGTGTTGGAAGATTCTCTCTCCAGTGCCTTGAACTCACCCTGTTTGGTCCTTTTCGACTGGTTCGGGTGTTGTCAGATTCTCCTCTTCGTCGAATTCCCTGTTCGCCTTTCGAGCGTTCTTCATGTTGCACATTGGTCCTGATCCGTTTCGACTGCTCGGCCCTTGTGATGTCAGATTCTCCTGGTTGTCATAGTCTCTACCTACGGTCAAACGTTTTGCTGCTGCTGCTGTTTCTCAACTTTGCGTCGCAGGAGGCTGGTTCGCTCTTCTTTATCAAAATGATATGCTTGTTGTACTGTTGCAGCTGAAGTTCTCGGCATTTTGGTCTATGGCATCTGGCTCCATCCGTTTCACCAGGTCAGGGTATGGCTACGTTGAGGACAACCCCGATGAAGAGCAAGCATCGAATCCACATCCTAAAGTCCGAAATCCTCTTACCAAGCACCTGCAGAAGCCGTCAAAAGCAAACTCCCCTCAGAAACTCCACTATCTTGTGTTTAAAGATTGAGCAGTTTTCCTTCTTTCTGAGTCTCTGCACCCCGGCCTGGATCGTCGTCCTCCTCTTCGTCCACGGTCTGGTCCTCTGGCAGTCGGCGCATCGGGCTGCCTGAGGTAGGGGCTGGAGCTCGCATTAGACAACGAACCACGGAGGAAAGTTTAGATGTTTTTGCTTAAACTGTTTGATGGATCAGGGTTGAGGGTTTAGGGATGAATGTTCGACTCTTTGGTTTGGGCGGGGGTATCCAGGATTGAGGTTTCAATTTCACAGGTTTGGAAGAAGAGTATCGCAGCTACCGGAAAGGTCCTTCTTACCCTGTTTCAGTCTCTACCAAATAAGTGTGACCAAGTTCCGGAGTCGTCCAAGCTCGGCTGGGTCGAGGGCTTTGTGGCTTGGGGTACTTGGGTTTCGACGGCTTTGCTGGCAACTTTATTTAGGCGTTCCGCTTGAGGGTTTCCGGCTTCAAAAACCAGAGTTGCAAGTCTGGGAGCCTAAAGCTGCTAAAGGCTGCTGTCGATTCGAAGCACCAGGACGATGCCCGCGACAAGATATCCGACGTGAACTGCACAGTGACCGTAAAGGGGTTAGATTTTACCATTCTGCGGGACTCCAACATAGACCCTGACCGAGCCTTAGTCCACGCAGACCCTGTTTTCAGGGCGAAGGTTCGTCGGTCTTTCAACACGACAACAAATGCACAAGGATCTCACAAGTAAGCTATCGGGAATCTCCTGGAGGCCCAATGCCCATTCCAATTCCGGATCTTTTCCGTCTCCCTGCCCGGCTGCCTAGGCCCAGAATCCGAGGTCTGAGGCGAGGGGCAGCCTGTCGACGTGTTTGTCGTTTCCCTTATCGGGAACCGCGTGTCACTGGGTTATGGGCTTCACGGTTCAGGAGGTTCAGGCCGCGACAGTTTGGGAATCAATTGGCTTCGAAGTACTGCTGAGAAAGGTTAGTCTGTGTACGCCGTTGGATAAGGTGGTCAGTTTCTCTCGTTCTTAGTTTCACCAAGTCTACCCGTTGACACATACCTCGCCTGGATTTTCCGAGCTGCGAGCGCCGAAACCCTACCCTGAACTTCAGAGAACCATCCCTAAATGGTCTGAGTGTCTAAACCCTGCTACCCCCATCCGACACCCACACTTGGACTTGTAGCGTCTCTTTCTGTGCTTCTACGATAGGGCTGAGGGTTTAAGGCTTTGGGTAGTGGCCACCCAAACCCGAGGCTTCAACTACACCTTTAGCACTGAACAAGACTGAACAACGAAACCTTGCCTCTGAATCCGAAACCCCAAACACCAAACCCCGAATCCCAAAACTGAAACTCCACAAACTCCTAGGTAATCCGAAACCCCGGAATCCTAAACCTAGAACCCTCAACCCAACGACGCGCCTGGTCCCTAACGGGCCCTGAGGGCTGGAACCGCTTCGCCGGCGGCGCGGCCTGATGCCAAAGCCAGAGTTCTCACAATCGTCTGGCAGACCTCAACCCGCCGCTCGCTGCCTCTAAGATGGCGCGGGCCTGTTGCATCATGTCAGCTGCCTCGGGGAAGCGCAGAGAACCCGCAGAGTCAGGTGACAGGTCGGTTCTTCGACGTGTGGGACATTGGAGCTTCTGAGAGGAGCCGCCGGGTGGGAAAAGAAAGGGTGTTCCTACGAAGATGCAAACAGGAACTAAGCTTGTCAACCCTTGAGCCCTAGCAGAAGGAAGCCCCCAACATCCAAACCTCACACTGTAAATCGAACTCCCTTCCTGTGTCGCAGGTTTAATCTGAAAGGCTCAGGGTTAAAGAAGACTGACGGTAGCAAACAGTGTAAGAACAGCGAGACCTAGAAGATAAATCGTCACGTGCATCCACGGAAAGGCTCGGGGTCCAGTAATACTGTAAGTAATATTAGCACTGAGAATATGCCAAACGCCATTTTCAACCATGAGCATGCTTGCAAGTCCAGATGCCTTTCAAAAACACTCTCACTAATAAGCATGCGAACCCTTCACAAAACGACCACCACAGCCGCCACCGAAGCCGCCGCCACCACCATCACCGCCAACAACAACTTCAACACCAACACAAATACAGCAGGAATAACACTAGCAGTTCAAACTAGCAGTCGCCGCCTCATGCTCTTCAATGTCGTCCTCATCATCTTGAATCTCAAACTGGCAACGAGCACTGCCACTTCCGAACACTGGGCTTTGCGCTAGCCGCGTTTGGTCTTCAGCCGCCTGCTTCTGTTCCTGTGCGGATCGGAACAGGTGCCTAGAGTTCGGGGTATCACCTGCAAGTGTTTTGCTTTGTTTCGGTTGCAATACAAGCTCATGAATACTTCGCAACATGGCCTTTGCTGGATTGTGCGTGCATGTTGTTAGTTGGAGCTTCGCCGTCAGGGATACAAAGGGCAGTCAGAGAACTCATCTGCCTTGCATTCACCTCAGCATTGAACAAGCTCCTACATAAGGGCCTCCAAAAGACAAGCACACGGAAGCCCGCGCGCAGTACATCTAGCTACACATTCTGATCTCGTCAAGAGTAAACTCCAATTGTCTTGAAATCTAAACCCCAAGCCTCATGCAACTGAACCTCCAACATAAGTCTTAGACTACTGAGCTACTAAATGCTAAACTAAACATTGAACCCTAGACCTTAGATCCCTAAACCTTGACTCCCATACCCGGAAAGAACAGTCTTTCGACCCCATGGCCCGCCTCGACTTTCCGCCACGATGCGGCAAGCCGGTCCTGGCGGGAGCTTCCCAAGCTGAGGAAAGACTTCAGTGACTTTGAACTGGCCAGGACGGAAGTCCTTGGGCCGGGGGTGTAGGTTTCAAGGGCTTGAAAGTTGAACAACCAGGGTTTACGGTCTAAGGGTTTTAGGGATTGTGAGATAGTTCAGCAACAACAAACCTTGAACGATGCTGCTCTTGAAGTCAGATGGTGAACAAGCCCTGACGTTCTAAAGCTGCACTGTGAATCCCGTGTGCTCTAAGCCCGAAACCTTATGGCTGAGGATTTGGGAATCTAGTGTTCAGCGTTTTGGGGGTGCTCAGGGTTTGGGTTGGGACCACCGCCCGAGCGAGACGCAACGGACGCACTACTCAAGCGTGGTCAACAGACGAAGACTAGATGGAGACCCCGGAACAGGGGCTTATAGCGGTGAAATGATGCGGATAAGGGTGCCCGATTTACAACACAAAGCAACGAAGGTTGAGGTTAGATCCCTGCCTCTTCGCTGCCGATGACGGCGAGCAAGTGCTGAAAGGCCTTTCCATGGACACGCCGCTTAAAAGAACTCTTCTAGCGAGTGGACTGCTAGAGTGCTGAGGTGCATCAGACCTGTCATCATCATCCACACATAATTATGCAAGAGCTCTCAATAACGTGCAAACAGATGTCGTGCTGAAACAAATGGTTCAGTCTCACAGGTCTCGAGCCTGAAATCTGAACCTCTGCACCCTCAAACTTCAGGCAGTGTGGTGAAACCTGACCTGTCTTGCCTTAAGCCTTCCGCTCCTTAACCGCACAAAGTCTGCATGCTGAGAAGGCTTGCCCGAATTCAAACGCGTCCGCCTCCTGCAGCCTCTCCTTGCTGCTCGCCTCCCTGGTTTTATCTCCAGGCTTGGAGCTGGAGGTTGATGGTTGATGTGCTTCGTGGGTGGTCTAGAAGCCGTAGGGATAGAAGGTTTTGTGGCGGCGTATGGGGCCTAGAGAATCTGACAAACAGGTAGCAAACCGCTCGGAACGAACTATAGAATCTGACGAACCGACAGGTAGCAGAGAATCTGACAAACAGGTAGCAAACCACTCGGAATGGACAATAGAATCTGACGAACAGGTAGCAATCCGCTCGAAAGGGACTAGAGAATCTGACAGGTAGCAAACCGCTCGACAGGTAGCAGAGAATCTGACAAACAGGTAGCAGACCGCTCGAAACAGACTAGAATGGACTAGAGAATCTGTCAAACAGGTAGCAAAACGCTCGAAAGGGACTACAGCAGACGCGAGAATCTGACAAGCAGGTAGCAAACCGCTCGAAAGGGACTAAAGAATTTGACAAACAGCTAGCAGAGAATCTCAAAAAGGTAGCAAACCGCTCGAAAAGGCCTAGAGAATCTGACGAACAGGTAGCAAACCGTCGTCAAGGGACTAGAGACTCTGACAAACAGGTAGCAAACGGGTAGCAAACCGCTCGAAAGGGACTAGAGAATCTGACAAACAGGTAGCAGACCGCTCGAAAAGGACTAGAGAATCTGGCAAACAGGTAGCAAAACGCTCGAAAGGGACGAGAGAATCTGACGAGGAGGTAACAAGCCGCTCGAAAGGGACTGGAGCATCTGACAAACAGTAGCAAACCGCTCGAAAGGGCATAGGGAATCTGACAAACATCAAACCACTGGTGCACTTTACGGGCTACATCGTTACATCACACTGCATCCTAAATAGGGCAACGGCCAGATTTGCTACCACGAAGTCTTGGCAAACTATGCAGTGCTTGTACCGGTGTGCAGCGATGACCACGGAATCGTCTGAACATGGTCTCGGTAAGAACTCGGATGATTGGAAGAAGAACCCAAGCGAGACCTGAACACCCTGAGGACCCTAGCAAACCCATAAGCAGGTGCTGCTGAGTGGCGAGATCGCCATGGCTGCAGCAATGGACCCCGCCACTCTAAGTTCCCTTGCTAGGAGTACTTCTTGAGTTGTGCCAAGCTTGACGAAGTGATTGAGGCTTTAGGGGCTAGACTTGGGGAGTGCTCCCCCCCGAAAAGCAGACCCAATTACTAATTGCCATCAGCCTCATTGACTACGAGCGTCTGGTCTCGGGCTTCGAACTAACTAGGGTTCGCTCTATGTGCTAGAAGCTCTGCGACTGTGATGACATGCTACACAGTATGCTCTGGGCTTTATAATCTCAGTATATTGCGGAACGCTTGAGTTGCGGCGTCGAGAAGCAACAGCATGCATCTGAAGCACTTAGAGCCCTCCTCACACGGCCGTTTCCTGTTCCGCGGGGTTTTAACGCACGGAACCTGTCTTTGAAACTCCGCAGCGGAAGTCAGGATTCGACTCAGAGATCTGGGTGCCATCACCTCGTGTGGAGTAGGTTTTCGGTCTGGAGGCAGTTTTGATTTATGGGCATATGGTTTAAGTGGCGCGGTCTTTTCTGGGCAGGGTTTTAGGCAATGTCCTCCCACCTGGAGCTTTGTATTCATCCAGGAGTGCAAGAGCTTGCCCCAGGCTTGTTGCGCTTAACCGACAAAAAGCTAGAAGAGGTAATACCACAAACGGAAACACACGCAGTGGCAGCAGTGGTCTACTGTGACCAAGACCACTGCTACTGATCCTCGAGCTCGTTGTCCAACTTCCAGGGCTACTCCTGTGGCTGCACCTGTACTCGCGGTTCCAGTAGAAGTGAATAGAAGGAAGAGAAGCCCACCAGAACCAACATCACCATCGACATGCTTCTCAGCATCGGCATCTTCACCATCACGATTCCTCACCCTCCTCCTCCTCCTCATCATCATCAGCAGCATCATCATTTCTATCACAATCATCACCAAAACCACCAGCATTACAACCATCACCAGCATCACGGCGACGCAGGCGTCACCGGCGTCACCCTCCTCCTCCTCCTCCTCCTCCTCCTCCTCCTCCTCCTCCTCCTCCTCCTCCTCCTCCTCCTCCCCATCATCATCATCATCATCATAGGAATCACCGCTATCATGATCACGATGACGATTACACTGCCATCAGCGGAAAAATCTTGCTCATCCGCAACATGTGGTGCCCAGAGGCGACGTCGACATCTATGGCGCACGCATGTTGGTTTGCATTGTTTGCATTGCGGCAATGTCCAAGGGGCCGGGTGGCCCGGAGAGGCGACTCCGTGTAGTTGGCCCAGTCGCCTCAGCTGTCCGCGGAGGTTTCCAGGAATGTTAGCATGAACTGCCTATGACTAGCTGAAAGATGGAAAAAGCCGAAAACAACATCCGGTGAGACCCCTGCAAGCTCTCAATAAAGCCGACACTGTGAGGAACGGGAACCACCTGACATCTTTAACCCGGATCCAAGGGGCCCCAAGCGGATCCTGTGAGGCCATCCTGGAAGAACATGCCTCGATGTAGTGGGCGTTCTATGCTTGGCCTTTTCGGATTCCAAAACCTTTGCTTAAACAACTAGACTTCAAGACTTTGAGGCATCGCACTAGCGTCTTTCGAGTGCCCGCTTCGTGCGTTGTAAACTCAAGACCCAGCCCTTTCCGAGGCACGAGTTCTGGTCTTGATTGGGGTTGAGGGAAGGGTTCAGTGCTTCTGAGGCTAGGAACTCAGGGATACGCCACACGACCTGTGCACCCCTCGAAACTCCAAGCCCTGAAGCCACCCTGAACCCTCGCCCGTTTGGGGTGGCTGGGCTTCGCTTTGCTGAGATCGTGCTGAGGGTAGTAGGGGTGGCATTGGACAAGGTGCCGATGATCGCGAACATCGCCAGCCTTCCCAGTTATGACGCTTAGGGCTTAGGGTCTGGAGTTTGGGGTTTGGGATTTTTGGGGGTTTGTGGGCTCGCCGGCTTCAATGTCAAGATGCCTTAATTACCGACTTGGCCGCGGATTACTCTAGGATTCCTGACTTCGCAGGGTAAGGCTTGTTGATCTTATGCTGTTTTCTGTTTTCAATCAGCCTGGATTGCTGAGTGGGGTCCTTGAAGTAAGGTATGTTTGCACACAGAGTGCCGGATTGTTCTAGGGCAACTGTGGACTGTGGTCTTGGGGATAGGATACAAGCTCATTTAACTGCCATGCCTGCCATTGTTGATCTCGGCGTTCAGGCTCTTCATCTTCTTCTCGGAGTCCTGGCACTTCCCAAAACATATTCTCATGTTGGCATCATAACAACTGTACGACAAGTAGTAGTAGTAGTAGTAGTAGTAGTAGTAGTAGTAGTAGTAGTAGTAGCAGTAGTAGTAGCAGTAGTAGTAGTAGTAGTAGTCGTAGTAGTAGTAGTAGTAGCAGTAGTAGTAGCAGTAGTAGTAGTAGTAGTAGCAGTAGTAGTAGTAGTAGTCGTAGTGGTAGTAGTAGTAGTAGTAGTAGTAGTAGTAGTAGTAGTAGTAGTAGTAGTAGTAGTAATCGCAACTCTGATGGAGAAGGGGTGTCCATTGCAACCGTGGTCAGAGACCCTAGAATGCCAATCTTTCAATCTCCAATCACATTCCTGTCAAAGACGGTGAAGTAACAACCTTCGGTTCGATTCTGTTGCAAGACGCTCGGTAGTTTTGCTTCTGGAAAGGGGAGCCGCGTAAATTCAACGGACAAACCTCAGAACACACACCGGCGCCTCAACAGCGCCCTCGCCACCTAGAGCAGCCGCAAACTTCAAAACCCGTCAACCAAAACAGCTTGGTAAAAACCCTTTCGAACTTAAGCCCTGAGACCTCTTTTTTACGACCCTGCCACCAGGACCCTCACAAAGGACACACCCCACAAAAATCTTGAATCCCTGCCCCAATGCGGAGCTCGGCAACAGTCCTCAATCTTCTTGCCGAAGGGGAGTCCAAACGCGCCGTATCCTGGAGCAAAATGTAAAAAAGTCCAGCGCATCGGACATTGATGATGTGCTGACAATCAGAACATAAGCAGCATCGCCAGTCGGTATCAATGCAACACACAATGCGAAAGTAGCCTGGTATGCGCATAGGGACATTGTTCTACATCAAAGTCATTAACCATATTCATAACAGGTTCGTGGCCACACAAACACGCAAACACTGCGAGTACAGACACCGTGTTAAAGAACTACATGCCAATCAGCAACATGTACATCATCAGCAGACCACCAAGTCTAGATGCACGCAACATGAGCGGGGTCAACGTAGTTTAAAGACTGACACCGGTGTTTTGTAAGGTTTACAGTTCGATAGCCTTTTCGGTAAGGTCGTCTTAAACGGCAGCGAACCTGCTCTAGCCTGAACAAAATCCGATAAGGATAATACGATCCTCAGAAGCGGCTACATGCTACTGAGGGAGGGCTGAGTTGAAGTCGACGGGCTAGGATGAACTCCAGGAGCTGGGAACGCTGCTTCCGGACGCACGGAGGCTCGAGAAATCCATTTCCCAACAAGCGCCCGCGGTAAAGCTTCGTTCCCGGTTGAGGGTCTGGGCTCTAAGCTTGGAAACTCTCGACGACATCGCAAAGCGCACAAAGAGCCTTCGCTCCGAGCGAAAGTTTGCAAACGCGAGAGGGAAGAGGGAAGGAAACCTCTGGAAACTGGGGGGTTTGGAAGATAAGCTTTGCAGACTTTTCTGACGGGAGCAAACAACACACCTCTGACATGGCTTAGAAGGAAGCTGACCGGAAAGACATTATGCTGACGAAGACAGGTGGAGACCTGCAAAAGAAACACAGCATCAGGCATCAGCGTCTTGATGTCAGAGCGCGTTCGCCCAGTAGTAGCAGAGGCCAGATACCAGATCTTACCCGAGACGATCACGAAGGGGGGAATCCAAGGGAGCAAGGACACCAGAAGATCTCCATGTCGAGTCCCGCAAGATCCGTCGCGAGCTGTGAAACTCGATCCAAGCCGGATGGAACGGGCCGGGGGGCTGAAATTGAAAGCGCAGGCGGGCCTTCCGACGAAGTCTCCCAAACAACATTTACCAGCAGGCAAGGTTCAAGCTTCGGTTTCGAAGCAAAACACCACACAGTTGCAAGCAGTTCTTGTGGGCCGCTCCTCGGATACCTATGCGGATGACACTTCACTTTAAGGCTCTTAGTTTCAAATGTGCCGACCCGAGTACCCAAGTACCCAACGTACCCAACGTACCCAAACCCTACGACCTACGAACGAACTTGGCCCACTGGCCCGCAACGGCCTCTCTCACCAACCAACAACGCTCACGACATGGCGACCTTTCGAGCAAACCTCCCTACAATGTGTCACGTGGTGTAAGCCCTAAACAGGCTCAAGTTGGTGGCTCAGTGGTGAGATGTCTCTCCACGTCTGTGGTCAGAGAACTTTGAAGGAATGAACATCATGCCACAACAGTCGGGAAATGCGAGGCACGGCGACTTGCGGAATTCAAGCACAAACACAAGCTTGCCTTGGACAGCCGTCTCCTCGCAGAAAATCAACCGTTCTCTTCTGTACACATTCAAGACAAATACGGGCATCGCCTGCCAACAAATTATCACGCGTACGACGGCTCAGTATTGAGAGGTCTCTCCTCACTTGGGTCGGAGAACTTTGAAGGATGTGTGGTCATCATGACGCAACTTTGGAAAACACCAACAAGTATATCCGCACAGGTTCAGAAACACCTGAAGACGGTGCTGCACAAAATGCAGCGCACGGCACAAACCTTAGAGCGACTGAACGCAAACATCTTGCAACGGCTGTCAAAGAACCGTGACAACTCTGCAAGCACGGCCCACCTTCAAGGACCAAGCAAGACCGGGCCACGCCCGAACAGAGACAGACCAGCAGTTGGCTCACACAAGCAGGACTGCACCGTGCCCCGCATGGAAATACTTGATCCCTCAGCCCTGAACGCCTGAAGCCCTAGGCCCCAAGGTGCGGGTCCGTAATCGCCCAGCACGTCGGTCTGGATGGACTGGAGGTTCGTCACCCTTTTGGGCGATTCAGGTTCCGGGCTTAAGCCTTACAGCACAGAAGACTGAAGCTAAACTTGTGGGGCTAAGAAACAATAACGTTGGTACGGCTTTCTTTCGTACCCCAGGAGTGCTGGCAGAAGCCCCACACCCCAAACCCTGAAGCCACTGCAACTCATCAAAAACAACTTCCGAATAAGCCACCCAAGTGAAGGCGTCCGAGAGGCTCAATGATGCCTACCTCGCTGCTTTTGGGATCTTGTGGGTGTTGCAGTATTAAGGCTGGCAGCCTGCTGCCGCACAACCTAACTGGTTGAATGCCGCACTGCACATCTCAAGCAGCAGGGGACAGGTGGCCAACATCTTCCTCAGCCCTTGCAAGAGCGACAAACCTGATTCTGGAGCAAACCGTTAATTACCGATCCGGCGGAAGTTTGACTTTGTGGCAGCCCGAGAAGCAAAAGTGACGATCTGGAGCCAGCCTGGAATCCAAGGAGAGAGGTGCAAAGAGTTGGAAGCCAGGGTTGCTTTGATCTACGTTTCTTAGACAGGGTTACAGTTCATGCCTACAGTTTTTGAAATTACCTTCTCTCGTTGGGTGCCGAATTGGATGCTCACAGGATTCGAGGTCCAAGATTTACTGTTGTCTTCCCGGGAAGGGCAGGTCATATTGCTTGAAGGATGGAACAACTCGGAGGGTCTTGGTTAGTCTTGGTTGTGTGTCATCTTCCAGGAGGGACCGGTTCACTGGAGGTGTTAGCTGGGGATCAAGATTTACGTCTGGACTTCGGGGTTAACGGTTCTGGTTTTTTGACTGTCGTCTCTTGGAAAGTCTCTGAAGCGTGAAGACGCTGCAAGCAGCTGTGTCCGTTCCCGGCATTATTCATCAATAATACTGGTCATCATGTTCAGCACACCCGCCAACAGGAACCCTCCGCTGACGATGTTCCGAAGGGTAGCAAACATACTGGAAGCAGGGGACTACCTTGGTTTGTCTCATGACATAAGTTTTGACCCGGCAAAGCTCCAGGAACTGGAGAGATGCACGGCTCGCTTTAGAGAGCGTTGCAGAGGAGGAGGAGGAGGAGGAGGAGGAGACTTTGGTAGCAAGCAGGTCTATGATAGCGAGGTCCCCGGACCCTCCAAGAAATAAGCTCTTCCTCTAGAACGCTGCAACTCAACACCGCATGACATGATCTAAGTCGCCTTACCCTGCAAGCCTGGGTCGAAAAGTACAGCTGCCTTGCTGCGCTGGCATTAGCGTCTCGAGGCTCAAGCGGAGCCGACTACGTTTCAGTCTCGTCCTCAAGCTTTCATCGATTTGTCTACAGCTCGCCAGGCCTGCAAGTGGCACCGCAGCCGCACCCTTCAGTCCGTTGGGAATGTCCTGAGTTTTCGGGGCAGGATGCTTGAACGAAGTTGGTGTTCACTGGGATGTGTGCAATGGGACAGATTCTACAGGAGCGGGCTTCTTATCATGGGAGATTGTGGAGGGTTCTCCGATTCTACAACAAAGCAGCCTTATACTTCGATCTACAACAAAGTTCTTCCGAACTTCAGTCTCACCACACTGGGAGACCTGCTCCTCAGTGCTGAATGGTGTGTGCAAGTCCCGTGCCACTCACTGCTCGCGCGGAATTTCCGACATTAAGATCGTAAGCACACCAAATAGCAGACAACTCCAATCTGATGATCCCTCAAAGCTCGAAGAATGCGCCTGCAAGCAGGACTGTGTTTTTCCACTTGCCAGGGAGCCGTGAAGGCCAGGTTCTGGGAAGGTGCGCAGTAGCCTTCGGACAGCACCACTCAGCATGCTTCAAAGGCAGCTTGAGGGTACCTCTTTCCAGAAGTCTGGGTCCACAAAATCCGCAATCCATGGCAGCAGGGTAGCTGTGCCAAAACAGGTGAGAAAGCAACATAGACATAGAATGGATCAAGGATTTCAAGAAGGCTTAAGGGCTCAGGTGCCAGCAAGCACGCATCTTACAAACCGAGAAACGGCTTGTCTCCTCTTCGTCCGATCACACTTAGGAAGTACGGGCATGCCACGGCATGATCACAGTGTTGGAAATAAGGATCTTCCGGATCCCAGACTCCACCGTTCACTAGCTAGGTTCAAAGGGGTTCTTTCGTGCACCGAAAGTTCAGAGCCCGATGAACAAGCTTGGTCTCGACAGAGCCGGCCTGGGAAGCGCACGAATTCTGGGACGATGTAACCAATGCAGGCAAGCATTGCAACCTTGGCGCGGGAGCTGAACAGATGTCTCGCACACACACCCACACCCACACCCACACCCACACCCACAAACACACACACACACACACACAGACAGTCAAACAGACAGAGACAAAGGCAAAGGTAGACCGTGGAGTACAGGCAAGACAACACCAAAGCAAACAACTGTTGAGAGAAAGTGCAGGGCTTCGCGTTTCCGCACGAAAGTTCCATGTTCAAGTTCCAGAGATTGCATGGTGGGCTTCTTTCTGAAACTGCGGATCTTCGGACATGGTCTTGCCTGCAGGCTTCGTCTTACATAGCAGTCTCATGGCGAGGTTCGAAGCCCGAAGCTGGAGCACCTCCCTTTTGAACCTGAATGCATTCCAGACTTACGCAGACCGGGCAGTAAATGTCCACAGAAAGAAACAAGCGCATAAAAGAACATCATACCCTTTTCTCATTAAAATCGAGGGAGCCTGGAGACTACAAATGCACGAAGAATACCAGGACACGGGGCAACCATTACCAAATTGAAAACTGAAGGGAACTTTATTGCACTGCTGGGCACGCTGCAGTCTCTTCGATTGAATCGTTCGTGACTTGAGTGGTTCGCCACGAAACCAAACCGACTAAAGAAATACTTCACTTTCTGAGCCCCGCACTCGTCCGTGCTGGATCTCGATGATCCTTCGTCGCTTGAACTGCGCCGCCGCGATCTGTTGGCGGGACATGAACGGGCGGCGAATCCGAATGGTTCAGCACTACGGGTTTTCGAGACGCCCTACAACAGACAGACAGGACTGGGCAGGTTCGGAACTTGCGGGTGCAGGAGATCGGGTTCAGGCCCAGTTTAGGCTTCAGGTACTGGAGTTTGGGGGGTTCAAACTTCATCGAGGGTTGCGTTGTAGGGCAGAGCCGCTTTACCTGAAATGCCACAATGCCTGCCGTGCTAAAGCCATTCTGACCCCGAGGCTGGAAGATCTAATAATCAGAAAAGTTCTGCAATTGCAGTTGTCGACGAACCGCCTAAACCCTTCCGAAGCCCCGCATAAACCACTCCGAAAGGCCACGGGGTCGTCGAACTTGCTGAGGCCAAGAGGGTCGAAGAATCCCAGAGGCGGAGTCACGCCGAGCTCCTTTCGACTTCAAGGGCTTCGGGAGGACGGCTTGCGGTCACGGTATGCCAGCTGTAGAGGACTTCCGGCCCAGTTTGGAATGTCTGGGAGTTTGCGCGAGGCAGGCTTGTTCGGCTAAGCTCCAGGGACCGGCTCAAGGCTTCAGAGCTAGCACTTGCTCGAGATGCCATTCGAAAGGAAGGCCACTTTCAAGTCAAGGAAATACACATCCCTCGGAAGGCCATTCCGAGCCGAATCTGATACGTATACATCACATCAAGAGCATTTGCTTGGTCAGCAGACGTCTCATCCTCTCTCCCACACGTTGAACTCTAGAAATGACTCACTCTATTCGTTGACTTTCTCACAACTTTCACAGAATCCACGGAACCTCTGATGCAGACCCGCCGAAATGCACAGCAAGGGTCTACACTGAGGTCCACGACAAGTAGAACGGGTACATCCGGGGACCCACTCATCCTGAAACCATCCGTTGAACGAACCTTGACCGATCTAGACAAAAACCGTGTAGAACAACCGCGAACCCCTGAACAAACACCGATGAAGCCTGCATAATAAAACACGTCAGAAACTTTTGGGCCCCATTTTGGGCCCTTTATTCACTTCCGTTCTTCCCCTCCCCTGCAGAGGGTCCGCAGTGAAGTCGGGGGCTGCACGCAGAGGGGATTCCGTGTAGTTGGCCCAGTCACCTTGGACTCTGGAAGGTTCTGGGCTTAGGTGTTGAGAACTACCGCCAAAATAGAGCAACCCTTGCAGGTTCTCAAAGTCTCAACTGCAGGATTGCCCCACAAGTGATTCTGTCGCCGGACTAGCTTGGTAACTTAAACCGGTGTCATGCATGGACCAGCATGAGCAAGCCAGCAGGCAAAGGCCTAGGAATCGCGGCCTTCGCCAGATCACAAGCCACACCGAGTGCACTTCGCTTCAGCCGCGAACGCACAGCTAAGGGTGTTTCAAACCATCACTTTATGAGTTCTCTAGTTTCCTCTCCCGACACATAGCAGATGTTGGACAGGTCTGAGTCAAGGAGCCCCAGGCGGATCCAGTCAGGCCATCCTGGAAGAACATACCTCGGCTTCTGAAGATCGAGAGTTCTACGATTTTCTGGCAGCCACTTAACCGATTGGTAAACGTCCTAATGGTACATCCTCTGCCCGATATCAAAGGACACGCCCACATAATTCCTACAGCCGCAAGACGAACCTGATTCATTCAGCAAACAGCCTGAAGCTTGAGAGGACCAAAAGCTCGAGGTCCGACATCATTCGTAAGTGTAAGCCAAAGACACCCAGACTTCTGCACACTGGGCATCTCCACAACAGGAATGCGGGTCAAGGTTCCGATGATGGCGAACATCGCGAGCCTACCGTTGTTGATCTCCGCATTCAGGCTCTTCATCTTCTTCTCAGGGTCCTGGCTTCCGTTTCAAGTTTCAAGTTGCTTTTGCCTGCCACCCGCAGAAGCCCTCCAATAGCAGAAAGAATGGGGCAGGTCCGCAGGTCCTCAATCTTCTTGCCGAAGGGGAGGCCGAAGGCGCCATAGCCTTTGCCAGGCTTCCGACTCTCCAAAAGTTCGCGCGCGGATCAGTTCTTTAATGGACTTCTGGGCTGGATCGGGGGTCGGAAAGCTTTCGGCTTCAAGGATGGGGATTCGGGGGGCGAGTCTGGGTGCTCTTGGCGTGAAATGATCCAAGGGTCTAGACAGGCTCTCCTTGCTGAAAATGGGGAAAATGGAGCAGGGCAAGGGGTCGCCATGAAAAAACTGCTGTGCTGGGCGTGCTTGCAGAAAGTCCCTTTGAACATCGGAGAGAGCAGGCCGCAGCCCCAAAGGCATCCCTGAATGCCTTCGATTGAAATGGAGACAGCCCTAGAGATGCAAAAAATCAAGAAGCCTTACGCAACATTCAGGCGCATTCTTGAGGCAGGAGTTTCAAGAACCTGCTAACTCTAAACCCAAAACAACTTTTGCCAAGTAGCGGTAAGACAGACAATTAGGTATAACATGAGTAAGAAACTGATAGCAAAAGAGCCCCCCAATCCCTGCGACGGGAGACCGTAGTCGCCCAGGATGTCTGTCTGAATGTTCTGGAGGTTGGAGACCCTCGGGTTTAGGGAGCATGCCAAGGCCCCTGCATGAAGATTCTGGCATCATCCTACCTATATGTCCAGCGCCCGAAGCGCTGAGCGAGAATTGAATGTCGACAAGCATCTCGGGTTCTTGTTTTCCGGGTGTCATGCAAAGATACGAGACGGGGGCCTTCATCATCAGAATAGGGTTTTGGGGACCACTATACGATGAATATGACAAGGACCCCCCCGCCCCCCGCCAAATAGTATAGCTAATTATTCAGGCCCCAATATTGACATTGATTTGGGGTTGATACTCTTCGGGAAGCTCTGGCTCGGATACAGGCTTTGGACCTGGGGTTTAGGGTGGTTTAGGGCCAGGGTTTTTCTTCGACGGTCTGGAATCCGGGAGTCTGTTTTTGGAGTGTTCAAAATCGCGCAATCATGAAGATAGCATTAAAAAACTCCGAAGCCCCTAACTCCAGAAGGTCCCTTTGCGAGCTAAGCAGCTACTCCCTAGCTGGTGGCGTGTCTCAGTCAACTCTGGGAGTTCATCCCTACACCCCCTGCGTGGCGCTACGCACTCAAACATCCTTCAAAGCTTTGCGGGGTTGCGAAGATGGGAGACACAAGCGATGGAATGGCTGTGGCAACATGGGAAACAGCAATCGATTTAACTTCGGGGCAAAGCCGGATCTGTTGCAATTTGCGCTTGTACATGGTTTCAGATGGTCTCGCAGCGGTTGCTACGTTCCTGGCGCATGGCTGTTCTGATTCAGCTGCAACTCCATGTGCCGGGCAGCAGAGAACTTCCTGTTGCGACGAAATTCACAGGGCAAATCCCACACTCCGGTCCAGGAAAAGTCAAAGGAAGGAATCTTGAAGAGCCTTCAGAACGGTCCAACCCGGCCACTCGGAACACATCGCCGTTACTTCCTTGTGCTGGCGAGGTGCTCGATGATGCCGACCTTTGCGTGTGTCACTCTAAATCTAAGTTGATGTAAAGGCTCTACAATGGTTACTACACGGGATGCCACCAAGGCCTAGAGAATTGACAAAGAGCAGCAGGAACGAACAGCTCGAAGGAGGTTAGAGAATTTCACAACGCTGAAACTTTGAGAAAGAAGAGCCCTCCGGGTCAAATAGACAAATCGGAACTAGAGGGACGACTCGAGAATTGGAGAAAGATCAGGGAATGAGAAAGAGGAAGAGAAAGAGGAACAAACCCGTCGAAAGGGACGGAAACTTTAAAAAATTGAAGGAGGAGCAATGCAGTCAAAAAGGAAGTAGAAAGTTGAAGAGCGCGTGCAAACAATGCGAAAGGGACTGAAGCATGTCACAAAATCAAGAGTGCGAGAAACAGAGGAGCAAGCCGCTCCAACAAGACAAAGAAGAGAACTCTGGAAAGATCAGCCAACAGTGAGGCGAAGAAGCACAACGCTCGAAAGGGAGTTGTAAATGTGACAAAGGGGAAGCTTTTGAACGAGGAGCAAACCAGTCGAAAGGGACTAGAACAATTGGGAAACAGGAGCAACCCGCCCAAGAGAATGTGAAAAGGAGGAGGCTATGAGACAAAGGAGCAACCAGTCGGAAGAGACCCGAACAGTTGAGAAACAGGAACAAACAGCTCGAGCGCGAATAGCGAACTTGACCAAGAGCAGACTTCAAACCAATCGAAAGGCCCTAGAAAAGTACAAAACGACCAAACTTCTTAATCGGGAGCACAGAACTTGGCGGAGAGGAAACTTGAGAAAGTAGACAAGCCAGTCGAAAAGGACTCGAAAGGACATCGCCGAGCACAATTAGTCCGAGCGCTGCATGCATCAGGCATAGACTTCAGCGTGGCGATGCTGCAGGATGCTGTTAAACCTGCCTGGCTTTTTACGAGCTGCCTGCCATCCAAGTTCTGTACACGGAGGCACTCTCACACCGGGGATATAACGGAATCGCGAGGCTTTGGGGGGATGTTGATCAAGGCTGTGACTAAGCTTCGAAGGGTCATGGTCATAGCTACGGTCATACATACAACCACACCGAGTCCCGGTGCTGAAAGGCATATAGCATGCTTGAGTCCCAATGCTGTGATCGGAATCTTCGGAATTCCGATGCCGTGCATGCGACGGCCTTCGCTCAGGCCAAGCCGAACTGCTCGATGGCATCCTTGCCCGTGTAGATGTTGGCGGCGATGATGCCGATGGCTGCGAACATTGCCATGCGGCCGTTGTTGAGCTCACGGTTGCGCATCTCCAGCGTGTACTGGTTCAGGCCGGCAGGGTCGCCGAAATTGCCCGGCTCTTTGGAGGGGTCCTCGGTCCAGGCGCCCAGTTCCAGCAGTCCCGCAATCGCGAAGAGTGCGGCGAAGCCGTAGGTGCCCGGCGCGACTTCCACGGCACCAAGCCCCGCAGGAACACTCTCGAAGCCAGGGAACTTCACGTAGTGCTGGAAGACGGCACCAACTGCCGCCATCATGGCCACCCTACCGTGCTTGATCTCGGCCGCACGCAAGTTGCGGAAGCCAGCCTTGTCACCCTTCTTGCAGAAGCCGGCTGGGTCGAAGTAGCCGAAAGGCTCAGTCACGCCGACCTCGTTGGCAGGGTCGAAGCTGGGCTCTGGGGGAACGTCCTCGCCCTCGCCGCTCAGCGACTTGCCAGTGCCGGCTGCGACACCCGTGCTGGCGGCCACGCTCTTGGCTCCTGCGCTTGCGCCCGCCTTGGCAGCAGCGGCCTTGGCTGCGGCTGCAGCCGCGGCCGCGGACACCGGCTCGGCGCGGAGCGGCGACGCGGTGTAGTTGGCCCAGTCACCCCAGGCGCTGCCGGTCAGTCCGTCCTGCGATGTATAATATCTAAGTCAGTCAGTACATTGTTTCCTGTCCATTCTGCTTCAAATCGTCAGTCTGGAAAAGCGCCGGAACGGACACCAACACCTCCGTTTTTCCCAAAGTTTGAATCCACCCCACTTGCAACAAGTGCCGCTTAGCAACACCTGCATAATCACTTCGGCATGTTGAGCCTTGGGTGGGCCAATTTCATCCTGACCTAGAACATGGCAAGCCTCAATGCCAGTGGAAGACAGGAACAAAGACATTTTAAAAAAAGACGGCAACTGCAACGGCGAATGAGGCCACACCAGGTTGAAGATGCTTGCAAAACAAGTGCTGGAACCCGATGCATCGCTACATTGCTACGTTGGGCATCGTCACCGGCAATTTTGAAAGGAACAAAACCGACGGACAGAATAGAGCGAGAAACCTGTAAATCGCAGACATGTTGGCCAAACTTCGGTTTGGAATTTCTGGAATGCTGAAATATTGCGAGCGCTGCAGGCGACACTTCTTGGAGTCTTTTCGAATCCAAACAGTGTTGGCTGTTTTCGACTGGCTCTTGCAAATCTGTCAGTGTCCGGTTGGAAATCACAGAGGTTCGCTCATACAGCATGGCATGTCACGGAGGGCCCCATTTATCGATGCACCTGTCTAGCTAGCTGCCGATCTACGTACCTATCTATCTATCATATTATTTGCCTACCTAGCTATCCATCCATCCATTTACCTCCCTACCATACCTACCTACATACTTATCTACAACATGCTTAAGACAAAACATTGTTACAAAGATGTCCCACCTGGAAGAACATGCCGATGATGGCCATCATCGCAAGCCTTCCGTTAGCCAACTCCGCCGAAAGCTTTTTCGTCTTCTCAGCAGGGTCGCTGGACGTCAAGACCTTGAAGCCGAAGTCGCCCGCTGCGGCTGGGGTGCCGGGAGACTGGTCCTGGGAAACCTCGCAGAAGGCCATATAGGCAAGGATTTGTCCCCATCCTGCGGCAGGCACTTTCGAAATAGCTGCCAGGCCGTTGGGCACATCAGCGAATTTCAATCCAGCCGATGGACTAAGATATCCGGGGAACTTGCCGGTGATCCTTAGCAAGTAAACATGATAAATGCACTTGCAACACAATCTTCAGAACAGGCGAGCCAGCGCACAGCAACATGTGGCAACAGCGGATATCTTGTCAAGCATCTACCGTAACCAACACCAGATACACGCAAATGTTTTAAAAACAAACATGCTATTCAACAAAGTCGCTCCGGAGTGATGTACCCCATTGTCGCAAGCATTGAGATACGTCCGTGCTTCAGCTCGGTCTGGCGTCGTCGCTTGAAGTTCTCCACGCTACCATCGGCGGTGAAGCCTGCTGGATCCCAGAAACCCACTGGGTCCTGCACGCCGAGCTCATTCTCGAACGCACGCAAAGGCGATGCGGTGTAGTTGGCCCAGTCACCCCAGGCGCTTCCGGTGAGACCATCCTGTGAAAAGATAGCTGCGCCACTTAAAAACACAAAGCTGCACACACACACACACACACACACACATCGGAATCAGTATAGAAGCAACAACGAGAAGATACCCCCACCTGAAAGAACATGCCGATGATGGCCATCATCGCAAGCCTTCCGTTAGCCAACTCCGCCGAAAGCTTTTTCGTCTTCTCAGCAGGGTCGCTGGACGTCAAGACCTTGAAGCCGAAGTCGCCCGCTGCGGCTGGGGTGCCGGGAGACTGGTCCTGGGAAACCTCGCAGAAGGCCATATAGGCAAGGATTTGTCCCCATCCTGCGGCAGGCACTTTCGAAATAGCTGCCAGGCCGTTGGGCACATCAGCGAATTTCAATCCAGCCGACGGACTAAGATATCCGGGGAACTTGCCAGTGATCCTTAGCAAGTAAACATGATAAATGCACTTGCAACACAATCTTCAGAACAGGCGAGCCAGCGCGCAGCAACATGTGGCAACAGCGGATATCTTGTCAAGCATCTACCGTAACCAACACCAGATACACGCAAATGTTTTAAAAACAAACATGCTATTCAACAAAGTCGCTCCGGAGTGATGTACCCCATTGTCGCAAGCATTGAGATACGTCCGTGCTTCAGCTCGGTCTGGCGTCGTCGCTTGAAGTTCTCCACGCTACCATCGGCGGTGAAGCCTGCTGGATCCCAGAAACCCACTGGGTCCTGCACACCGAGCTCATTCTCGAACGCACGCAAAGGCGATGCGGTGTAGTTGGCCCAGTCACCCCAGGCGCTTCCGGTGAGACCATCCTGTGAAAAGATAGCTGCGCCACTTAAAAACACAAAGCTGCACACACACACACACACACACACACACCGGAATCAGTATAGAAGCAACAACGAGAAGATACCCCCACCTGAAAGAACATGCCGATGATGGCCATCATCGCAAGCCTTCCGTTAGCCAACTCCGCCGAAAGCTTTTTCGTCTTCTCAGCAGGGTCGCTGGACGTCAAGACCTTGAAGCCGAAGTCGCCCGCTGCGGCTGGGGTGCCGGGAGACTGGTCCTGGGAAACCTCGCAGAAGGCCATATAGGCAAGGATTTGTCCCCATCCTGCGGCAGGCACTTTCGAAATAGCTGCCAGGCCGTTGGGCACATCAGCGAATTTCAATCCAGCCGACGGACTAAGATATCCGGGGAACTTGCCAGTGATCCTTAGCAAGTAAACATGATAAATGCACTTGCAACACAATCTTCAGAACAGGCGAGCCAGCGCGCAGCAACATGTGGCAACAGCGGATATCTTGTCAAGCATCTACCGTAACCAACACCAGATACACGCAAATTTTTAAAAACAAACATGCTATTCAACAAAGTCGCTCCGGAGTGATGTACCCCATTGTCGCAAGCATTGAGATACGTCCGTGCTTCAGCTCGGTCTGGCGTCGTCGCTTGAAGTTCTCCACGCTACCATCGGCGGTGAAGCCTGCTGGATCCCAGAAACCCACTGGGTCCTGCACACCGAGCTCATTCTCGAACGCACGCAAAGGCGATGCGGTGTAGTTGGCCCAGTCACCCCAGGCGCTTCCGGTGAGACCATCCTGTGAAAAGATAGCTGCGCCACTTAAAAACACAAAGCTGCACACACACACACACACACACACACACACCGGAATCAGTATAGAAGCAACAACGAGAAGATACCCCCACCTGAAAGAACATGCCGATGATGGCCATCATCGCAAGCCTTCCGTTAGCCAACTCCGCCGAAAGCTTTTTCGTCTTCTCAGCAGGGTCGCTGGACGTCAAGACCTTGAAGCCGAAGTCGCCCGCTGCGGCTGGGGTGCCGGGAGACTGGTCCTGGGAAACCTCGCAGAAGGCCATATAGGCAAGGATTTGTCCCCATCCTGCGGCAGGCACTTTCGAAATAGCTGCCAGGCCGTTGGGCACATCAGCGAATTTCAATCCAGCCGACGGACTAAGATATCCGGGGAACTTGCCAGTGATCCTTAGCAAGTAAACATGATAAATGCACTTGCAACACAATCTTCAGAACAGGCGAGCCAGCGCGCAGCAACATGTGGCAACAGCGGATATCTTGTCAAGCATCTACCGTAACCAACACCAGATACACGCAATTTTTTAGAAACAAACATGCTATTCAACAAAGTCGCTCCGGAGTGATGTACCCCATTGTCGCAAGCATTGAGATACGTCCGTGCTTCAGCTCGGTCTGGCGTCGTCGCTTGAAGTTCTCCACGCTACCATCGGCGGTGAAGCCTGCTGGATCCCAGAAACCCACTGGGTCCTGCACACCGAGCTCATTCTCGAACGCACGCAAAGGCGATGCGGTGTAGTTGGCCCAGTCACCCCAGGCGCTTCCGGTGAGACCATCCTGTGAAAAGATAGCTGCACCACTTAAAAACACAAAGCTGCACACACACACACACACACACATCGGAATCAGTATAGAAGCAACAACGAGAAGATACCCCCACCTGAAAGAACATGCCGATGATGGCCATCATCGCAAGCCTTCCGTTAGCCAACTCCGCCGAAAGCTTTTTCGTCTTCTCAGCAGGGTCGCTGGACGTCAAGACCTTGAAGCCGAAGTCGCCCGCTGCGGCTGGGGTGCCGGGAGACTGGTCCTGGGAAACCTCGCAGAAGGCCATATAGGCAAGGATTTGTCCCCATCCTGCGGCAGGCACTTTCGAAATAGCTGCCAGGCCGTTGGGCACATCAGCGAATTTCAATCCAGCCGACGGACTAAGATATCCGGGGAACTTGCCAGTGATCCTTAGCAAGTAAACATGATAAATGCACTTGCAACACAATCTTCAGAACAGGCGAGCCAGCGCGCAGCAACATGTGGCAACAGCGGATATCTTGTCAAGCATCTACCGTAACCAACACCAGATACACGCAAATGTTTTAAAAACAAACATGCTATTCAACGAAGTCGCTCCGGAGTGATGTACCCCATTGTCGCAAGCATTGAGATACGTCCGTGCTTCAGCTCGGTCTGGCGTCGTCGCTTGAAGTTCTCCACGCTACCATCGGCGGTGAAGCCTGCTGGATCCCAGAAACCCACTGGGTCCTGCACGCCGAGCTCATTCTCAAAGGCGTTGACGACCACCTTTCCGCAAAGCACAGGTTGCTGTTGTGGGGTCTGGAATGGAGTGGAGAAAGCACCACGATGCTGCAAGTTTTCGACATGTTGCTGGGAAGCAAGAATTTATACCAGTGAATATCGGGATCAGGCGGCCAACGCTGCACAGTGTAATCTCCCTTGATTGAGGCTTGGAGGCAAACTCCGAACTACTAGAAGGCGAATCTCTACCCGAACACCCTGGGCACCCATCCGCCTGGGACTTGCGGCCGTAGCTGGCCTGGCGCGACGGAGCCGGCTTCACATCTTGACGATTGCATCTGCGTTTGATCGGCAGTAGACTACTGGATTCACTCTCTGCTGGTCTGGCCAAATCAATTCAGCTGTCGCAATGATTCCGGGTTAGTGGCTGTCGCCTTCTTATCTTAGCCAATCCTAGCCCCTCCTCTCAACAATAGTCTCTCTGCCTGCGAAGTGTCCTTCGCTGTTCCCCAAAAGGTGAAACTGGAAAACTGCCATACACAAGCCGAAACTACTGCACTACTGCCAGCTCTGCATCTAACTCTGAAGATCCACCGAAAGCGAAGGCTAGACTAAACATGGAGCAAGCCTGGACACTTCACCGGAAATCTCCCCCGCGATCCCAGGACTAACCCTGAGGACACAGGCCTGAGCTTGAAACTAGAATCCTTAGAATCCTCGACTTGACCCTTCACTTTCCACTATCCTCAGCAACCCCAAGCTTGACATGTCGTCATGACCTCGCTCCGCTTGCCACGGAGCTGCGCTGCTAGAAGCGCCTCTGGTGCAAATCTACCGGAATCTGGGGGATTCTGGGCATTGGAGTTTCCGAAAGAGTTGCCCAAGCACATCGAGACCTTTGCAAAGCGTCCCTTCAGCATGCGTTAAACTGTTAAACACAACTGACAAGCGGGGGATCCTACATCTGGATGGAGGTTGCAACGCCGACACAGGTCTCTTGGGCTCCTTGCTGATTTTGACTAAGTGAGGTTCGGAATAGTTGAGCTACTGTCGAAGAGCTGGACGGAGCGTGTCCCGATGCAGGCAACATGAGAAGCGCCAAGGGGCTGATGCCGATGCAGCAGCCGTGCAGCCAAGAAAGCTTGGGGCACTGCTGCCTGCTCGAACCCGCACAGACTCGTTCTAGCTCCAGTGCTTCGTGCTCAGAGATCCGCGCAAGCAGAAAGCAGGCACGAACACAAACAGACTCCTTTCAGCAAAGGTCACGTTGGCAGCTGGCTGCAACTCATGTGATGAATAACCGCTGGCGTGCAACCCTTACACTGCCTTACATGCTACACATTGCAGAACACCTGCCGGAGCTAGGCCTGAGGCAGATGTCTGGGCCGCTGTTCGGCCGCGCAGCTGCACGCTGCTTCTCTCGGGGGCAGCCTTCGCTTGACGTCTCAAACTTACCGAGTCTGGCCACTTCACTTCCCGATTTCCGAGCAAGGTGCGCTGGCCTACTGTACATGAAGACGCCTCGATGCGTCCCAAAATCAACGACAACTCCCGACACTGCGAACATCCGCGAAATTCGCGAAGAAACGACGTTCGGTGCGGGCCCTGGAGTAACCCTCGGCTTCCGCCTGACCGGCTGGGCCGCTCTGAACAAAGGCCTCGGATCCGGGGCTCCATCTCAATTGCGACCCTCCAAATCTAAATCTGTCGCTGCACGCCTGCACGCTGACCCTTGCACCGAGAACCACTCCACGCAGTTGCACAGATCGCAGATGCGCATGATCACTTCGCTGTGCGTTTAGTACTTGTAGCACACAACTTTGCTGTGCCAGGGTGTGCCAGGGTGCCGTGGAACTCAAGGCTGCCGCGCCAGCGGCGACAGCAAGGATGGTCTTCTGACCTGACCCAGCAAGGGGGCTCCCTACCGGCGCCGGCGACTACAGTAGGGCGCTGTTGCTTGGGTGCATACTAGCTTCTACATCAGCTTACAACCGTTTCGTTTCGTGCCGCTCCATGCCAACATCTGTCAAAAGAAGCTCGACACACCGACCACCATCCAACCTACAGGATATGCAAGCAGATCTGCCTTAAGATGCACATGGGCATGACCAATGCCGTATGCCGTTGCTGAGGAGCCGGCTGCTGGCCATCGCGACACAATGTACAGGAATTAAAAGTTGAATGCGATGGCGAAGCTACAGAAGGACCTTAAGAAAATCCTCCGGTGCGGTGCAAACATGCCCAAACAGGAAGGACCGTCGTCGACCTGGAAGATCCTGGAAGTAGCAAGTGTAGTGGTCATGTAGGTAATAGCCGTCGTCGTAGCTGGGCATAACGGCAGTAGTAGGAGTCGTAGTCGTAGCCGTAGTCGTAGCCGTAGTCGTAGTCGCAGCAGCAGCAGCATCAGTAGTAGTCGTAGTCGTCGTCGTCGTGGTAGTACTAGTCGACGCAGTAGTTGTAGTAGTAGTCGTCGTAGTCGTCGTAGTCGTCGTCGTCGTTGTGGTAGCAGTAGTCGACGCAGTAGTTGTAGTAGTAGTCGTCGTCGTAGTCGTCGTAGTCGTCGTTGTCGTGGTAGTAGTAGTCGTGGTAGTAGTAGCCGACGCAGTAGTTGTAGTAGTTGTTGTCGTCGTCGTAGTTGTCGTCGTCGTGGTAGCCGTAGTCGACGCAGTAGTTGTAGTAGTCGTCGTCGTAGTTGTTGTCGTCGTCGTAGTTGTCGTCGTCGTGGTAGCCGTAGTCGACGCAGTAGTTGTAGTAGTCGTCGTCGTAGGAGTAGTCGTCGTCGTAGTCGTAGTAGTGGTCGTCGTAGTAGTAGTAGTTGTTGTAGTAGTAGTAGTAGTAGTAGTAGTGTAGTAGTAGTAGTACGCAATCGAAAAGGATTAACAAGTTGAAAAGCAATTGCAAACCATGCCAAAGCGACTAAAGGATGTCACAAAAATTCACAAAATCAAGAATTCGAGAACCAGAGCAAGCCCGTCGAAAGGGACTAGAACATGTGATAGACAGGGGAGCAAGCCGCTCCAACGAGACGGAGAGGAGAACTCTGGAAAGATCAGCCAACAGTGAGGCGAAGAAGCACAACGCTCGAAAGGGAGTTGTAAATGTGACAAAGGGGAAGCTTTTGAACGAGGAGCAAACCAGTCGAAAGGGACCAGAACGATTGGGAAACAGGAGCAACCCGCCCGAGAAGGACAAGAGAATATGAAAAGGAGGGGGCTATGAGACAAAGGAGCAACCAGTCGGAAGAGACCCGAACAGTTGAGAAACAGGAACAAACAGCTCGAGCGCGAATAGCGAACTTGACCAAGAGCAGACTTCAAACCAATCGAAAGGCCCTAGAAAAGTACAAAACGACCAAACTTCTTAATCGGGAGCACAGAACTTGGCGGAGGAAACTTGAGAAAGTAGACAAGCCAGTCGAAAAGGACTCGAAAGGACATCGCCGAGCACAATTAGTCCGAGCGCTGCATGCATCAGGCATAGACTTCAGCGTGGCGATGCTGCAGGATGCTGTTAAACCTGCCTGGCTTTTTACGAGCTGCCTGCCATCCAAGTTCTGTACACGGAGGCACTCTCACACCGGGGATATAACGGAATCGCGAGGCTTTGGGGGGATGTTGATCAAGGCTGTGACTAAGCTTCGAAGGGTCATGGTCATAACTACGGTCATACACACAACCACACCGAGTCCCGGTGCTGAAAGGCATATAGCATGCTTGAGTCCCAATGCTGTGATCGGAATCTTCGGAATTCCGATGCCGTGCATGCGACGGCCTTCGCTCAGGCCAAGCCGAACTGCTCGATGGCATCCTTGCCCGTGTAGATGTTGGCGGCGATGATGCCGATGGCTGCGAACATTGCCATGCGGCCGTTGTTGAGCTCACGGTTGCGCATCTCCAGCGTGTACTGGTTCAGGCCGGCAGGGTCGCCGAAATTGCCCGGCTCTTTGGAGGGGTCCTCGGTCCAGGCGCCCAGTTCCAGCAGTCCCGCAATCGCGAAGAGTGCGGCGAAGCCGTAGGTGCCCGGCGCGACTTCCACGGCACCAAGCCCCGCAGGAACACTCTCGAAGCCAGGGAACTTCACGTAGTGCTGGAAGACGGCACCAACTGCCGCCATCATGGCCACCCTACCGTGCTTGATCTCGGCCGCACGCAAGTTGCGGAAGCCAGCCTTGTCACCCTTCTTGCAGAAGCCGGCTGGGTCGAAGTAGCCGAAAGGCTCAGTCACGCCGACCTCGTTGGCAGGGTCGAAGCTGGGCTCTGGGGGAACGTCCTCGCCCTCGCCGCTCAGCGACTTGCCAGTGCCGGCTGCGACACCCGTGCTGGCGGCCACGCTCTTGGCTCCTGCGCTTGCGCCCGCCTTGGCAGCAGCGGCCTTGGCTGCGGCTGCAGCCGCGGCCGCGGACACCGGCTCGGCGCGGAGCGGCGACGCGGTGTAGTTGGCCCAGTCACCCCAGGCGCTGCCGGTCAGTCCGTCCTGCGATGTATAATATCTAGTTCAGTCAGTACATTGTTTCCTGTCCATTCTGCTTCAAATCGTCAGTCTGGAAAAGCGCCGGAACGGACACCAACACCTCCGTTTTTCCCAAAGTTTGAATCCACCCCACTTGCAACAGGAGCCGCTTAGCAACACCTGCATAATCACTTCGGCATGTTGAGCAATGGGTGGACCAATTTCATCCTGACCTAGAACATGGCAAGCCTCAATGCCAGTGGAAGACAGGAACAAAGACATTAAAAAAACGACGGCAGCTGCAACGGCGAATGAGGCCACACCAGGTTGAAGATGCTTGCCAAACAAGTGCTGGAACCCGATGCATCGCTACATTGCTACGTTGGGCATCGTCACCGGCAATTTTGAAAGGAACAAAACCGACGGACAGAATAGAGCGAGAAATCTGTAAATCGCAGACATGTTGGCCAAACTTCGGTTTGGAATTTCTGGAATGCTGAAATATTGCGAGCGCTGCAGGCGACACTTCTTGGAGTCTTTTCGAATCCAAACAGTGTTGGCTGTTTTCGACTGGCTCTTGCAAATCTGTCAGTGTCCGGTTGGAAAGCGCAGAGGTTCGCTCATACAGCATGGCATGTCACGGAGGGCCCCATTTATCGATGCACCTGTCTAGCTAGCTGCCGATCTACGTACCTATCTATCTATCATATTATTTGCCTACCTAGCTATCCATCCATCCATTTACCTCCCTACCATACCTACCTACATACTTATCTACAACATGCTTAAGAAAAAACATTGTTACAAAGATGTCCCACCTGAAAGAACATGCCGATGATGGCCATCATCGCAAGCCTTCCGTTAGCCAACTCCGCCGAAAGCTTTTTCGTCTTCTCAGCAGGGTCGCTGGACGTCAAGACCTTGAAGCCGAAGTCGCCCGCTGCGGCTGGGGTGCCGGGAGACTGGTCCTGGGAAACCTCGCAGAAGGCCATATAGGCAAGGATTTGTCCCCATCCTGCGGCAGGCACTTTCGAAATAGCTGCCAGGCCGTTGGGCACATCAGCGAATTTCAATCCAGCCGACGGACTAAGATATCCGGGGAACTTGCCAGTGATCCTTAGCAAGTAAACATGATAAATGCACTTGCAACACAATCTTCAGAACAGGCGAGCCAGCGCGCAGCAACATGTGGCAACAGCGGATATCTTGTCAAGCATCTACCGTAACCAACACCAGATACACGCAAATTTTTAAAAACAAACATGCTATTCAACAAAGTCGCTCCGGAGTGATGTACCCCATTGTCGCAAGCATTGAGATACGTCCGTGCTTCAGCTCGGTCTGGCGTCGTCGCTTGAAGTTCTCCACGCTACCATCGGCGGTGAAGCCTGCTGGATCCCAGAAACCCACTGGGTCCTGCACACCGAGCTCATTCTCGAACGCACGCAAAGGCGATGCGGTGTAGTTGGCCCAGTCACCCCAGGCGCTTCCGGTGAGACCATCCTGTGAAAAGATAGCTGCACCACTTAAAAACACAAAGCTGCACACACACACACACACACACATCGGAATCAGTATAGAAGCAACAACGAGAAGATACCCCCACCTGAAAGAACATGCCGATGATGGCCATCATCGCAAGCCTTCCGTTAGCCAACTCCGCCGAAAGCTTTTTCGTCTTCTCAGCAGGGTCGCTGGACGTCAAGACCTTGAAGCCGAAGTCGCCCGCTGCGGCTGGGGTGCCGGGAGACTGGTCCTGGGAAACCTCGCAGAAGGCCATATAGGCAAGGATTTGTCCCCATCCTGCGGCAGGCACTTTCGAAATAGCTGCCAGGCCGTTGGGCACATCAGCGAATTTCAATCCAGCCGACGGACTAAGATATCCGGGGAACTTGCCAGTGATCCTTAGCAAGTAAACATGATAAATGCACTTGCAACACAATCTTCAGAACAGGCGAGCCAGCGCGCAGCAACATGTGGCAACAGCGGATATCTTGTCAAGCATCTACCGTAACCAACACCAGATACACGCAAATTTTTTAAAACAAACATGCTATTCAACAAAGTCGCTCCGGAGTGATGTACCCCATTGTCGCAAGCATTGAGATACGTCCGTGCTTCAGCTCGGTCTGGCGTCGTCGCTTGAAGTTCTCCACGCTACCATCGGCGGTGAAGCCTGCTGGATCCCAGAAACCCACTGGGTCCTGCACACCGAGCTCATTCTCGAACGCACGCAAAGGCGATGCGGTGTAGTTGGCCCAGTCACCCCAGGCGCTTCCGGTGAGACCATCCTGTGAAAAGATAGCTGCGCCACTTAAAAACACAAAGCTGCACACACACACACACACACACACACACACCGGAATCAGTATAGAAGCAACAACGAGAAGATACCCCCACCTGAAAGAACATGCCGATGATGGCCATCATCGCAAGCCTTCCGTTAGCCAACTCCGCCGAAAGCTTTTTCGTCTTCTCAGCAGGGTCGCTGGACGTCAAGACCTTGAAGCCGAAGTCGCCCGCTGCGGCTGGGGTGCCGGGAGACTGGTCCTGGGAAACCTCGCAGAAGGCCATATAGGCAAGGATTTGTCCCCATCCTGCGGCAGGCACTTTCGAAATAGCTGCCAGGCCGTTGGGCACATCAGCGAATTTCAATCCAGCCGATGGACTAAGATATCCGGGGAACTTGCCGGTGATCCTTAGCAAGTAAACATGATAAATGCACTTGCAACACAATCTTCAGAACAGGCGAGCCAGCGCACAGCAACATGTGGCAACAGCGGATATCTTGTCAAGCATCTACCGTAACCAACACCAGATACACGCAAATGTTTTAAAAACAAACATGCTATTCAACAAAGTCGCTCCGGAGTGATGTACCCCATTGTCGCAAGCATTGAGATACGTCCGTGCTTCAGCTCGGTCTGGCGTCGTCGCTTGAAGTTCTCCACGCTACCATCGGCGGTGAAGCCTGCTGGATCCCAGAAACCCACTGGGTCCTGCACACCGAGCTCATTCTCGAACGCACGCAAAGGCGATGCGGTGTAGTTGGCCCAGTCACCCCAGGCGCTTCCGGTGAGACCATCCTGTGAAAAGATAGCTGCACCACTTAAAAACACAAAGCTGCACACACACACACACACACACACACACATCGGAATCAGTATAGAAGCAACAACGAGAAGATACCCCCACCTGAAAGAACATGCCGATGATGGCCATCATCGCAAGCCTTCCGTTAGCCAACTCCGCCGAAAGCTTTTTCGTCTTCTCAGCAGGGTCGCTGGACGTCAAGACCTTGAAGCCGAAGTCGCCCGCTGCGGCTGGGGTGCCGGGAGACTGGTCCTGGGAAACCTCGCAGAAGGCCATATAGGCAAGGATTTGTCCCCATCCTGCGGCAGGCACTTTCGAAATAGCTGCCAGGCCGTTGGGCACATCAGCGAATTTCAATCCAGCCGACGGACTAAGATATCCGGGGAACTTGCCAGTGATCCTTAGCAAGTAAACATGATAAATGCACTTGCAACACAATCTTCAGAACAGGCGAGCCAGCGCGCAGCAACATGTGGCAACAGCGGATATCTTGTCAAGCATCTACCGTAACCAACACCAGATACACGCAATTTTTTAGAAACAAACATGCTATTCAACAAAGTCGCTCCGGAGTGATGTACCCCATTGTCGCAAGCATTGAGATACGTCCGTGCTTCAGCTCGGTCTGGCGTCGTCGCTTGAAGTTCTCCACGCTACCATCGGCGGTGAAGCCTGCTGGATCCCAGAAACCCACTGGGTCCTGCACACCGAGCTCATTCTCGAACGCACGCAAAGGCGATGCGGTGTAGTTGGCCCAGTCACCCCAGGCGCTTCCGGTGAGACCATCCTGTGAAAAGATAGCTGCACCACTTAAAAACACAAAGCTGCACACACACACACACACACACATCGGAATCAGTATAGAAGCAACAACGAGAAGATACCCCCACCTGAAAGAACATGCCGATGATGGCCATCATCGCAAGCCTTCCGTTAGCCAACTCCGCCGAAAGCTTTTTCGTCTTCTCAGCAGGGTCGCTGGACGTCAAGACCTTGAAGCCGAAGTCGCCCGCTGCGGCTGGGGTGCCGGGAGACTGGTCCTGGGAAACCTCGCAGAAGGCCATATAGGCAAGGATTTGTCCCCATCCTGCGGCAGGCACTTTCGAAATAGCTGCCAGGCCGTTGGGCACATCAGCGAATTTCAATCCAGCCGACGGACTAAGATATCCGGGGAACTTGCCAGTGATCCTTAGCAAGTAAACATGATAAATGCACTTGCAACACAATCTTCAGAACAGGCGAGCCAGCGCGCAGCAACATGTGGCAACAGCGGATATCTTGTCAAGCATCTACCGTAACCAACACCAGATACACGCAAATGTTTTAAAAACAAACATGCTATTCAACGAAGTCGCTCCGGAGTGATGTACCCCATTGTCGCAAGCATTGAGATACGTCCGTGCTTCAGCTCGGTCTGGCGTCGTCGCTTGAAGTTCTCCACGCTACCATCGGCGGTGAAGCCTGCTGGATCCCAGAAACCCACTGGGTCCTGCACGCCGAGCTCATTCTCAAAGGCGTTGACGACCACCTTTCCGCAAAGCACAGGTTGCTGTTGTGGGGTCTGGAATGGAGTGGAGAAAGCACCACGATGCTGCAAGTTTTCGACATGTTGCTGGGAAGCAAGAATTTATACCAGTGAATATCGGGATCAGGCGGCCAACGCTGCACAGTGTAATCTCCCTTGATTGAGGCTTGGAGGCAAACTCCGAACTACTAGAAGGCGAATCTCTACCCGAACACCCTGGGCACCCATCCGCCTGGGACTTGCGGCCGTAGCTGGCCTGGCGCGACGGAGCCGGCTTCACATCTTGACGATTGCATCTGCGTTTGATCGGCAGTAGACTACTGGATTCACTCTCTGCTGGTCTGGCCAAATCAATTCAGCTGTCGCAATGATTCCGGGTTAGTGGCTGTCGCCTTCTTATCTTAGCCAATCCTAGCCCCTCCTCTCAACAATAGTCTCTCTGCCTGCGAAGTGTCCTTCGCTGTTCCCCAAAAGGTGAAACTGGAAAACTGCCATACACAAGCCGAAACTACTGCACTACTGCCAGCTCTGCATCTAACTCTGAAGATCCACCGAAAGCGAAGGCTAGACTAAACATGGAGCAAGCCTGGACACTTCACCGGAAATCTCCCCCGCGATCCCAGGACTAACCCTGAGGACACAGGCCTGAGCTTGAAACTAGAATCCTTAGAATCCTCGACTTGACCCTTCACTTTCCACTATCCTCAGCAACCCCAAGCTTGACATGTCGTCATGACCTCGCTCCGCTTGCCACGGAGCTGCGCTGCTAGAAGCGCCTCTGGTGCAAATCTACCGGAATCTGGGGGATTCTGGGCATTGGAGTTTCCGAAAGAGTTGCCCAAGCACATCGAGACCTTTGCAAAGCGTCCCTTCAGCATGCGTTAAACTGTTAAACACAACTGACAAGCGGGGGATCCTACATCTGGATGGAGGTTGCAACGCCGACACAGGTCTCTTGGGCTCCTTGCTGATTTTGACTAAGTGAGGTTCGGAATAGTTGAGCTACTGTCGAAGAGCTGGACGGAGCGTGTCCCGATGCAGGCAACATGAGAAGCGCCAAGGGGCTGATGCCGATGCAGCAGCCGTGCAGCCAAGAAAGCTTGGGGCACTGCTGCCTGCTCGAACCCGCACAGACTCGTTCTAGCTCCAGTGCTTCGTGCTCAGAGATCCGCGCAAGCAGAAAGCAGGCACGAACACAAACAGACTCCTTTCAGCAAAGGTCACGTTGGCAGCTGGCTGCAACTCATGTGATGAATAACCGCTGGCGTGCAACCCTTACACTGCCTTACATGCTACACATTGCAGAACACCTGCCGGAGCTAGGCCTGAGGCAGATGTCTGGGCCGCTGTTCGGCCGCGCAGCTGCACGCTGCTTCTCTCGGGGGCAGCCTTCGCTTGACGTCTCAAACTTACCGAGTCTGGCCACTTCACTTCCCGATTTCCGAGCAAGGTGCGCTGGCCTACTGTACATGAAGACGCCTCGATGCGTCCCAAAATCAACGACAACTCCCGACACTGCGAACATCCGCGAAATTCGCGAAGAAACGACGTTCGGTGCGGGCCCTGGAGTAACCCTCGGCTTCCGCCTGACCGGCTGGGCCGCTCTGAACAAAGGCCTCGGATCCGGGGCTCCATCTCAATTGCGACCCTCCAAATCTAAATCTGTCGCTGCACGCCTGCACGCTGACCCTTGCACCGAGAACCACTCCACGCAGTTGCACAGATCGCAGATGCGCATGATCACTTCGCTGTGCGTTTAGTACTTGTAGCACACAACTTTGCTGTGCCAGGGTGTGCCAGGGTGCCGTGGAACTCAAGGCTGCCGCGCCAGCGGCGACAGCAAGGATGGTCTTCTGACCTGACCCAGCAAGGGGGCTCCCTACCGGCGCCGGCGACTACAGTAGGGCGCTGTTGCTTGGGTGCATACTAGCTTCTACATCAGCTTACAACCGTTTCGTTTCGTGCCGCTCCATGCCAACATCTGTCAAAAGAAGCTCGACACACCGACCACCATCCAACCTACAGGATATGCAAGCAGATCTGCCTTAAGATGCACATGGGCATGACCAATGCCGTATGCCGTTGCTGAGGAGCCGGCTGCTGGCCATCGCGACACAATGTACAGGAATTAAAAGTTGAATGCGATGGCGAAGCTACAGAAGGACCTTAAGAAAATCCTCCGGTGCGGTGCAAACATGCCCAAACAGGAAGGACCGTCGTCGACCTGGAAGATCCTGGAAGTAGCAAGTGTAGTGGTCATGTAGGTAATAGCCGTCGTCGTAGCTGGGCATAACGGCAGTAGTAGGAGTCGTAGTCGTAGCCGTAGTCGTAGCCGTAGTCGTAGTCGCAGCAGCAGCAGCATCAGTAGTAGTCGTAGTCGTCGTCGTCGTGGTAGTACTAGTCGACGCAGTAGTTGTAGTAGTAGTCGTCGTAGTCGTCGTAGTCGTCGTCGTCGTTGTGGTAGCAGTAGTCGACGCAGTAGTTGTAGTAGTAGTCGTCGTCGTAGTCGTCGTAGTCGTCGTTGTCGTGGTAGTAGTAGTCGTGGTAGTAGTAGCCGACGCAGTAGTTGTAGTAGTTGTTGTCGTCGTCGTAGTTGTCGTCGTCGTGGTAGCCGTAGTCGACGCAGTAGTTGTAGTAGTCGTCGTCGTAGTTGTTGTCGTCGTCGTAGTTGTCGTCGTCGTGGTAGCCGTAGTCGACGCAGTAGTTGTAGTAGTCGTCGTCGTAGGAGTAGTCGTCGTCGTAGTCGTAGTAGTGGTCGTCGTAGTAGTAGTAGTTGTTGTAGTAGTAGTAGTAGTAGTAGTAGTGTAGTAGTAGTAGTACGCAATCGAAAAGGATTAACAAGTTGAAAAGCAATTGCAAACCATGCCAAAGCGACTAAAGGATGTCACAAAAATTCACAAAATCAAGAATTCGAGAACCAGAGCAAGCCCGTCGAAAGGGACTAGAACATGTGATAGACAGGGGAGCAAGCCGCTCCAACGAGACGGAGAGGAGAACTCTGGAAAGATCAGCCAACAGTGAGGCGAAGAAGCACAACGCTCGAAAGGGAGTTGTAAATGTGACAAAGGGGAAGCTTTTGAACGAGGAGCAAACCAGTCGAAAGGGACCAGAACGATTGGGAAACAGGAGCAACCCGCCCGAGAAGGACAAGAGAATATGAAAAGGAGGGGGCTATGAGACAAAGGAGCAACCAGTCGGAAGAGACCCGAACAGTTGAGAAACAGGAACAAACAGCTCGAGCGCGAATAGCGAACTTGACCAAGAGCAGACTTCAAACCAATCGAAAGGCCCTAGAAAAGTACAAAACGACCAAACTTCTTAATCGGGAGCACAGAACTTGGCGGAGGAAACTTGAGAAAGTAGACAAGCCAGTCGAAAAGGACTCGAAAGGACATCGCCGAGCACAATTAGTCCGAGCGCTGCATGCATCAGGCATAGACTTCAGCGTGGCGATGCTGCAGGATGCTGTTAAACCTGCCTGGCTTTTTACGAGCTGCCTGCCATCCAAGTTCTGTACACGGAGGCACTCTCACACCGGGGATATAACGGAATCGCGAGGCTTTGGGGGGATGTTGATCAAGGCTGTGACTAAGCTTCGAAGGGTCATGGTCATAACTACGGTCATACACACAACCACACCGAGTCCCGGTGCTGAAAGGCATATAGCATGCTTGAGTCCCAATGCTGTGATCGGAATCTTCGGAATTCCGATGCCGTGCATGCGACGGCCTTCGCTCAGGCCAAGCCGAACTGCTCGATGGCATCCTTGCCCGTGTAGATGTTGGCGGCGATGATGCCGATGGCTGCGAACATTGCCATGCGGCCGTTGTTGAGCTCACGGTTGCGCATCTCCAGCGTGTACTGGTTCAGGCCGGCAGGGTCGCCGAAATTGCCCGGCTCTTTGGAGGGGTCCTCGGTCCAGGCGCCCAGTTCCAGCAGTCCCGCAATCGCGAAGAGTGCGGCGAAGCCGTAGGTGCCCGGCGCGACTTCCACGGCACCAAGCCCCGCAGGAACACTCTCGAAGCCAGGGAACTTCACGTAGTGCTGGAAGACGGCACCAACTGCCGCCATCATGGCCACCCTACCGTGCTTGATCTCGGCCGCACGCAAGTTGCGGAAGCCAGCCTTGTCACCCTTCTTGCAGAAGCCGGCTGGGTCGAAGTAGCCGAAAGGCTCAGTCACGCCGACCTCGTTGGCAGGGTCGAAGCTGGGCTCTGGGGGAACGTCCTCGCCCTCGCCGCTCAGCGACTTGCCAGTGCCGGCTGCGACACCCGTGCTGGCGGCCACGCTCTTGGCTCCTGCGCTTGCGCCCGCCTTGGCAGCAGCGGCCTTGGCTGCGGCTGCAGCCGCGGCCGCGGACACCGGCTCGGCGCGGAGCGGCGACGCGGTGTAGTTGGCCCAGTCACCCCAGGCGCTGCCGGTCAGTCCGTCCTGCGATGTATAATATCTAGTTCAGTCAGTACATTGTTTCCTGTCCATTCTGCTTCAAATCGTCAGTCTGGAAAAGCGCCGGAACGGACACCAACACCTCCGTTTTTCCCAAAGTTTGAATCCACCCCACTTGCAACAGGAGCCGCTTAGCAACACCTGCATAATCACTTCGGCATGTTGAGCAATGGGTGGACCAATTTCATCCTGACCTAGAACATGGCAAGCCTCAATGCCAGTGGAAGACAGGAACAAAGACATTAAAAAAACGACGGCAGCTGCAACGGCGAATGAGGCCACACCAGGTTGAAGATGCTTGCCAAACAAGTGCTGGAACCCGATGCATCGCTACATTGCTACGTTGGGCATCGTCACCGGCAATTTTGAAAGGAACAAAACCGACGGACAGAATAGAGCGAGAAATCTGTAAATCGCAGACATGTTGGCCAAACTTCGGTTTGGAATTTCTGGAATGCTGAAATATTGCGAGCGCTGCAGGCGACACTTCTTGGAGTCTTTTCGAATCCAAACAGTGTTGGCTGTTTTCGACTGGCTCTTGCAAATCTGTCAGTGTCCGGTTGGAAAGCGCAGAGGTTCGCTCATACAGCATGGCATGTCACGGAGGGCCCCATTTATCGATGCACCTGTCTAGCTAGCTGCCGATCTACGTACCTATCTATCTATCATATTATTTGCCTACCTAGCTATCCATCCATCCATTTACCTCCCTACCATACCTACCTACATACTTATCTACAACATGCTTAAGAAAAAACATTGTTACAAAGATGTCCCACCTGAAAGAACATGCCGATGATGGCCATCATCGCAAGCCTTCCGTTAGCCAACTCCGCCGAAAGCTTTTTCGTCTTCTCAGCAGGGTCGCTGGACGTCAAGACCTTGAAGCCGAAGTCGCCCGCTGCGGCTGGGGTGCCGGGAGACTGGTCCTGGGAAACCTCGCAGAAGGCCATATAGGCAAGGATTTGTCCCCATCCTGCGGCAGGCACTTTCGAAATAGCTGCCAGGCCGTTGGGCACATCAGCGAATTTCAATCCAGCCGACGGACTAAGATATCCGGGGAACTTGCCAGTGATCCTTAGCAAGTAAACATGATAAATGCACTTGCAACACAATCTTCAGAACAGGCGAGCCAGCGCGCAGCAACATGTGGCAACAGCGGATATCTTGTCAAGCATCTACCGTAACCAACACCAGATACACGCAAATTTTTAAAAACAAACATGCTATTCAACAAAGTCGCTCCGGAGTGATGTACCCCATTGTCGCAAGCATTGAGATACGTCCGTGCTTCAGCTCGGTCTGGCGTCGTCGCTTGAAGTTCTCCACGCTACCATCGGCGGTGAAGCCTGCTGGATCCCAGAAACCCACTGGGTCCTGCACACCGAGCTCATTCTCGAACGCACGCAAAGGCGATGCGGTGTAGTTGGCCCAGTCACCCCAGGCGCTTCCGGTGAGACCATCCTGTGAAAAGATAGCTGCACCACTTAAAAACACAAAGCTGCACACACACACACACACACACATCGGAATCAGTATAGAAGCAACAACGAGAAGATACCCCCACCTGAAAGAACATGCCGATGATGGCCATCATCGCAAGCCTTCCGTTAGCCAACTCCGCCGAAAGCTTTTTCGTCTTCTCAGCAGGGTCGCTGGACGTCAAGACCTTGAAGCCGAAGTCGCCCGCTGCGGCTGGGGTGCCGGGAGACTGGTCCTGGGAAACCTCGCAGAAGGCCATATAGGCAAGGATTTGTCCCCATCCTGCGGCAGGCACTTTCGAAATAGCTGCCAGGCCGTTGGGCACATCAGCGAATTTCAATCCAGCCGACGGACTAAGATATCCGGGGAACTTGCCAGTGATCCTTAGCAAGTAAACATGATAAATGCACTTGCAACACAATCTTCAGAACAGGCGAGCCAGCGCGCAGCAACATGTGGCAACAGCGGATATCTTGTCAAGCATCTACCGTAACCAACACCAGATACACGCAAATTTTTAAAAACAAACATGCTATTCAACAAAGTCGCTCCGGAGTGATGTACCCCATTGTCGCAAGCATTGAGATACGTCCGTGCTTCAGCTCGGTCTGGCGTCGTCGCTTGAAGTTCTCCACGCTACCATCGGCGGTGAAGCCTGCTGGATCCCAGAAACCCACTGGGTCCTGCACACCGAGCTCATTCTCGAACGCACGCAAAGGCGATGCGGTGTAGTTGGCCCAGTCACCCCAGGCGCTTCCGGTGAGACCATCCTGTGAAAAGATAGCTGCGCCACTTAAAAACACAAAGCTGCACACACACACACACACACACACACATCGGAATCAGTATAGAAGCAACAACGAGAAGATACCCCCACCTGAAAGAACATGCCGATGATGGCCATCATCGCAAGCCTTCCGTTAGCCAACTCCGCCGAAAGCTTTTTCGTCTTCTCAGCAGGGTCGCTGGACGTCAAGACCTTGAAGCCGAAGTCGCCCGCTGCGGCTGGGGTGCCGGGAGACTGGTCCTGGGAAACCTCGCAGAAGGCCATATAGGCAAGGATTTGTCCCCATCCTGCGGCAGGCACTTTCGAAATAGCTGCCAGGCCGTTGGGCACATCAGCGAATTTCAATCCAGCCGACGGACTAAGATATCCGGGGAACTTGCCAGTGATCCTTAGCAAGTAAACATGATAAATGCACTTGCAACACAATCTTCAGAACAGGCGAGCCAGCGCGCAGCAACATGTGGCAACAGCGGATATCTTGTCAAGCATCTACCGTAACCAACACCAGATACACGCAAATTTTTAAAAACAAACATGCTATTCAACAAAGTCGCTCCGGAGTGATGTACCCCATTGTCGCAAGCATTGAGATACGTCCGTGCTTCAGCTCGGTCTGGCGTCGTCGCTTGAAGTTCTCCACGCTACCATCGGCGGTGAAGCCTGCTGGATCCCAGAAACCCACTGGGTCCTGCACACCGAGCTCATTCTCGAACGCACGCAAAGGCGATGCGGTGTAGTTGGCCCAGTCACCCCAGGCGCTTCCGGTGAGACCATCCTGTGAAAAGATAGCTGCGCCACTTAAAAACACAAAGCTGCACACACACACACACACACACACACACCGGAATCAGTATAGAAGCAACAACGAGAAGATACCCCCACCTGAAAGAACATGCCGATGATGGCCATCATCGCAAGCCTTCCGTTAGCCAACTCCGCCGAAAGCTTTTTCGTCTTCTCAGCAGGGTCGCTGGACGTCAAGACCTTGAAGCCGAAGTCGCCCGCTGCGGCTGGGGTGCCGGGAGACTGGTCCTGGGAAACCTCGCAGAAGGCCATATAGGCAAGGATTTGTCCCCATCCTGCGGCAGGCACTTTCGAAATAGCTGCCAGGCCGTTGGGCACATCAGCGAATTTCAATCCAGCCGACGGACTAAGATATCCGGGGAACTTGCCAGTGATCCTTAGCAAGTAAACATGATAAATGCACTTGCAACACAATCTTCAGAACAGGCGAGCCAGCGCGCAGCAACATGTGGCAACAGCGGATATCTTGTCAAGCATCTACCGTAACCAACACCAGATACACGCAATTTTTTAGAAACAAACATGCTATTCAACAAAGTCGCTCCGGAGTGATGTACCCCATTGTCGCAAGCATTGAGATACGTCCGTGCTTCAGCTCGGTCTGGCGTCGTCGCTTGAAGTTCTCCACGCTACCATCGGCGGTGAAGCCTGCTGGATCCCAGAAACCCACTGGGTCCTGCACACCGAGCTCATTCTCGAACGCACGCAAAGGCGATGCGGTGTAGTTGGCCCAGTCACCCCAGGCGCTTCCGGTGAGACCATCCTGTGAAAAGATAGCTGCACCACTTAAAAACACAAAGCTGCACACACACACACACACACACATCGGAATCAGTATAGAAGCAACAACGAGAAGATACCCCCACCTGAAAGAACATGCCGATGATGGCCATCATCGCAAGCCTTCCGTTAGCCAACTCCGCCGAAAGCTTTTTCGTCTTCTCAGCAGGGTCGCTGGACGTCAAGACCTTGAAGCCGAAGTCGCCCGCTGCGGCTGGGGTGCCGGGAGACTGGTCCTGGGAAACCTCGCAGAAGGCCATATAGGCAAGGATTTGTCCCCATCCTGCGGCAGGCACTTTCGAAATAGCTGCCAGGCCGTTGGGCACATCAGCGAATTTCAATCCAGCCGACGGACTAAGATATCCGGGGAACTTGCCAGTGATCCTTAGCAAGTAAACATGATAAATGCACTTGCAACACAATCTTCAGAACAGGCGAGCCAGCGCGCAGCAACATGTGGCAACAGCGGATATCTTGTCAAGCATCTACCGTAACCAACACCAGATACACGCAAATTTTTAAAAACAAACATGCTATTCAACAAAGTCGCTCCGGAGTGATGTACCCCATTGTCGCAAGCATTGAGATACGTCCGTGCTTCAGCTCGGTCTGGCGTCGTCGCTTGAAGTTCTCCACGCTACCATCGGCGGTGAAGCCTGCTGGATCCCAGAAACCCACTGGGTCCTGCACGCCGAGCTCGTTCTCAAAGGCGTTGACGACCACCTTTCCGCAAAGCACAGGTTGCTGTTGTGGGGTCTGGAATGGAGTGGAGAAAGCACCACGATGCTGCAAGTTTTCGACATGTTGCTGGGAAGCAAGAATTTATACCCGTGAATATCGGGATCAGGCGGCCAACGCTGCACAGTGTAATCTCCCTTGATTGAGGCTTGGAGGCAAACTCCGAACTACTAGAAGGCGAATCTCTACCCGAACACCCTGGGCACCCATCCGCCTGGGACTTGCGGCCGTAGCTGGCCTGGCGCGACGGAACCGGCTTCACATCTTGACGATTGCATCTGCGTTTGATCGGCAGTAGACTACTGGATTCATTCTCTGCTGGTCTGGCCAAATCAATTCAGCTGTCGCAATGATTCCGGGTTAGTGGCTGTCGCCTTCTTATCTTAGCCAATCCTAGCCCCTCCTCTCAACAATAGTCTCTCTGCCTGCGAAGTGTCCTTCGCTGTTCCCCAAAAGGTGAAACTGGAAAACTGCCATACACAAGCCGAAACTACCGCACTACTGCCAGCTCTGCATCTAACTCTGAAGATCCACCGAAAGCGAAGGCTAGACTAAACATGGAGCAAGCCTGGACACTTCACCGGAAATCTCCCCCGCGATCCCAGGACTAACCCTGAGGACACAGGCCTGAGCTTGAAACTAGAATCCTTAGAATCCTCGACTTGACCCTTCACTTTCCACTATCCTCAGCAACCCCAAGCTTGACATGTCGTCATGACCTCGCTCCGCTTGCCACGGAGCTGCGCTGCTAGAAGCGCCTCTGGTGCAAATCTACCGGAATCTGGGGGATTCTGGGCATTGGAGTTTCCGAAAGAGTTGCCCAAGCACATCGAGACCTTTGCAAAGCGTCCCTTCAGCATGCGTTAAACACAACTGACAAGCGGGGGATCCTACATCTGGATGGAGGTTGCAACGCCGACACAGGTCTCTTGGGCTCCTTGCTGATTTTGACTAAGTGAGGTTCGGAATAGTTGAGCTACTGTCGAAGAGCTGGACGGAGCGTGTCCCGATCCAGGCAACATGAGAAGCGCCAAGGGGCTGATGCCGATGCAGCAGCCGCGCAGCCAAGAAAGCTTGGGGCACTGCTGCCTGCTCGAACCCGCACAGACTCGTTCTAGCTCCAGTGCTTCGTGCTCAGAGATCGGCGCAAGCAGAAAGCAGGCACGAACACAAACAGACTCCTTTCAGCAAAGGTCACGTTGGCAGCTGGCTGCAACTCATGTGATGAATAACCGCTGGCGTGCAACCCTTACAGTGCCTTACATGCTACACATTGCAGAACACCTGCCGGAGCTAGGCCTGAGGCAGATGTCTGGGCCGCTGTTCGGCCGCGCAGCTGCACGCTGCTTCTCTCGGGGGCAGCCTTCGCTTGACGTCTCAAACTTACCGAGTCTGGCCACTTCACTTCCGGATTTCCGAGCAAGGTGCGCTGGCCTACTGTACATGAAGACGCCTCGATGCGTCCCAAAATCAACGACAACTCCCGACACTGCGAACATCCGCGAAATTCGCGAAGAAACGACGTTCGGTGCGGGCCCTGGAGTAACCCTCGGCTTCCGCCTGACCGGCTGGGCCGCTCTGAACAAAGGCCTCGGATCCGGGGCTCCATCTCAATTGCGACCCTCCAAATCTAAATCTGTCGCTGCACGCCTGCACGCTGACCCTTGCACCGAGAACCACTCCACGCAGTTGCACAGATCGCAGATGCGCATGATCACTTCGCTGTGCGTTTAGTACTTGTAGCACACAACTTTGCTGTGCCAGGGTGTGCCAGGGTGCCGTGGAACTCAAGGCTGCCGCGCCAGCGGCGACAGCAAGGATGGTCTTCTGACCTGACCCAGCAAGGGGGCTCCCTACCGGCGCCGGCGACTACAGTAGGGCGCTGTTGCTTGGGTGCATACTAGCTTCTACATCAGCTTACAACCGTTTCGTTTCGTGCCGCTCCATGCCAACATCTGTCAAAAGAAGCTCGACACACCGACCACCATCCAACCTACAGGATATGCAAGCAGATCTGCCTTAAGATGCACATGGGCATGACCAATGCCGTATGCCGTTGCTGAGGAGCCGGCTGCTGGCCATCGCGACACAATGTACAGGAATTAAAAGTTGAATGCGATGGCGAAGCTACAGAAGGACCTTAAGAAAATCCTCCGGTGCGGTGCAAACATGCCCAAACAGGAAGGACCGTCGTCGACCTGGAAGATCCTGGAAGTAGCAAGTGTAGTGGTCATGTAGGTAATAGCCGTCGTCGTAGCTGGGCATAACGGCAGTGGTAGTAGTAGTAGTAGTAGTAGTAGTAGTAGTAGTAGTAGTAGTAGTAGTAGTCGCAGCAGCAGCAGCAGCAGCAGGAGTAGCAGTAGTAGCAGTAGCAGTAGCAGTAGCAGTAGCAGTAGCAGTAGCAGTAGCAGCAGTAGCAGCAGTAGCAGCAGTAGCAGCAGTAGCAGCAGTAGCAGCAGTAGCAGCAGTAGCAGCAGTAGCAGCAGTAGCAGCAGCAGCAGTAGTAGTAGTAGTGGTAGTAGTAGTAGTAGTAGTAGTAGTAGTAGTAGCAGTAGTAGTGATAGTAGCAGCAGTCGCAGCAGCAGCAGAAGTAGTAGTAGTAGTAGTAGTTGTAGCAGTAGTAGTAGTAGTAGTAGCAGTAGTAGCAGTAGCAGTAGTGCAGGTGTAGCAGTAGTAGCAGTAGTAGCAATGATAGTAGTAGTAGTCGTCGTCGTCAAAGCTTCCGACTTGCCAGGCAAGGGCTTCAAGAGGGACACTGAAAGGCGACCCAGGGCCGATCCATTCTGCTAACCCGGTCTCGAAGGATCTGAGCCCCGAGCGAATGTGACGATCTGGAGCCATCCTTCCGCGACATTTACTAGGCACTGCCAAGGCCTCGAAGAACTTGGGTTTCAAGCTACTTAAAACCTAAACCACTGAACCTCAAACAAGGAAGTCCTGCAAGGGGCACGGCGGCAGCGCCCTTCAGTCCGTTGGGGATATCCTTTGTAAAAGCATCTTTATTGGAAGGCTAAGGGCAAGCTTTGGCTGCAAGGGCAGAACGATTTCTGGCTTGGGTTTCGGATTTAGTGGGTTGATTTTGGCTTTAGCAGAGCATATATGGCTTCATGCAGGGCATGTAAAATTCAATTGTTTTAAAATGTTAAAAGCAATTTACAAGCTGAGTGGTTGGAGGTTCATGGTTCAGGATGCAGGGCATGCGAATTCCGGTGTGGAGCTCTCCGGAGACCTCTAATTTTCCGTAATCCCAATCATACGAACGTCGTCCAGTCTCGAAAAAAGCTCTTCCATTGCTTCGAGCGAGCAGTATGTGCGCCTATTCAATAAGTTGTTCACGCTATGCTTGGTCCGGTTTGTTAACAGCTTTAAAAACGAAGCCTTTGCATGGGCCTGGACAGATAGTGGTTAAACGAGGTTGCCTTCTGCCTTTGCCACCTTGATCTCCGTCCGGGGTGTCCGGAACCGGAGTTTCGAGATTCACAGAGAGGTCTCTACAAGAGTTGCGTCTATGTGCGGCAGCATTTCTGAAACGCCAATACCTGGGCCCTCTCAGCTTATCATACTCGCTGCTCGGCTCAGCGAATTTTTTCATGGGCTGAGTTGTAATTGCACAGTACCAACAGATACAGGAACATAAATCATTCGATTTCTCTCCTTGTTCTCACTGAGCATGCAACTTCCGTACAGCTTGTCCACAACCCAACTGTGATTTTTCAGGTTCCTTACTTGGTTCTCAAGATCTGCACAAACCCATCAGAAAGCCCTCCGCCAAGAAGCATGCCGAGACATGCTTTACTGGCATGCAAGATGCACTCCTGAACTTAGGGGTGTTGCGGCTCTGAGCAAGATCGCCGCCAATCAAACCCCCTACAGGATATTCACATGAAAGCCTCACAGTTAAGATAAGGCTGTATCAAAGGTCCATTTCGGGGTCTTTTCAGCAGCACGGGAATGTCTCAGGACTCGTGGACTTCGAACTAAATGAACGAAATCACAGGTGCAGGCATTTGTTGCGCCAGGCGGCCGTGAACGCCAAGTTCTGCGAAGGGGCGCAGAACCCTGGCTCTTCCAAAGATTGCCCAGCTTGCTTTCTCTGTGGCTGGGATTTTGGCGTCACATTAGAATTTGTCTGACACTACAGGTGTCGTGGTTCAGGTTCTCGAGAGCGTCGGCTTTTCCAGGCATCGAGGTATGTAGATAGTATGCAGGGGTTGCCCACGAGGTCGGACTTCTCACAATTTAAGATCCGGAGATTCCATGGGCATGTTGTCTAGTTTGCTGCTATGCAGGTGATAGAGTAATGGTACAAGTTACACGGTGCAGGAGAGGTTCCGGTGTATCAGATGTCTTGAACCGACTCCATGCAAAAAAGAGGCAGATCCTGTGTGCACACTGCCAGTCATTACATGGTCGTACTTTCTTGCTTGCGTGCTTTTTTCTTGCCTGCTTACTCACTTACACTCACACACACACACACACACACACACACACACACACACACACTTACACGTGCACCTACACTTACACTTGCACTTATACCGACACTTACAGCTACACCCACACCTACACCTACACTCACACTCACACCTACACATACAGACAACGAACTAGTTGCCTCCACGACGGCGCATAATGAAGAATTCAATCTGGTAACTAGAAGCCGTCTCTAAACTTTGGCTTGAGTTGTGTTAGGGCTCTACAGAACCCACCAGGAAGACCTAACACCCGTCCTCCCTTGAAACTCTATGTCAGGACTCCACCCACCCCCGCCTGGAAAGCGCACAAACTCTGGAACGATGTATCCGATGCACGCCAGCATGGCGACCTCGGCCGGAGATGTCGGCGTTAGAGTTTGAACGTGTAGGGTCGTTCTAGGGGGTTGGTGGGCTGGTTAGAGTTAGAGGTTAGGGGGTGTGCGCCTTTGGCTGTGCTTCGCCACTGTGCCCTCGCAGCGTATTCGCGCCAAGAGCGAAACATTGGAACTCAAGGCCACAGCACCCTCGAAAACCCTGAACTCCGCAATCGCGATGAAGCCAACCCCATACCCGCAACAGCTCATATTATGTGAAACTCTGATACCGAACCCTTCATCCTGTAATCCCACAAGCCGGTTAAATCGAACCTGCAACTCTCACTCCGCAAAACTCCTGCGAATACCCCTGAACCCGACACCCTCGACAACCTTAGGCCGTGAATGGCAGAGCTGGATGGCGCAACAACCTGAAACCTGAAAGAGCCACAAAACTTCAAAACATGCCCGAAAAACCCTAGACCCCCTCTGGAGAACCCCCAAAAAAAAGCAGCCGTGAGGTCTGAGGCCCTCGGCACGCCCGTGCTGCAGCTCGACAATGCGCCTTCGGCGGAATTGCTGCGCAGCAATCTGGCCGAGAGCGCTTGTTGAGGAGCTTGGAGGTGCGGGTTTCGGGGGTGGCCACTCGCGTGTGCTAGGGATTGAAGCAGTGCAGCATTCAGTGCTTGGCTTCTGGCCTTACTGGCAAGGTCGATCCACGACTGTTCTTGCACCCTGTCCCTCCGCGTCCCAGAACCTCTCAATACCTCGATATGCAATCTCGTCCCACTTTCCCCGCAATCTCGAGGGGCACATGTAAACCCAACCCCAGCCCAAGACTGCATATAGATTCTTCACAAAAACATCGCGACAGATATGTATTACAGACACTGATGGCCCAAGGCAGAGGTCCTACGGCAAGCCCTGAGCCCTGAATTGATCAATCCCTGAAACCCGGAAGCCCCACCTTTTTAGAAGGCCTGAAGCCCAGATCGCAAAAACAAACCCTAAATCTCCGGAGACTAAAGACAGGCCTCGGGGTTGTCAAACTTGCTAAGGCCAAGGGGGTCGAAGAATCCCAGAGGCGGAGTAACGCCCAGCTCCTACTGGGCTTTCGGTCTTGGTTTGGGGGTCTTTGGTTCCGGGTTCTGGTCGTTTAGACTCCACAGTGTTGGGGTTTGAGGTTCGGCTTTTTGTGGGGGCAGGGGTTTGGGGGCTTTTATCAGGGAGGTTCCTTCACGCTACCGGCTGGAGCTGTACAATGCCTTCTGTTTTCAACTTCAGGGGCAAAAAATGAAAGTTTCGGGGCGTTGTGCTCTGTGCGTTGTGCTGCGTGATATAGAGGCTTGTATAAGTACCAGTAGTCTTCGGAAGATTACACTGCAATACAAGCCCCTCTCAAACACATTTTAATCCAAACAAAGACCCTCCCCCCAGTGGCTCCGCCGAAAAGTCAGGGGCGGAGGCGCGCAGGGGAGACTCAGTGAAGTTCGCCCAGTCACCTGAGTTTAGGGCTAATCGCTCCGAGGCTCAGTGACAATCCCCAGAAGCCTCACATCCAGCTTTGTTGCTTTGGGGGGGTTTGAAGATCTAAGGCTCCAAGCCTTCATCCTGAAAGTTCCGAAACCCCCCAGCGCCTGAAACTCCAAGTCTCCAGTCCCCCGGAGCCTTAAGTTGGACCCTGCAGACTCTTTGGGTTTTCATGTGTTATAATTTTGTTAGAGATATAGGCGAACAATGAAGCTGTGAACCCTCGAAGCCCTCTACACTTCATCGAAAGCTGAAACCTCCGGACGCTGATGTTCACCGTATTCGGCGACTCAGATGCTGTCTACACGGTCTTTTGGAGCCATGGGAACATACATCTTCAACCATAAACCTGGAGAAAATGCAAGCCAGCTAAACTGCCACATCCTAAACCCTAAACCCCACGCGTGCAGTATACTAAACCCTTTAAAGCCGACATTCCAAGCCCGGGGAGCCGTTAAACCCTGATCTGCCACCGAGCAACCCCAGGCTGAGCCAGTGAGGCCGTCCTGGTAAAACCTGGACAAAAGCGACTGGTGTGCCCTTACAGGGTTTGAACCCCTCGATAGCTACTGGGGACCGTTTGTGCAGGTAGTTCCTTGTGCGCGCGTTTCAGCTTTAATCTGATTATACTTGCAACCTCGAGTTTTCAGAGTCTTTCGCGGTGTCAGAGCTTAGCGGTGTAAGAGCTCAGTCTAGCGTTTCGGATTAGGCCTGGGGTGGAGACGAAAATTCGGGGGGTCCGAGAACATCTAAACCAGCACGAACCATCGTCAGAGCAGTGGCAAACAAGAGGCCTGATTCCTGCAACAACTGCGGTAAACCCTGGTAACGACAACATGCAGAAAACACCAACCAAACAGCTCTACAGCACCGTAGCCACAATACTGACAGCAGTATAATCATCACACATGGGTTCCAGGCATTGCTTGAACTGGCTCGCAGCCAAGCAGCATGCCGATGATGGCCATCATTGCCAGGCGACCGTTCCTAAGCTTTTCCAGCAGCTGGGCTTTCGCTGCAACTACCCAAACGAAACGAAGGATTTAGTCGTCGATATCATGATGATGATCATCATCATCATCATCATCAAATCTCAGTCCGTCAAAGGTGCGCAAACCCAGAAAGCTTAGCAGCTGAGTATTTGGGAACTCCAGAGGGCTGGAGTCTAGCTAGCACCAGCGCTGCTGAAGATCAAAAGGTTTGGTGAGCTCAGGGTTTAGAGTTCACGACTTTAGTCTGAGGATTTGATGTTCTGGGAATTACGTGTTCGAGTTTGGGTTGAACTACAAAGCGTTCAAGTTTTCCTGCTGCAGGGTTCCCTAGACTAGGATTTCAATGCTGCTGTCCGCCGAAGATATAACGACTTTTCGAGGTCCCTGACCACTAGGACGAGCCAATAGACAAGCAATCTTGACATGTGAGACCTACGCTCTTAGACCAAGGCCTAAATACAACGAGGACTCGCTAACTCCAGAAGTACACGTTGCTCTGTTCCACAGACCTACAGGGACTGCAGGGCCTAGGCAGCAAACACAAACACTGCACCTGAACGACCAACAGTTACACTTGTGAGAGGGTCGTCATGATGCCCGGCTTGGCAAACCCGGAAATCATACACACTGAACCCCGAAAGCAAACTCTATCGGCCCGGAGCCACAAGCCCTGGCCCTGGAATCCCAGATCACAAACTAATCTTCTGAGTTCTTCATAGGAATAAATGAAATTAAGATTCAGAATGGGGGACTTGAAACTTCCTGGCAAAAATACTGCTGAACCCACCGACGGCTGCTCCGGCGAGGCTCGCCAACTCAGCATTGAGCTTCTTCTTCTTCTCCTGCAGGACTTGCCATTACTATATGCCGATCTTTGCAGCTGCTGCCTTTCGTGTCGTTGCTCGTCTTCTCCTCTTACCGCCGTTGCGGCTTCTAGTTTGCACCAGCGTGAAAGGCAGAGATCAAGGAGTGCTACTCAGGCTAGGTTCTAGGGACGGGATGCAGAAATAGGTTCTGACAGTTCTGACTGTAGTACTGTAGGACTGGAAATTGCCCTGAGGCAGGAAAGCGTCTTCGACAGGACACCAACACGCCCTAAGCTCCGCACCCAATAAGTCACGGTGCAGCGTCACCCCAAAAACCAGAAAGAGCAGGTACAAGAACAATCACAAGGCACAAGAGCCCCGTGATATCTCTCTAGGACATCCTGTGCGACGGAGTGCGCTTGGGAGCTCGTGTGCATAGTCTACTTATTGCTTACTGTATCTTCTGTGCGGCGAGGTACCTTCTAGCAAACTTTGCCTACAGCTGCCACCGTGTGTAAAAATCCTAGAAGATTTCGAAGCCAGTTGCTGCAACACTCCATTCGGTACTGATAGATTCTGCCTGCCCAGGCTGATGTCGCTTCTGCTGCCATTGTTACTGACGCAGCTACCTCTGAATCTAACGCTGCAGCTGTTGATGACGATGAGGATCATGATGACAATGTTGGCTGCTGCCGTCCCCATCCGAAAAAAGGCAACATTAAAACAACGTCGAAAACAACTCGAAGCCGTCGACCAAAACGCGAGAACCCAAACCTTAAACAATAAAACCTGGAAGCCGCAACGCCTCTGGGTCGGCGCTGGTCAAAACCTCGCAGGCTCTTGGAAAGCCAAGCAGAGCCAACGATACCTCCTTGAGCCTTCAACGGAAAACTTCGATGTTGGGGTGGTTTAAGGGCTTGAGCTGCTTCGGGATAGCGAGAGTTACGAGTTTTGCACTGCCCTTATGGGGCCGTAAGCGCTTAAGAGAGGTGCGAACAAGCTTGTGCAAACAGTGCAAACAATACAAAGCTCCAGAAATGGTTACGTTGAAGCGGCTCTGGCTGAGCACAATGAGCCCGATGAAAGAGGAGCAATATCCACGGATACTACATGTATATCTGCGAACGGGGGTGAAGACTGCTACTTAGCAAACCGCTCGAAAAGGAATTGGATATTTAAGGCAAAGGAGCAAACCGCTCGAACGAGACTACAGAATTTGAGAACAAGGAGGCAACCGCTCTCAAAGGGATGGGAAACTTTACGAAAGAGAAGCAAACCGCTTGAACGAGACCAGAGAACTTGAGAACAAAACCGCTCGAACGAGACCAGGGAAGTCGAGAACAAGGAGCACACCGCTCGAAAGGGTCTCAAGAATTTGTGCACAAGGAGCAAACCGCTCGAAAGGGCTGGAGAATTCGAGAAGAAGGAGCAAACCGCTCGAAAGAGATTTGAGAATTTGACAAAGATTACAAGATCTGAGCACAAGGAGCAAACCGCTGGAACGAGAGCAAAAAGTCTTGGAACAAGGCTCAAACCATTCGAACGAGACTAGAGAATGTGGAACCAGGAGCAAACCGATCCAAAGATACTAGAGAATTCGAGGCCAGGAGTAGACCATTTGCAAGGGACTAGAGAACTTGAGAGCAAGGAGCGAACCGCTGGAAAGGGACTAGAGAATTTCAGAACATGGAGAAAAGCGCTCCAAAGAGACTAGAGATTCTTAGAACAGGGAGAAACGCGCGAAAGAGACCAGAGAGTTTTGGAAAAAGGTGGAAACCGCTCAAAAAAGATGGGAGGTTTTGATACTAACAAGGAGTAAGCAGCTCGAAAGAGAGCACATAATGTGTGTGCGAGGAGCAAGCCACTCAAAAGAGACGCGAAGACAAGGGGCAAACCGTTCGACAGGGACTGGAGGATTTGAGAACAAGGAACTTGGGAACAAGGAGCAAAACGGCTCGAAAGGCACTACAGAATTTGAGAACCGGCAGCAAATTGCTCGAAAAGGACTAGAGAATTTGAGAACAAGGAGCAGAAAATTTGAGCGCAAGTAGCAGACCACGCGAAAGAGATTACAGAATTCGAACACAAGAAGCAGACCGTGCGAAAGGGACTAGAGACCTTGACAAGGAGCAACCCGCTCGATGGGGACAAAAGATTGAGAACAAGGAGTAAGCCGCTCGAAAAGGGACTAGAGAATTTGGGAACAAAGGGCAAACCACTCGCTAAAGACTAGGAAGCTAGAGAACAACCAAGTAACAACTCGGAAAAAACTGGAGAGTTTACGAACAAGGAGCAGACCTCTTGAAAGAGACCAGAGAGTTTGGGAACAAGGAGCAAACCGCTCGAAAGGGATTAGAGAGGTCGGAAACCGGAGCAAACCGCTCGAGAGAGAGCAGCGAATTTTAGAACCAGGAGCCAACTGCTTGAAGGGGACCAGAAAATTGAGAAAACGGAACAAACCGCTCAACAGAGATTGGAAAATTTCAGAGAAAGGATTAAACAGCTTGACAGAGACTTTGAGAATGTTGAAAAAGGGAGCGAAGCGCTCGAAAGAGACGAAAGAGACGAGAGAGTTTCAGAACTAGGAGCACAAGTGTTCGCAGGGGGCTAGCGAGCTTGAGAACACGCAGATAACCGCTCGAACGAGACTAGAGAGTTGAGAGCAAAATAGACAAACCGCTCGACAATGACTAGAGGGATTTGGAGCACAAGGAGCAGAATGCTCGAACGAGATTAGAGAATGGGAGAACGAGGGGCAAACCGCTCGAAAGGGACTGGAGACTTTCAAAAACAGAAGCAAACTGCGCGAAAGAGATTAGAGAGGATTCAAGCACAAGAAGCAGCAGAGACTTTGAGAACAAGGAGCAAACCATTGTTCGTCTGGAGCGGTTTGCTCCTATCCCTGTCGAGCAGTTTGCTCCTTGCTCTCAAATTCTTTAATCCTTTTCGAGCGGCTTGCTCCTTCCTCTCAAATTCTCGAATCTCTCTCGAGTGCTTTGCTCGTTCCCAAATTCTTCGGTCTTTTTCGCACGGTTTGCTTCTTGTTCTCTAACTGTCGAGTCTCTTTCGAGCGGTTTACCCTTGTTCTCCAATCCTCTAATTGCCGCCTCTAATCACTTTCGAGCGGTTTGCTCCTTCTTCTCAAACTATCTAGTCTCTTTCGAGCGGCCCGCTCCTTGTTCGCACAATCTCTAGTCTCGTTCGAGGGGCCTGCTGCATGTGCTCAAATTCTCTTCAATTTTTGTCGAGCGGTTTGCTTTTTTGCTAATACTTCTCTCGGCAAGCCACTCGAAAGAGACCAGACAATTTGAGAGCAGGGGGCAAACCATTCGAAAGAGACTCGAGAACAAGAGCCGCGCGCGAAAAGAGACTAATTAGGGAGTTTGAGAACGAGGACTGAGCTGCTCGACTGAGATGAGAGAGTTTGGGAACAACAAGCAAATCGGCTCGAAAGAGACTAGAGGATTTGAGAACAAGGAGCAAACCGCTCGCAAAAGACGTGGGAGTTCGGGAACAAGCACGAAACTGCCCGAAAGAGACGGGAGAATTTGCGAACAAGGGGCGAACCGCTTGAAAGAGTCCAGCGAATTTGGGAACAAGGAGCACGCCGCTCGAAAGGGACTCGAGAAATCGAAAAGAAAATTCGGGAACAAGGACAACAAAGAGCAATCAGCTCGAAAGAAACTAGAAAATTTGAGGGAGCAACCGCTCCAAAGGAATCATTTGAGAAGAAGGAGCAAGCCGCTCGAAATGGACCAGAGGATTCGAGAACAAGGAGCGAACCGTTAACAACATCAAGAGACTTCGAAAACCGGTAGCAAACCGATCGTTAGGGACTAGAGCAAACCGATCGATAGGGACTAGAGCATGTGAGAACAAGAAGCAAAGCACTCGAACGTTACTAGAGAGTTTGAGAACAAACAGCTAACTGCTCGAAAGAGCATATAGCATTCGAGAAGCAAGAGCAAACCGCTCGAAATTGACGAAACAGTTTGAGAACAAGGAGTTGCAGCAAGGCGCTTGAAAGGCATCAAAAATTTGGGCACAAGGAGCAAACCGTGCGACAGGGAATAGAGAATTTGGAAACAACGAGCAACCCGCTCGACAGAGATTAGAGATTTTGAGAACAAGGAGCAACAGCGCACGAAAGGGGTTAGAGAGTTTGAGAACAACCAGCAAACCGCTACTGGCAACCAGGATCGGAGCGCTCGAAAGAGAATAGAGAATTTTGAGCAAAAACGGCAAATCGCTGGACAAAGACCATAGAGAATGCGAGCGCTATGAGCAAACTGCTCGCCCGAGACTGGGGAATGTGAGACAAGGAGCACACCGTTCCAGAGCGATCAGAGGTTTTTAGAAGAAGACGAAGCAAACCTCTTAGAAATTATGACAAAACGAACACACGGCTTGAAAGGGATTAGAAAATTTGAAAAGAAACAGCAGACCACTCGAAAGGTATAAGAGCATTGAGAACACGGAGCAAACCGCTCAAAAGAGACCAGCGAACTCGAGAAAAAAGGGCACACCGCTCGACAGGGCAACCTGCTCGAAAAAGATTACAGATTTTGAGGGCAAGGACTTCTATTCTCTACTCTCTAGTCTCCATTCTCTATTCTCTGTGCTCTATTCTCTGTTCTCTGTTCTCTATTCTCTATCGTGCCGTTTGCTCCTTATTCTGAGAATTTTTGGTCTCCTTCGAGCGGCTTGCTCGTTCTTCTCGAATTCTCTAGTCTCTTTCGAGGGGCTTGCTCCCTGTTCTCAAATTCTCAAATGCTCTGAGAATAAGGAGCAAACCGCTCGAAAGAGACTAGAGAATTTGAGAGCAAGGAGCAAACCACTCGACGCTCAAAAGGGAGTAGAGAATTTGAGAACAAGGAGCGAACCGCTCGAAAGGACTAGAGAATTTGACCACAAGGAGCAAACCGCTCGGAAAGTACTAGAAGATTTGAGAAAACTGGCAAACCGCTCGAGAAGGAGTAGAGACATGTAAAACCAAGAGCAAAACCGCTCGAAAAGGATTAGAGAATTGGAGAACAAGGGGCAAACCACCCGAAAGGGACTGGAGAATTTGAGAGCAAGGAACGAACCGCACGACAGGGACCAGGATTTGGGAACAAGGACGGAGGACTACAGAATTTGAGAGAAGAAGGAGCAAACCGCGCGACAGGGATTAACAGAATCTTAGAAGCGGGTGCAAACCGCTCGAAATTGACTAGAGAATCAGAGACTAAGGAGCAAACCGCTCGAAAGGGATTGTGCTTCAAAGGGACTAGGGAATTATGAGCAACCGCTTGAAAGAGACAAAAGAGTTTGAGAAAAAGAACAAAACGCTCGAATGGGATCCGAGCAGGAGCACAAGAGGAAAACCGCTCCAACGACATTCGGTAATTCAACAAAAGGCCGGCAAACCGCTGGTAAAGGACCCGAATATTCAGGAAGGAGCAAAACGCTTTAAAGACACTTGCGAGTTTGGGACAAAGGTGCAAAAGACTTGAACTGGACTGAGGAAATTCAGAAGACAGAAGCAACAAGTTCGAAAGGAAAGAGAGACTTGAGCAAAAAAAGCAACAGTTCGAAACAGACAAGAGAATTACCAGAGAATTTGAGAACAACGAGCAAGCCGATCGAAAGTGAACAGAAATTTGAGAACAAGGAGCATGCGACTGGAGAATTCAAACCGTTCGAAAAATAGTGCAGAATTTGAGAACAAGGAGCAAACCGCGCGAAAGAGGTTAGTGACTCTGAGAACCAGGAACAATCCGCTCGAAAAGGACTGGAGAATTTGAGAACAGGGAGCAAACCGCTCGAAATGGAGCAGAGAAATTGAGAACAAGGAGCAAACCGCTGGAAAGCGAATGGAAATTGTGGGAAGAAGAGGCCAACCGCTCGAGAGGGCGAGTAGAGAATCTGAGAACATGACCGCTCGAGAGAGGCTAGAGAGTTCGAGAACAAGGAAAGAACCAGCTCCAATAGGCCTAGAGTATTGACGACAAGGAGCGAACCGCTCGAACAGGGACTAGACAATGTGAAAGCCAGGAGCAAACCCTTTGAAAGCGACTAGAGAATTTGAGAACAAGGCGCAAGCCGCTCCAAAGACAGTAGAGAAATAGAGAGCCAGGAGCCAACTTTTTCCGGAGCATTGGAGAGAATGGAGCAAGCCGCAAAAAAAGAGACTAGCAGCTCGAAAGAGACTAGAGGATTTTGGAAGGAGAAACAGATTGCTCGAAAGAGACTAGAGAATTCGAGAAGAAGAAGCAAACCGCTTGAAAAGAACCAGAGAATTCGAGAAGAAGGAGCAAACAGCTCGAAAGGGACTAGAGAATTTGAGAACAAGGAGCAAACCGCTCGAAAGGGACTAGAGCATGTGAGACCAAGGAGCAGAGCGCTCGAACGGGACTAAAGAGTTTGAGAACAAGCAGCAAACCGCTCGAAACAGAATAGAGAGCTTGAGAAGACGGAGCAAACCGCTCGAGAAGGACCAGTGACTTTGAGAAAAAAGGTGCAAAGCGCTTGAAAGGCATTTGGGAACAAGGACCACACCGCTCGACAGGGACTAGAGAGTTTGGGAACAAGAAGCAGCCCGCTCGAGAGGGAGGAGAGAAACTTAGAACCATGAGCAAAATCGCTCGAAAGGGGCTAGAGAGAAAAAGGAGCAAACCGCTATTAGCAACAAGGAGGGAGCAGAATGCTCGAATGAGACTAGAGGATCTTGAGCGAAAAGGCAAACATCTCGACAAAGACCAGACAGAATTTGAGCACAAGGAGCAACTGCTCGCACGAGACTAGAGAATGTGAGAACTCGAGCAAACCGTGCGAAAGCAATCGAAACTTTTCAGAAGAAGCAGCAAAGTGCTCGAAACGGACTAGAGTGTTTGAGAACAAGGGCCATACCCTCCAAACAAACAGGAAAATTAAGAACAAGGAGCAAAGCGCACGAACGAGTGTAGAAATTATGGCAAAACGAGCAAACGGCTTGGAAGGGATTGGAGATTTTGAGAACAAGGAACAAACCGCTCGAAAGGTACTGGAGCATTCAAAAACAAAGGCCAAACCGCTCGAAAAGAGACTAGCGAAATTGAGCAAAAGGGCACATTGTTCGTAAGAGATTAGAGGTTGTGTTAACAAGGAGCAAAAGCGCTCAAAAGGGGCTAGAGAATTCGAAGAGAAGGAGCAAACCACTCGAAACACACTAGAGAAGTCGAGAAGAAGGAGCAAACCGCTCGAGACGAGAGATTTTCAGAACAAGGAGCAAAAAGCTCGAAAAAAGCCAGGAGCAGGCCGCTCAAAAGAGATCAGAGATTCGGAGAAATTCGGAGAACAAGGAGCAAGCCGCTCGAAAGAGACTAGAGAATTTGAGAGCAGGGGGCATACCGCTCAAAAGAGATCAGAGATTCGGAGAACTGGGAACAAATCGCTCGCAAGAGACTGGAAGTTTTGGAGAGCAGCGAGCAAACCATTCGAAAGACATTCGAGAACAAGGGGCAACTCTCTGGTCCCTGTCGAGAGAGTTTGGGCACAAGGAGCAAACCGCTCGAAAGGGAGGTTGAGAATTTGAGAATATTGGCAAACCGCTCGAGAGGCGCTCGAAAGGGGTTCGAGAATTTGAGAACAAGGATCAAACCGCTCGAAAGGGACTAGAGAATTCAAGCACAGGGAGCAGACCACGCGAAAGAGACTTTGACAACAAGGAGCCAACCGCTCCAAAGGGATTAAAGACTTTCAGCACAAGCAGCAAACCGCTCCACAGGGACTCTCTCGAGAACGAGGGGCAAGCCGCCCGAAAGGGAACGAGCGAACCGCTCGACAGGGACCAGAGAATTTGGGAACAAGGAGGGAGGACTAGAGATTTTGAGAGAAGGAGCAAACGGCACGAAAGCGATTAGAGCTTCGAGAATTTGAGGAGCAGGAGCAAACCGTTCCAAACTGACTAAATTGAGAAGAAGGAGCATACCGCTCGAAAGAGACTGGGTTTTTTGAAAACAGTAGACAGATCGCTCGAAAGGAAATAAAACAATTGACGACAAGGAGCAAGGAGCAAACCGCTCGAAAGGGGCTAGAGTATTTGAGAACAATCAGCACGCCGCCCGAAAAAGACTATATAGGTTGTGGGTGCCTGCATAATACTCAGCAACACTGCTACCTTGTGGTCTCGTTCGAGCGGTCTGCTGCTTGCTCTCAAATTCTCCAGTCCCTTTCGAGCTTTTTGCCCCTTGCTCTCGAATGCTCTACTCTCTCGAGCAGCTTGCACCTTGTTCTCATATTCTCTAGGCCCTTTCGATCGGTTTGTTCCTCTTTCTCAAGTTCTCTTCGCGCGGTGTGCTTCTTCTTGTTCTCAAATTTGCTCCTTGTTATCAAAGTTCTCTAGTCTCTTACGAAACTTGAGGGGGGAGTCTCTGCATTTGACATTGAAGTTTGGGTGCGGGTTTCGAGGCTATGGACTTTAAGGTTGAGGCTTTAGGGTCTATACATGTAGTGGGTCTAGGGCGCATGGAGTTCAAACCCCCACATATTGCAAATCATGAAGAACAGAACCGTCATAATCTTGAGTTGTGAAGTCCGAAGCGAGCGAAGACGGGCAAGCAGACGGGCCCCCGACATACCAGCCGAAGTCGCCCGGACGACCACTAGCGATGTCAGAGCCTCCGGACTGCCAGCTTTCAGCACAGGGCATCGGATTTTGGGATTCAGGGCTTAGGCATCAAGGGTTCAGGGGCTTAACCGGATCCTGAAACCAAGCATCTAGTCGTCTCCGACTGACGCCCTCTAGTTTCAATCCCACCCCCGGATCTCAGAAACCGCCAGCGAACATTAGTTGCAAGACTGGGTTTGGGCTTCAGGTCTAGGGCGTGTGGAGTTTGGTTCACGAAGAGGGACAAAATCTGTCGACCCAAATCCCCCAACACTTTGCTTCCAAACACAGTAGCAAGAAACATAAAGAAGCGATTTGACACAAGAGTACAGATGTTAATGATCACAGTGTGCCGTTCCTTTGAAACTGAATGCTGGTGCGTGCCTGCGCCCCGAGACACCTCGCACCAGCCCATGTAAAGCCTGGGCCGCTCTGAAGTTCTTGGGTCCACCCTCGCCTAGAACACGAAGATAGAGCCAAAAGAAATCACGATTGGCTGTTTCCCATACGAAGGCACACTTAGTTGGGTGCCTTCGAACTTTCTGATTCTGACGGCTTCTGGTTCATGGAGCTTTACAGCTTCGGAACTTGCCAGGGGCTAAGGCTTCCGGAAACCAACTGAGAACCACCTTATTCTGTCTTGGGCCCCTTGTCGCCATAGCAGCACCCCTGATTTAGAACCAACCCATGTACGCATTAAGCCTTCCACAGGCTGATCTCCTCGGCATAGCCATCTTCTGCCAATGATGGGATTTGTCTCTTGGTATCCATGTTCACACAGCATGCCGCGACTTCCTCTTCCGGACCTGAACCTGGTTCCTCCGCTCCCCTCTATCTCTCGACAACTTATGGAGCCTTCTGTACATCATAGCAGGAAGCACGAGTTAAGGCAACTCGACTCATTCACGCGGCTGTCCGGGATAGTGTACTGCCGCCACAGAGGGATTGCACAGAAGCGCGTGCTGGGAGGATTAGAAAGCAAGGGATCCAAGGACGCACACAAAGACATAGAGAGAGAGAGAGACACACACACACACACACACACACACACACACACACACACACACACACGCACGCACCCTAAACAAACAGAAGGATGCACAGGCCCAGTATGCCTGAGAGACCCGTAGCTATCAGAAATGCGACTGTCGACCTTTTCGAGCTTTTTGTGTACGGTCACGCGGTCCCAACCAACCGGAGTTGAGGGAACTTCGGAGCTGAGGCGCAGGATCTGAGTCCAGCCACCAGCCGGCACCTCCGCAAGGCGGCAGGAGCCCGGAGCTCTTTTGGAATTCAGGCTCTTTAAAGTCTAGGGTCTGATTACGTATAAGTATAGTCTGGGGTCAAGACACGGCCTGTTTTTGTGGATGTATGATCTAGGGGTTTAAAGGTTTGAGGTTGCTTTTTTTGCGGTTGAAGGCATCCAGCTGGATTTCCAGGCATTCGGATTCGCCGGGAACGAGGGCTGAGGCTGAAGCGCTTCAAAAAGTGTTTTTGGGGCTCCCAACCTCCCAATCACAGCACGTCACCGCCCTACGGTCCTTAGGGCTTTTCGGTTTCTCTTAACAGCCTTGGAGATCGCGGCGAGGCCGTTGGGCACGTCAGCGAACTTCAGACCCATGCTCGGAGAAAGATAGCCTCTCCGGCTTGCTGTTGTGCTTCATCGTTCTGTCTGCGTGTTCGGGTGGAGGGGGGGGGTCTAGAATGGGTCTCATCATGCGGATTGCAACATATCCTGCATCTCTGAAGTGGCGAAGATTCCGCACATGAATGTAAGCCTCTTGTGCTCGGGGGCTTCGGCACAGAAAACAATACTTGATTTGACCGACGCTGGCCATGTTCGTAGTAGGCTTTAAACGGGAATCCAGAAACATCGGAGCTCTCAAGACCTCGGGTTTAGTTTAGTACTTTGTGTTTAGGACTTGCAGCTTACGTACACTTGAAGCCTACAGTAATCTGTAGGCTTTGGGGGCTGCCGATTTAGAGTCCCCACGACACTGTTCCGAAACAACAACCAATGCAGCGCCAGCGCTTACAACACAAACAACAGAATCCATGCTTGCGAACCCGTGCCTGGGAACTTGCCGGCGATCTCTGGGGTGATATAGCCTTGCAAACCAGAGAATAGGACAGGGGGCTTCAGGTGTTGCACCGTTTGTGTGCGCGGGCGGTGTTCTGTGCGTATCGATGCATCCTGATGCGATGCTGCCACGCATTCTGATTTCCACCGTAAGGAGGCCGAGGGTAGGTTGATTCTACTTATGTCACGTCTGGGGCTCTCAACTTCTTATTGCACCCTCGAAATGGAAGCTAAAACTCAGCTTTCAACCGCAAAGCGAAGACACTGTGCCAGCTCAGGGCCTTCTTACAGCGACTCTGTTTCCTCAGAGCTTCCTCAGAACTCCGGTACCAGCGCAACTTCGAAAATGAAACACTTTGGTAAGCTTGGACCTCAACCATAAGCCCTCAAGTGCAGCTCTCATCCCAAGTGGCCCATAGTTGCCAGCATCGCGATGCGCCCATGCTTCAGTTCTACGGATCGCCTCCAAGTGCGGGGCTTAGGTTTCAGAGCTCCTCTGGACTCTTTGGGGTCTAGCAGCTAGGGCTGAGGGCCTACAGGGTTTAGGAGCTTTGTGGGGTTCCGGGTTTAGCGTTTGGGGCCTCAGTTTGCAGGGGTTCAGGGCACAGTGTGCAGGCGTTAGGATTAGGGTCGCGGTTTAGGGTTTCAGGCTTCTCCATGGTTTGAGTAGAGAGGCGGGCACAGAGGTTCTAAGAAGCTTGTACTGCAAAGGGACCGTGCTGCTGATTGTTGAAGCTCAGTGCTTGAAAATCTGAACTACGCCCCGCAAGCCGAGACCCTACCAGCCGAAACCCCAACCCTGTAGACGAGAGCCCGGCCTGCGCATGAAGGCCTCCACATCACCATCCCTGGCGAGGCCCAACCTTGCACAGAGTCTAAATCATCCTCGCACGCTTGCAAACAGGGTGCAACCCTACAAAGCCTGAGCCCTAAACTCTAAACCTACACCTAGAAGCGAGTAAGTTTTCAACGTTCGGGTTCAGAAGATGAACGACCTCATGGAGGCAGGGTTTAGGTTTGGGTTTGAGGGTTGGCCTCAAACTTGCTGTTTAGGGCCGTAGTCTCGAATGCTCTGGGATCTTGGATGTGCGAATGGATTCAGGATTTGCTTCGGACTTTTGTGAAGAAAACCCGGAGTGGACTCCATTGGAACCCTGTCAATCCAAAAGCACCTCGGTGCACCAAGGGCATGAAATTTTGGAATGTTCCCAAACTCATAGGCATCGCTTGGAAAAAAGGAACCAAACAACACAACACAAACGAAACAAAACACTAACAATAATGCCACATACAATGCGAGGTGTGCGGCGCTGTTTGCTTCTTGTCTTGTTCATGGACCGGCTCATCTCGGCTCACTCAAGGCCTTGCATCGTGTGCGACTGGGGCTGTTCATCAGGCTTTAGGTTGCTTCCACTGCCTGAAACCAAAAGCTCACACTTCAACCCGAAAACTCCTGAACCCAAAACCCTCAACCTCTAAAACTCTTGCATCCGAAACCCATAGCACCACACCCTGAACTCGAAAGGAATGCCGCCCAAGGGTCAACATTCTGGAACTCCAAAGCCTAAAATCCCAGCTTCGGAAACTGTCGGAAATCCCAAAAACCCAAATGTTAACACTTTGAGTCCGCAATCCTGATAACCCCAAACTCTGAAGCTAAATTAACCCAAAATCCTTCGGCGGCCGGAGCCCCCTTGGAACCCTGAAGCTTTATAATCCCTGGGAGCCAAAGAACCCAAAAATCCCCCAAATTTCCCCCTTTGTCTTGTTTTTGCCAAGGAGGAAACGGATCCCAGAAGCCGACCGGAGCCTGCACGCCGAGCTCCTGGAGGCGGCTGAAAGACGTGGGGAGTGGGTACTCTTTGAGGCTTAGGACCTTGGGGGTTTCAATTAAGATCCAGAAGGGATTTAGGGTTGCTCATCAGGGGACCACATTAAATCGACGTAAGGTTTAATGATTTTAGGGTTTGAAAGGACTCGGGAACTTGGGATGCGCGGGGCTTGAAGCGTCGGGATTTGGGGTCCGGAAATGGATTTGGGATTCAAGGTTTTCGGGTTTGGGCCTGTGGGGCTTCAGAGGGGCGTTGGATTTTGAAACACGATTTGGGCGTTGCAGTTGGTTATGGAATTTACAGGAATAGTTGGCTCAGGCTTTGGGCCGCAATGCCGCCCTTGCGGCAAGGCAAACTAAACGCTGAAACCGCAAATCCTAAAACCTAAAGGACCTAAACCACTTACCACCCGAGCGCAATATTATTGACATGTGTTGGAAGTCTTAGAACCAAAACTCAACAAGAACTTGAGGTCTGCAGGCCTGCTCAAAAGCACGGAGGGCTGTCGTGAACTTGGACGCGGAAGCCTCGCAGCTTGGATCACACCACGATCGTTGCAATGTTTGAGGAAACACTCAGCCGTCCTTATCTCAATAAACTCCCATCTTGAATTTGTTGGTAAGGACCCTATCTGGATTGACGATAAGACAGGGTTGTCCGTCAAGCGAGATCACGTACCGGAATGTTTTGCTAGCATGAGAGTCGAGGACTGTAAGCTTTGGGACTGTGTCCTGAGAGGTAAAGCTTTAGGTGAGGCGTCAAAGGTCACTCAGCTTGGACCCTGGAGACCCCAAAACCCTTTATTCAGGTGTTGTAGCAGGAACTCTCTGCTTATCATCTTTTATAGGACCACCAAAACATCGGCTTCGAGCACAATCTAAAGTTCTAATTACCGATTAGAATCCTTAGAACACCTCACGCCTCACCCTAAATCGTAGCTAAGCCGGCTAAGCAACTGAAGGGATAATCGGGACTTACTTGCGAGCCTCGGACTTTTACTTCGAGTGCAGGTACGATACACACTGGTTGACCTAAGCAGCATAAGTCAACGCAATCCGAGGCCTACTGGCTTGTTGTCCTGACCCTCGGGGTGCTGCACATCCAACCTCCAAAACCTTCTGCCACGAACCATTGCAAAAATTAGTAGAATCTTCAGCGGCTCAGAAGTGGAAAGCAAACAAGTAGTGCAGGATGGGTAGTCGTGTCAAGGTAACTCTTGAACAGAAGTCTCTAGCACGGGAACCGAAAGGCCAAGGGCCAAGACTTGACAACTGGCTAAACCATACTGAACATCTAGAATGGACGCAAGTCAACGCACCACGGAAAAGAGAGCTGAGGGTTGAGGGTTTCGGGCTGATCCAAGAGACACTCTGAACGCAAAGACTTGAGAGGCCAAGGGAACGGAAAACAGACATCGAAGGAACCCATCTCAATGCACTCCCATTCCGCCTGCGCTTTTCTGACCTGCGACGGAGCTTGTCGACAAATATGAAGTTACCAACATCCAGCCCTCTTCCGTGTGGCAGAAAAACGGATGTAAGCGGCGTAGAGGGACAAACATCAGGAATAACCTGTGCAGGAACCGCCACCGCCACCATCACCCCCACCATCATCAGCAGCTCCCACCGCCGCCGGGCACCAATGCCACCACCAGCGCCACCACCTCCACCGCCAGCGTTCGCCAACCACCCGCCGCCCCCGGCAGCAGCAGCAGCAGCAGCAGCAGCAACTACAACAATAACAGAAACAACGCCGGCGGCAGCCCCAGCCGCAGTAGAGGCAGCCGCAGCAACGAAAGTCAAGAATATCAACCATGACGGTAACGACGACAACGACAGTGGTGCCAGCGACAATGCGGCGACGGGGACGGCAATCACGACTGTGACCGTCGCGATCACGACAGCGCGCACGACAACCGACATTTGGGCAGGGGCAGGTTTGACCGTGCAGGTTTGCAGTTTGTGGTCGGGGCTCACGGTTTGGGGCTTGTTGCTACAAGCCCACTCGAACCAAGCCGTCAGGCATCCCCAAACTCGCTGGAAGCAAGATCCCTTCAGCAGCACAAAACCCCGAACCCTGCCCCCCACCCTCCTCGCCTGGCTAGCCAGGACGACGCCAGCGGCAGCGGCACAGCCAGCAGCTGCAGTAGAGGCCACGCCACTTGGCTGCGCGGTCTGGGCCACAGCTTCAAATAATGCGAAAGAAACTCATACTCGTCCTCGCTGGCCCAATCGAATTGTTGGATGGATACATTCGTTGAGCATGGACCAGTAAGTCGATGGAGGGGTGACGGTGATGATGGGGTGGATGACGCCAAGGCGCCAATAAAAGCTTGTCGGCTTGGAACATGTCGGTTTCAGCCTCGGTACCTGGATCCTTGGCCTTTCGGAGCCTCAAGCCTGAAACAGGCGAAGCGCTGCTCGAGCCAGTGACCCAGGTGAAGCACAAGGGATTTCTGTTGGTTTGGAGCCCTTGAGCATGCTGCCTCCCACAGAGGCGTCGCGCCGGAGCCGTCTGGATTCGGGGAAACCCCAAAGCTTCGGCCCAGTCACCTATGGAAATAAGACTAAGCCACCCCCCGAGCTCGAGCTCGAGTTCCTGGATCGCCAAAACTCAGCCGTCAACCGCAACTCAAGCGAACCAAGTACAGATGCCTTAGCACCTACTATCCCGTCTACTCCTTGATACGTAGTAAAGAACCCTGAAAAACCTTGTAGTCTGCTTGCTTCAGCTTTAATGTTAAAGCCCCACAGATCTGGAAGCCCTCGGGCACATCGAAGGCAGTCAATCTGAATAATCTGCGACTTGGGATTCTGGGCCTTTCCTAGTGTGTCAGGGTTTAGCGGGGTTTAGAGTATTTGCGATAATGGTGTGGGGTTTGGGGTGATACGACCATGAGATTTCATGAGAAAGCCGCTTTTGAGATGAACAGGTCGCCTGATTCCCCCGCCGCAGCGACGTCGCTGCGGTGCTGCCTGGCCCTGCACGCGGGGCGACGAAGGCTGCGCCTCCAAAACGACACGGAAATTCGCCCAAGCCAAAGATTTGTTGTAAAAAGCTTTATGAACCTTCTTAAGGAACCGGCTTCGACTCACGTGCAGGCTTTGACACCTGGACGCGATGTTCATTGATGAGTCTTGTCAAATCTCTTCCACAACGAAAGGGCTCCTTGGCCGAACATTCACTCTTGGGCTTCTGCGTCTTTGCAGGTAAGCCTTGGGTAGGGTTTGGATTCGAGTGGCTTACTACTACATCTACTACAGATGCCACGTAGCTGCCCCAAACCCGTCACCCAGGCTTCATGGCCTGGCGCAAAACGGCGATTCGGGTTAGGTCATCGGACTGCCGATCATCCAATTTTCCTACTGCCCAATCCCTGTCACCATACGACACCCAAGCCTGCACGAAGATCATGCGAAACACAAACCGATCCTAAAGGCTCAACAGAATGCAGAATGCATGTTGCCCTACTCCCCGCTGGCTTAGGCCTCCGAGGACGCCAGCAAGGCCCAGCCCACAAATCGTCATCTGCGTTCAGTCGCAAGGATGGGGAGCTGCGAGGCCTTGTTAAAGCTTCCTCCTAGCACCTGTTTTCCTAAGCACGTATGAAATTCGGCATCCTTATCCATCTCCACACACCCCATGCACCTCGTGATTAGTCTTGTCGTCGTTCATTAGAGCTGATTGTACGACCGGACTTGATGTCGGAAGCTTACGCACTAGACTAGCTTCAAAGACTGTGTCTGCTTAAAACCGTGACTCGGACCGTGACTTTATGTTCGGTCCTGCATTCTGTCGGAGCGCAATTTCGACGTGAAAGCACTCGCAAGGAAGTGGGGGACACCGGCACAACATGTGAAACAAATTCAAGAAGCTGATTGCCTGAATCCGTGTACAGCACGGTCTCAATGGCAACCTTTGAGACTCAATCCGATAGTTGGAATCGCGAACCAAGGACTCTGAAGGCCAACACCTATGCTCTACAGATCAGGGCCGCTAAGACAGCAGCACCGCAGCCAAATTGTGGATATCTCAAGAACCACACCTACGCCGAGTACCCAAGCATCTGCAGCGTTCCAGGGTTGAAGGCTCCAAGCTTTTAACGGGGCTGTACTGCCTGCAGCTCTCAAATTGTGACCGGAGCCCTTCTTACAAGGGTTCCTGATAAACAAAATCAACCTACTTTAGCGTTTCGATGACACGCTCCGGCCTTGCTGGATGCCATGGCCGGTCCTAAAAATTTGGCGGGAGCTCTAAATTTGGTCCCTCGCCGCTGGGCGTCCTGAATGCTGCTACGCTTGAGCGCTGCAGCTGCGGAAGGGGGCACGTGTTAATTGTTTCTTTTGTGTTCCCCGGCACGGAGTCGCGACGGAAAGCTTGAACTCAATATTGAACCAGGAAACTCGAAGAGGCATCATGCTATGAAGCTGGCAAAAATCCCAGCAGCATGCCGTGTTCTTGTGGTGGCAACCGCCTGGCGATTCTCAACTGGCTGGGGGTAAAGCATGCAGAAAATGCTGAACATCAAGGTATCCGAAATGCCCTCAGAAAACTTGAAGGGTTTGGTCTGTACATTGGCACGTGCCGCAGCACGTATGCGTGATCGCCGGAACAGGCTACGTCAAGTTGTTCGAAACCTTCACATGGGCAGGCTGTTACCAACTTGTCGCAGTGCATTTTTTTTCCAAATCACTGCCCACTGCCATGTGCGGAACCGCATTCTCGGAGAAGCCACGACCTGTAGCAGTAGCAGTAGCAGCGGCTGCGGCAGTAGTAGCAGTAGCAGTAGCAGTAGCAGTAGCAGTAGCAGTAGCAGTAGCAGTAGCAGTAGCAGTAGCAGTAGCAGCAGCAGCAGCATTCATTCACCACGCAGCGAAGTGTCCGGGTTCGCCTAGCGAGCTGACGATAACCCGGTATTCGGGGTATCGGAACCTCTGTTGGGTTCTGGAGGGCAGTGCCAGCTCCATCTACTAAGACTACACTTGCTCAGCGTCAGGCACCAGGAGGGAGTACCTGACGTAGCCACACTATGTATATGTTGCCATCGTGTTCTGTGCCAACTGGCTTTGCTGTGCAGGAGCACCATTTTTCTGCACCAAACAGCGGCTGTCCTCGTAGGATAGTTCTGTAATGCCCCATATCAGGAGTGGCCCCGTAGTGAAGCTGTACAGCGACGACCTGGTAGTGAACATAGCGAACTTGCATAGTGTGCAGTCCTGTAAAGAGTGGCATACGAACTGTAGTCGAGGCCACAGCCAGTGGTCTGGTGTCCCTGCGCATGACTCCCTCGGCATTCGCGAAGCGCTGAAGTTGTATGCAGAGCATGGGAGACGGGGTCAGCAGTGCATAACGGGCTGTGACCTGAGCACTCCACCCATCAATGGCTGCCTGAAGCTCCAAGCTTGGACCTGCCGGTAGCACAATCGTAATTGGAGCTTGGGTAGGCCCCGTATCAAGAGTGACAATACCTCCAGGTGCAAAGTTTCTGGCCTCCCAGCCACCATTGAACCCACTATGCGAGAACCTGGGTAAGAGGTATTGTATCAACTCAGCTGCATCATGCTGACGATGTACAGAAGGCCAAGCTTGCAGCAGCATAAGCCACGGTACCGAATGGAGCACCTGAATGGGACAATTAGGCGAATCAGTGATTGGTGGACACAGCATAGTAAGAGCCTGCGGTGGAGGCGAGATGTAGGCATCGTGTAGCCTAGCCTGAAGGATTGTCCACAGAAGGGCATAGATGGTAGAGTGTAGGTAGCACAAATTCGATGGATTGTGGAAGATCAATCGAAGGACGGCCTTGAGACTAGGGCGCACACTCAGTATGGCATCTGATGTTGCCACACTTCCTGGACCAGGGTGTCGTAGTTCGGTCGATCGCGACGGAGCCTGCATCCCAGTGTGTGCCACGATGCTTGACCGATCCACTGGTTCAGCGTACTCCACATGGCTCCTCCCTCTGGGCGAAGTGACAAGCAGATCTGGAATTGGATCCAGTCGGAGGTCACCTCCGTGGTGAGCTTCCGCATGGACTTGAACCTCACCAGGGTCTCCTCCGTAACAGCCTTCCTCATCTGAACCAGTTGGGCCAACAGATCCTCCGCCGGTATTGGCCTCACTGAGTTGTCGACTTCCAGACATTGTTTGGAAGGATTCCATGTGAGATGTTTCCAATGTTTCTGATCGTCGATCCAGTTCAGGTTCTTGGCTTTGGCGAGAGCATCCTCGTCCGCGATCATGTTGGTCAACCTCTGGTGTAGGGTGATGAGCAGTTGCTTGAATAGCATGAGTTTGAGGGAGTAAGTGATCTTCTCGGGTTCTTCCTCTTTCATCTTCCTCCACTTCTCCGCTGCTTCGCATAGAACTGGCACCATCCCTTCTTGCCCTGATCGTACAAAGAGGTAGAGGACCAGATCCTGACGGATGGCTGAGATGATTTGCTCCTGACGAAGGACCAGCTGAGATAGTCGATTCATCCTGTACTCCATCCATTCTGGATCCTGACTTCCCAGTGGCTGCAGGTCCTGTGTCTGTGTCCAGGGATTGGGTGGATGGCTTCCGAAACCATTTGTGTAACCCATGGTCGGGTGTGCACTGGGTGGACTTGGTAGGCCCTGCTTTCCCTTGCCTTTGCCCTTGGTACCCTTGCCCTTGCCCTTGGTCCGGTCCTGCGGTGCCAGACGCTGTCTCTTGGATTGCTCGGCTTGTTGCAGCATATCTCTTCTCGGTTCCTGTTCCCGTTTGACCGGACCAGCCTGGGCCCAAAATTGCCTCTCCTGTTCGTCCAGCTCCATGGGATCCGCGGTGAGCGTCATGATGCTCTGCTAGAAATGCACAAATATGCAGGACATGACACTGTTTCCAATGTCGATCTTTGTTGATGTTTCGCTGATGACAGTAGCGACATGGAACTACAGTATGTCGGCGGAAACCAGTAAGGAGCTTGAGAGTCGCAGGTTGGCAGTCTTTCCACTCTGGATGTTGCATGGTGAGATGATACTTGATGCTGGTAGGAGTGGCTAGCCACTGATAACACAGCGGGCAGTGGTGCTGGAGATACGAGTGAATCTCCGGCTTCTCAAGGAGGTCAGTCCACCTGCGTGCACGTAGCGTTGCGAGAACATGAGATTGCTGATGAAGGGGAACAGCCTCATGGCTCGGTGTAGTGGAGCTGTCCTGCAGTGGAGCGTCTGTGACAGGGGGTTCAGGTATAACGACCGGAATAGGAGTAGGCGTAGCAGCCTGAGCTTCTTGTAGGATGTAGGTCTCCTGAGAGGAGTCCTGAGGTGGCAGGGTGACCGGGGCAAGGACTGGTAAAGGATCGGATTCATTTGATCTCGGAGCCAAGGGTTGGGCATCAGCAGGAGGTTGTGTGGCAAGTCTACGGAGTACCTGGCACCGATTGCGTTTGATGTGTTTGACAAGTCCGTCCCATTGTCGGAAGGGATGGGCACAATGTCTGCACGTTGGAAGTCCTTCTGTTCCATGTGCATACCTATCAAAAGGCACCGGGACGGCAGCAGGTGTCTTGAGTCCATGCCACTTAGCCTCGTGAGAGCGGAGGAGCCGAAAGGAGGTGAAGACCCGATGACATTCCTGGCACTGGTGTACTGCAGGGTCAGTGATGCCTTCTTTGTCACCGAGAGGTACCTGCCATTGGCGTTGCACCTGTAGGTGGAGCGTAGCAGCTGTGTCTCGAGCTGTTTCCACCTGGGCTTGGGTCACGAAGCTCGTTTGGGTGCTCAGGCCAGTCAGGCTGCGATGCAAGGCGGCGGCTTCCCTCTGGAGATGCTCCAAGATGGTAAACAGAGAGCATCTGTGCAGGAGGTCGAGTGTGGATTCTTTCTGAAGATGTGCAAAAGATCGGGTGATGGCTCGAACCTGCTTGGTCATCATGTGCTGCATACGCTGGATATCCTTGGCACCTGGGTTGGATGCCGCTATGCCATAGAGCAGCGTGGGAAGCACTGTGGATTTCCATAGACTGAGACGATGTGTCTGAGCAAGGTGCCTGGTAGAGCACAGTACACCACGAAGTCTTTGCCATGCCTGGTTCGCAGCCTGTAGGCGATAGGTGACTGCTTGTTTGGCCTGGGAATGATATGAGATGCGAATGCCTAAGTACGTGTGATGGTCACGCAACGGAATTTCATACACCTTTCCCAGGGGGCTACGAAAGCGTAGTAGATCTCCCTCGGGTTTGTGTATGAGATGTCGTCGCAGCCAGCCTTTGATGAAACTTCCCTTGTGTCTCAGCAACAGTGCTGATTTGGCCGAGTTGATGACCATACCATGGGCGGCAAGAGCATCGAGGATCTTACTAAAGCGATGCACCATGTCGTCCAGCTCACGAGTGTTCTGCACGGTATCTTTAAGATGTATATCATCTGCATAAATCGTGGAGCTTTGCTCTAGCCAAGGGGCTGTGAGGAGCGGGTCCCCCTCTGCAAGGAGCTCACGATATATCTGTGCCAGGGCAAGTGTCCAGAGCAACGGAGCCAGTTTACACCCTTGTCTAAGTCCTCTTTGGGCCTCCACTTTGGCAGTGTGCCCAAGGTGGGTAAGGACATAGGAAATCTCGGAGTGCCAGGACATGATTTGGTGTCTTAACTCAGCCGGGACTGCAGATGCAAGCAATGCCTTGTCCAGCAAGCGCCAGTCCATGAGGTCGAAAGCGCTGGACAAGTCCAGTGAGAGTTGTGCACCTGCAAAATGTGGGCAGGGCTTCGGTTGTTGTGCGTGACGATCCACAACCGTGGGTGTTGAGATCGAGCAGCGATCCTGGACATACTTGCAGTGAGCAGCAACACGATGTATGGCTTGAGCAGCATTGCGACCCGGTAGATATGTAAATTGTGCCTGGTCCGTAAGGAACCTCTCTGCATAGGGGCGCAGTTTCGCCTGAAGTATGGAAGCATATGCGCGGCCGCTGGATTCAGTTAACCCTATTGGTCTGAGATTCTTGGGTGAGAGTGGTCGCGGAATCTTCGGAACGAGAGTCAACCATGCATTCCGCCAAAGCTCTGGTATATGAGGCCATTGCCGGCACCATTGGCACGAGAGAGGCGCGACAATGTCCGAGGTCAGCCTCCATAAAGAGTTTGTGGCTAGATTCGGAGGTGTAGCTTTGTGGGGCGACAATTGCGAAAGTGCCAGGGTCATTTCGGCCTCCGTGACCTCGATGTGAATGGGTGTCCGCTGAGGGCCCTGGATGCTGGTATCCTCGTCTGCAGCATAAAGTTTACGATAGTGCGTTTCCAGCTGTTGTAGCTGGATCTTCGGGTCCTGCAGATGACCACCAGAATCGCGCAGTTGAACCTTCGGCTTGGAGGATTTAGGAGCAAGGGTGCGGATGCCAGCATAAAGTTTGCGGGAGTCACCCGAACAGGCGGCAGCCTGTAATTCCTGGAGCCTGCCATGGAACCAGTGCTTCTTAGCTTCTTTCCCGGCTTGACGAAAGGCCTTGTGTGCCGTCTTGAAGTGATGATAGCACCTGGATACATAAAGCGGATTGTGCCGATCTTGAGATTTGGCAGTCTTCCAGGCTCGGTAGGATCGGATACCATCTTGCATTGGTGGTGTCTGCCACAGCGCTAGCCGATGCTGACCTGTGGGCGGCGGGAAAAATTGGGATGCACAGTGAATCAGAGTAGCATGTAATTGCCCAAGATCAGTGACCCCAGGTAGGGATGCCTGAACGGCAGTACGTAGACTGTGTACTCGCGGATCCCAAGCAGAGCGGCAAACCTGAATCAAGCCCCAATGATCCCATGTCCGTTTGGGTGCCACCGGTTTGTTGAGAGTGTGGAAGCGCTGAAGCGGAATACTGGCCTTCAGTGGTAAATGGTAGCCACCAAGTCTCCATGCAGCTAGTCCCAGGCGGAGAGGTTTGGCCTGCCGAGCACGATCATCCGCTTGGCAAGAACGCATGATGATATGGTCAATGAGGCTGGCACCTTTGTTGTGATGGTACGTGGGGCCAGCAGCCTTGCACCATGAGTTGAGATGTAGGAGGGAGAAGTCCTCGACAAGATGCTGCAACCGTGCCTGATCAGGTGGATGTGTTCCCGAGCTGTTGCCTGAACAGATCCTGGTGCCAGCTGCAGCACATGGCTTGATCTGAGTATTAAAATCTCCAAGCATGATCACCGTGTTGCGGGCAGGTAGAGCCGCCAGGATCTTACCAATGCACTCCCAAACAGCTAAGCGAATGGTTTTGGAGGATTGCAGGGCGAGTGGATGAGAGTTGTGCGGCTTTTGATAGATGTGCAGCAGGTCGACTGCCCATTGGTCATGGAGTATCCTCAGGTGTTGCACCCTACCCGGTTGAGGGTCGGCATAGACAATTCTGCAGTTACGGGTAGTCTGCTTGTTGAGGAGAATCAGGAGCCCAGCAGATTTGTTGTCAGTGGTCGGGGAGGTGTACACATCCCACGTAGCAGTGGGGAATTGGGGTGCCACCTTATCCGTCCAATGAGTTTCTTGAACACACACGATCTGGGGTCGATCGTCAGGTGGCATATTCTCAAGTGTTAGCAAGAATTCCTGCCACAGGGCCTGGGACAGTCCTCCAGCATTCCAGGAGAGGAACAACAAGCGTCCCTGGGAGACTTTCAGAGCGGCCTGCTGCATACGACGCTCAGCCTGGGCGGGTCGATGGCCCCGATAGCCTTTGCAAAGCTGTTGCAGGGTACAGACACGGCCTCGATAAACCGTATGCTGGGCCTGGTCCTGTGCAGCACGACGTAAGGCACGTTTGTAAGATCGCTTCCTGGCAAATGTGTACTCAGTGGGGTTGACTGCAACCGGCCTGAGTTCTCCTGAGTGACTCGCTACTGGAGAGTGCAGGGGGTGTGCAGAAGGCACTCCCCAGATCGACCTTGGGAGGGCTAACAGAGTCGAGAGAAACAGAATAGGACGAGGGCACAGCTTAGGGTGCGTCGACGTGCCAGGGGCCTGACTGGGTCGATCAGTAGTCGACGGAGGACGACACCTGTCAGCGGTGTGGATAGGTCGGGTTGCAGGTGTTGGTGGTTGTACTCCAGGGGGAGGCCTCCTAAAACGAGGAAGGCCAGGAGAGGTAAGGTGTAGAAGTGCTGGAGCCCAGATGGCAACAAGACGAATAGGTAGACCCTGTTTGTAGAGGAAGAAATACCGGGGCTTTGACTGCGGTGGAGCATATCCTGGCAGCAGCTTGTCCATGCTATTTGGTCAGAGCGAATAGTGTGGTTTTGTGGGGGGTCTCGCAAGACTGCCCTCACAGCAGAGTGTAGTTCATTGGGCTCCTGCCACGGCTTCCCGTCCCTCACCACGAAGGTGAGTTTCGGTCTCGTGAGCGGGTGGCAGCCGCTCACAACCCTCGCCCCTACCGACTGTTCGGAGGCTAGATGGACAACCAGCTGGTGTCTGAAAGATGACAGGTTGTCAGCCGTACGAAAATGTCGGTCTCCGGAATTGGGACCGGAGTAGCTCAGAGCAGGTGTGTTGAGAATATGAGAGGGGCACCTTATAGTGCTAGTTGTCCATGTTGACAAAAATGCTTGCATCGGCATCGGAGTGCGGTGCAGCAGACTGTCTACGCAGCTAATCCATAGTGTGCAGGTCCAGTGCCGTGTGGGAGACTTTGTGTTGCAACTGCACTTCAGAGTCAGGCTCGCGGGATCTGATCTTGTTAGCCTGCGAGGTGCTGGTTTGTTGCATACGGGTGGCATATGGTGTACATCTACGGTACTCAAGCCGACACCACTCACAGCATGGGTCCGCCAGACGATAGGCAAGCCACGTGCCCGGGATATCCTGCACAAGTTGGACAGGTAGGAGTCCCAGAGTGATGCCTGCTCGACCCTCTGGCCTGCGCCCAGTGGCGAAGACAGACCTGGAGGCAGGCTGAAAGAACTGCTAGATGGAGCTATCGTCCTCCTGGGAGTGACGGTCGCAAGAACTGAGAGCCCGTCGGGTTGCAAACCAGCTCCTGGTGGTGGAGGTGGGCATCGTACCGAAGCAGGACCAGCAGATGGTCTGGTGTGTCGAAGGCACACCAGACAATGTTCAGGTTGGTCAGTCAGGAAAGCATCCGGCCACCCCTGCCAGGTGTGGTGACTTGATTGAACAGCAATTGTGCAGTGAGCGTGCAACAGAGAAGGACCTGTTGCCAGTGCAGCTGGCATACCTCGAGTCACAGCACATCGATAATCATCACGGTGTGGGGAGGCACCGTAGGTCCATGTGAGCCCGGCCGGCATGGTGGTAGATGTGCACACTGGTCGTTCAAGGCCTGGATAGGCGCATGTGAAAGGGCTCAGTGGCCTTTCTAAGCCCCAGCAGGGTAACAATGGGACCTGCAAGGATCCGGGCTTGCCGTCGGGCATCCGACATGTCGGCAGACACGAGCCTGATAGCCGCAAGTGTTGCAGGCAGTAGCCAGTGGAGGGAGCAACAAATGTTTGTAAGCAGGGAACCCACCTAGGTGGCTGCCCGGACCTAGGTGCAGAGGTCTGCAACGCCAAGCGCTCAGTAAAGCGATCCCCGCCTGTGTCAACTTGGCCTGTCGGAGCCACTGGTGGGCTGGACCTTAGAGGGGCGAAGGCAAAGAGCATGGCAGGTCTAAGTGAAAGGGGCATGTGTTGCCTCTTGCAAGACTGACCAAGCTGATGCAGACGCTGACATGATGAACTGTAAGCTGGATCCTTGTATGCAGCACTGGATGAGGCAGCTGAGTCCGTGTTGAGTCCAGCGGCTCTATTGGCCTGGAAGATTTCCTCCATCTTCCTGGCCATCCTTCTGCGGACACGATCTTGGAGCTTGGCGGCCTTGATCGTACCAGTGCTGCGGCCTTTGGCTGTAGCTGTGGAGGACGAGAGTGGTTGGTCATCCGGATTGTCTGTGACATCAAACCAAATCGATCGTCTCGGCTTGGGCCTTGTCTGCATCTTCCGTGGCGTCGGAGTGGCAGGGGAAGTGTCAGGTCGAGCCCGTTTGGGTCCTCGGCAAGGTAGATCTGACGGGGGCTGTTGGGGCGAGACTTCCGAGGTGGCAGCCGGAGTGGTTGTCGTAGCAGTCGTAGCCTCCAAGCTATTTGCTGTGGCCGACTTCAGCACCAGATTGCCCGACTGTATGGTGAGCTTCGCTTGTGCTGGCGTCCGGTCCTTCTCCAATTCAGAAGGGATGTGTGACAAGCGACCACGTGTTTTAGGCGTCGGCTTGAGTCGGCCTTTGTTGTCGATCGCCGGGTCAGAACTCAGGCTGGAGCTGGGCAGAGGCCTGGAAGAGGCAGACGGTTCCGTGAGGTCCATGGTCTGTATCAGAGCACTGCTTCTTCGCCTGGACTGAGTGAGGCGTGGATTGGCCTCACGTTCAGGAGTCCATTTGGCCTGCACAGCAGTCCCGTCAGGCAGCATGTTCTCGGAGCGCACCGAGAGCCAGAGGGCTACCAGCTCCACCGATTCAGCACTTTGTATAACCTGATCTGTTCGCTTGCCATGCTTAGTGCTCCCCGAGGGAGCATACACCACCTCCCACTTGGCAGCCCAAAAGAGACCGTCTCCACATAGTGGTATCCATCTCATGTAGTTCTCCACCTTGTGTTGCAGGCTGTCTCGGTGCAAGTACACCCCTGGACAGCCTGCCAGAAACCTGTCACCCTTCGACTCATCGATGCTCGGCAGAAGCTGTCCATGGTAAATGATGGAGTATAGTGCCTCCATCTTGCATCCGTGCCAGCCACGTAGCCAACCACTCTGACACAGCAGCTCGCAGTGCGATGGTCCCAGCGGTGTCCAAGGGACACGCCACCAACCATCAGGTTGCTGGGCCGGGTCGCCAAGTAAGGTTGCAAGGGATGTGCCATCTGGGCCTTGCCGTGTCCTGAAGAAACTCTTGAGAAATCTTTCCACGTCCAAAGTGCAGGCAGGGGCACTGGGCGGTTGTGGTAGCTGTGACCTGGCTTTGGCTCCCCAGAGCAGTACCCGGTCAGGTAAAGCATGATCGGCCAAGTTCCACTCGGAAGGGCCACCAGAAGATTGAGGATCAAAGTCCGGAGCGGGCTTCCTCTCTGCGGTTGGCATCCCTTTGGCTGCAGTAGAGCCTGACGACTGGGCCTCAGAGCTCATAGTTCTCTGCCGAGCATCAGTGGTGGGATGCATTCTCACCCGCTTGGAAGGAGGTGGGCTAGGAGTGCGCGGCTCTGGTATCTCAGACCTGCCTCGCCTGGGCTTGGTGGGCCCAATCTCCTCTTCCCTCGGAAGGACCAGAGCCGGCCGTGGTTTTCGCCAAGTCACCTGCTTTGTCCCCGGGTGGTAGTAGAAGGGCCGATTGCTAGCTGGGTCAGCGTGTTTTTCCCAGGGTGCCTCAAGCGAAGCATCTTCCAGCGGGGGATGGACATAGTGGCCAGCTGGACTCCGTTTGGGTGCCGCCGGGGGCACCATGGTCGCCAGGGCCTGGTAGCCAAGAAGGTAACGTGCGCTGAAGATGGTTAATGGTGAGGGTGCACATCTCCACCTCAGACTCGGCTCCATTCCATCACACATGGAAGCTTGTGTAGCCTCCGACCCCAGTCGGGGAACGAGGTGTTCCCTGTCGATCGTATAAATACGTCGTTGTTCAGCTCGAGGTCCTTGTATCATCCGCACATTCCGGGTGGTGTTGCGATCGCACTCCAAGGTAGGGAGCACAATCACCCGGCGGCCTATAAGGTGCTGTCTGTGGCCATCAGTCACCTCCACTTCTGTCCCGACTGTAAGCGGGACAAGTGCTGCCTGCCAGTTTGGCCAGCTCTGCCCAGAGGCTGGCTCCATGATCCCTCGAAAGGCACAGGTAGGGCACTTTAGCACAGGGTGGTCCGTCGAGTTAGGAAGTTGAGGAGAAGTTACCTGCGAGCAGTCTGCAAGAGGTCTCACAGCCCTAAGGGATGCAAGACGGGCAGAAGTAATGGCAAGCTGCTGAGGCACCACATGTTCTTCCAGGATCTTCAGTGATGCTTGGTATGGAGAAAGCTGCAGGCACACACACGGTTACCACATGGTGGGGCTGCAAGGTGCACACAAGGACGCGGCAGAGTCTCATATTGGCTGGTCACGAGATGCAGCAGCAAGACTGGGGCCCAAACCCGGTGGTGGGCAAGGAGAACACCGGAGTGGTCGTCTCGGGAGACCTGATACCTGTGGCGAGCATCTCTAGGCAGGGGTGCTCCGATTGCAGGTTCGGAGCCTGCCATGGGGACAGCCTGGGCGGTACAGTCATCGCGGAGGACAGTCCACTGTGACAGTAGCAGTGGGCGCCTTAGGGGTGGCAGTACTGGCACACTGACAAGGACAGCACGGCTTTTGTGAATCCGACCCGAAAGGCTGCTGGGCACAGATCGACAAGTCTTCATACAGGAAGAGACGGCAGAGGACTGACGACTGTCACATGCACCTGTGGTGCTAGCTCTGCAGAAAGGTCGTGCCTGAACATCCCTCAGCACTCGATCATAGGAGGGGCCGAATGTTGATGGTGATCGACCACCCGGGGATCTGCCCTGTTGCCTTAGCCTTGGCCGTGATAGTGGGAGCAGCTTTGGCAGGAGCTGTTGTCGGAGGTAGCCCAGGTCGTGGCAGTGTAGGCATCGTAGTTGGCGTAGTAGTTGTTGCCATTGCAGGACTCGATAGACCAGAGGGGGCCTTAGCCGCGGCTGCCAATGCCTGTGCCGGCGTAGGGTAGGTCGGCATACCTGCTGGAGCACCTGGCAAAGAGAAGGCAGGTACCGGCGGTGGTGGGCCGGCAGGCCTGAATCCTGCACCCCTTCGGCTGGGGTGATTAACCGGCACTGGTGGCGGTGGACCGGCCGGTACCGAGGTGTGCTTCGCCAATGCACTAGCCTTGGCTCCTTCGCCTCCAGAGTCGGAGTCCGGCGATGGCGGGGACGTCGGCGAACTGCTGGACGACTTTGCCTTCGGCGGTGGTGCGACCCTATTGGAGCGCGAACTTCTCGACCTCGCAGCTGCTTTTGCTGCACTGCCCCGGCATTGCTTTGCCTTCGCCTCCTTGGGCGACATGTCCAGTGAGCTAAGGCCCAGGGATGATCCTGCTCAAGGCTGCGGTGCAGGAAACACGCATAGGCAGGCTGTTGACTCGCGGCCACAGAACAGACTGAAAAGAAAGGCATGCATCGGTGGCTTCTGTTGCTCATCTCAGTTCCGGGCCAGCAATGAATGGGAGCACCCTCTTGAGAGGTACGGTCAAAGGTAGGACCAAAGCTGACTGTGATGAGCCCAATCAGCCCAAGGATATGCACCATCATGCAGCCTACAGCCGTGTTTGAGTTGGTGGACCGGAGGCTTCTAGAAGATCCGCTACTGTTGGGGTGGCAGAGGCCCAGCGTTTTGATCAGCATCTCTTTCTCAACCTGGCGGAGCCAAGGGGCTTAGCAGCAGCAGCAGCAGCAGCAGTAGCAGTAGCAGTAGCAGTAGCAGTAGCAGTAGCAGTAGCAGTAGCAGTAGCAGTAGCAGTAGCAGTAGCAGTAGCAGTAGCAGTAGCAGTAGCAGTAGCAGTAGCAGTGGCAGTAGCAGTAGCAGTGGCAGTGGCAGTAGTAGTAGTAGTAGTAGTAGTAGTAGCAGTAGTAGTAGTAGTAGCAGCCAGTAGTAGTAGTAGTAGTAGTAGTAGTAGTATGCAGTAGCATTTAGCCGCCACAAGTGCTCAAGCGGCCGCGCTGAATGAGAGGTTTCGAACAGGCTTGGGGCGCAACTGCTGTGCTAGAGGTTCCAACCGGGCCCTTTTCTGAACAGTAAAGGTTTGTGCCTCCTTCTACGCCATGGTCCTCTCCCTTTTCTCACAGGAGCTGCTTTGAGCCGCCAGGTCCCAATTCCTGGGCCCAGACTCTGTTTAAAACATTGCAACACTGGGTAGGCGGTAGGGTTTCCACCTCCGCGCGGTGGAGGGAGTCATTAGGCTTCTGTCTCTTGACGAAAGTAGCGGATGGCGCAATGCCAGTGCACTCACAAAACTTTGCATCTCTTCGTAAGAATTCGTTCAAGACAGCATGTAGAAGGACAGTCCGTAGTGACGGGCCCGTACCATACCGAGGGCAGGTTCTGACACCTACCCTGGTCGATCGTCTGGGGGTGCGCCCCCCACCCACTCGAAGAGAGCTTCAGTCACAGACTGCTGACTCCCCTGCATATGGCACAGCCTCCCGCAGGGCAGGAAGGTTGGAAAGATCCATTCGAGTTCTTTCGTGGAACGCGGGCCACCTAGGCCAACAGCAATGGGGCGAACTCAAAACATGGCTAGCAGCTGAAGCCTCTCATCACTGCGACATCCTCATTTTGCAGGAAACGCACTGGACTGAGACCAGCGAATTCAGTGTTTCTGGGTGGTACTGTATCTCCTCAGCCTCGGAGTCTACCAAACCTAACACCCGGCCTAAACAAGCAGCAAAGCGAAACACTCGGCAAGAACCGCGAGCCCCATCCACGACTCGCGCTGATGGAGTCATGATCCTATTCTCTCCCAAGTTCGTCCCCAAGAGCTTACGCTGGAAGGAGTGGAGCCCGGGTAGAGTCTTAGAAGCTCGCGCGGACATTGCGGGTACTCGGCTGGTTGTTGTCGCGGTGTACCAACACGCTTGGTCTTCTGCCAAGACCATCCAGTCCAATAAGGACGACCGTGCTAAGGTGCTATCTGTCATGTCCAAGGTGATCAAGCAGGTGCCTAAGAGGGACTCCCTTATTGTAGCAGGTGATTTTAACACTTCCTTGCGTCCGAGCTCTCCATTGGTGGGACCGCACGTGAAGCCACCTACTGAGGACCGCCCTGATGAATCCAACTTGTTTAATCTGCTGCTCAGGTTGCGTTTGGTTGCCCTCAACACCTGGCAATGTGACCATATAGCTACCTTCTCACAAGGAGGAGTGGAGTCGCAAATTGACTTCATTCTCACCAAAGAATCTACGGCGGGAGGCAAAGCAAAAAGGTCAGCCCCCTGGGTGGACTGCCCGTTGGGAAGCTGGAAGAAAGGGGGGCATTACCCGCTCAAAGCTGACGTACCCCTCCAGCATCACTGGCTGCTCCCATCCCACAAACCCAGCACGCGCCGTTACGATTCACTAGCTTTACAGGCCTCGGTCAGAGAGGAAGACGAGACGGCAAAGGCACTGCACAGCTGGATAGCTTCCAGAATTGACACCTGCCAGGACCCCAAGGCATGGAATGCGTTGCTTTTGGAAGGTGCAGAACGCTTTTTCCCAAAACTTCCCAAAAGAATACCGATTCTGCTGGAATCGGAAACCCGTCGCATGTGGCGGGCCCGCACCCATGACAGGGCTGCGAATACTCCCTCAGCACAGCTGATCGAGTCACCTAAAGCAATGGCACAGCCTCCTAGTCGGAACACGCCACGTCCGCCGGAAACAGAAGCTGAGCTGGCACAAGTGGCACATCGCCAAGCTGTGAAACAAGCAAAGAAAGATCGAATTGCAAGTTTCATATCGGAGGTAGATGCGAGTCTAGCTGAAGGTGATCAACATATCTCCTTCCAGACCCTCAAAAAGCTGCAGCCTTGGCAGCCCGCGCGCAGAGCTCAGCTAAAGGACAACACAGGACATCTCCTAGGCCCAGCGCAGGAACTAGCAGCCCTCAGGGACTATGCCAATCAGGTATTTGCGGCCCACCCTCCGTTACGGACTATGCACGGTGCTTTCCCTGCTTTGGAGCCACCCAAACTAGCAGCTCACATACATTCCATCAAGCCGAACAAAGCTGTTCCTGACGGAGCGGCACCAGCGGCTGTATGGAGGCTGTGTAGCGATCTCGTTGCACCGGTCCTCTCCGAACACGTAGCATCCAAGCAGGCCGAGGACAGTCTAGACTCCGACCTAGTAGACGCAGATCTCTGTTTAATACCCAAGCCGGGCAAGCCCTCTGATAAACCAGCAAACTTGAGACCATTGGGTATCCTTCGACCTGACGCTAAGGGACTGGCGGGAGCGGCCAGAGAAGCGCTTCAACCACTGACCCTCTCGTTCCTCAGGCACATGCCACAGTTCGCTTATCTACCAGGTCGGGGGCTGTCAGACGCACTAGAACGCGTGGTGCATCACTTGCGTGAGGCACGATCCCTGTTAGAACAGGCCCACCCCACGAGACATGCCTTGCAGCAAGGCACACAGGCCCCAGCCTTAGTCGGCGGCCTCACCTTTGCTCTTGACCTCAGCCAAGCGTTTGACACAGTCTCTCGCCAAGAGATCATCGACCTTCTTCAGAGAGAAGGGGCCGATCAGGACACAGTCCACCTTGTTCAGGCTCTACATGACGGGTCTCGTTACGTTCTTCACGCGCAGGGAGATTCCACCTCTGTTGTAACCACAGCAGGCATTAAACAAGGATGTAAGCTCGCCCCCACACTCTTCTCGTTCCTTACAGGTGACCTTTTCCGCTCTCTGGTCGACCTTTTCGGAGCTGAGCAGGTCTTGAAGTTCCTGACTGGCTATGCCGATGATCTCACGCTCCATCGGACTATCCGCTCTGATAAGGACCTCAGGGCCATTCATGCTCTCATCGCAGCGCTACTTGAAGAGGTCCGCAGACATCGTCTTCGCGTCAACATTAGCAAGTGCGTCATCTTAGTGAAGCTAGCGGGAAGAGAATCCCAAAACGTGTTGAACAAACATGGCTGCTGGATCACCAACTCAAAGGGCGAGCAGGTTCGCGGATGGCGCATAGGGCCCAACAAATCTTTCCCCGCCTTCCAGTGGGTCTCCTGTAGCAAGTATCTGGGGGTTATGATTTCCTACAATCACTTCGAGCTGCAGTCCTTGCATTACCGCATTGGGGAAGCCAAGCAAAAGCTGCATCAAGTCCGCCAGTTTGTCTACAATCGCCGGCACGCGAGCACTATGTCGAGACTTAAGGTTTGGCAAAGCACAGTCCTGAGCACACTGACTACAGGCCTTTCAGACGTCGGACTTAGCGAGGAGTCGGCCAAGCAGCTACGTAGTTGGCATGCTTACAAGGTGCGATCAGTGCTGAACTTGCCAGCACACACCAGCCGCATCACCACTAAGGACCTCTTCCAGCTTTATAGCATTCAGGACCCAGTTCAAGCGATGCAGGTCAAGCTCAGGAAGCGTCTCCGCAAACTTGAGCGGCGTGCAGCCAGAAGCCCAGATATCACAACCGATCCTGCTGTCCTGCAAGTCATCCGGGACAAGCTGTATTTCATGTCACAGCTCCCAGAAACAGTTGAGCACCCTGTAGCCCTACATGCATGCACACTCTGCGATGCCTCTTTTGAGACAGCAAATGGGTTACACTTACACAAGTCGAGAGTGCATCCAGCCAGCATTGACCGATTTGTGCCATCAAGCTTCGATCGGCAACTCCACGCGGTGGATGGGATGCCGCAATGTGCCGCTTGCATGCGCAAATTCCATCAATGGAAAGGTCTACGTGACCACCTGTTGTCAGGAGCATGTCCGGAACCCCAGAAGCTTCGAACTCTGAACGTGACTGACAAACACTCCAGTCACCCTGAGGTAAGGACCCTGTCCCAGCTGCGTCAGGACATTGCTCAACTCCCACAACATCGAATAGCGGTGATCTCAAAGACACCGGAGGCCCGGATCCTGATCCATAGGTGCCTCACGTGTGACTTCTGGACTTTCGATCACACTAAAGTCAAGTCACACTTTCGTCAGGCGCATCCTAAGGACTGGTCAAGGCTGCACAAACGCGCAGTCTCTATATGTCAGGGCTTCTCACCTCACCTTGCCAAGGGACACCCGTGCTCATTCTGCGGCTATAAGGTCTATGATCGTCGACTGCACCCGGAACAATGCCCCGTACTTTATCAGGTGAGTACACAGTGGCTGCGAGGGCAACCGGAGGCAGAGGAAGCCGTTACCGCTCCCCCCTCCAAGCCCCACGAACGGTCACTGACCCACTTCTTTAAGCCCCGATCGAATGGCACAGCCTCCAATCAGTCGAGCACAGCTCGTCCCACTCCGGCAGACAAGCAGGCGCCTGATCCGCAGTCCTCAGGACAAGCGGAAATTAGACCCGAAGGAGTGCACAAACGCGCTCTGACTAACACGTCCAACTCGTGTTACGCTAATGCCCTGTTTCAGGCTCTGCATCAGATCTCGAGCTTTGGGTATGATCTGGGTGCTTTCCAGTCTGTCCTCTCCCATCTATGCGACGAGCGAGCCCCCAGACTACTGAACCTGTTAGGCTTGTTTGAATTTCGCCATGCCATCTCAGGCTGGCGACTTGACGGCAGACAGCATGATGTCTCGGAGCTGCTTCTGCATATGCAGTCCAAGCCTTTCGGCTCCCTCCAACAAACCCAGTGGCAGGGTCGAACAGATGGCGAGGTTGAGGATTCAGATGTGGGAGTCAGCCCACTCCTTCTCCCCCTTCCGCCTGGCCCTCTGTCACTCTCGGCTTGCTTACGGCTGTGGGAGTCCCAAATCTTCTCCCGCGCGCTAGTTTGGTCACCTGAACTCCTAGCAGTTGTGATTTGCCGCTGGCAGGATGGAGTCAAGAACACTCAGCCGTGTCTTTGGTCAGGCCGCACCACGGTGCCTGTATGGACCTCAAGTGATGCTCGCACTCAGCGTCACTATCAGGTCATAGCAGGAGTTGCCCACTTTGGGGACTCCCTTTCTTCTGGGCACTACCGCGCTTTTTGGCCAGAGGACCCAGCGGATACCGCCTCTCAGGTTTGGATCTCTGACGACTACAGGCTTCCGGAAAAGGCCTCAGCGGCCTTGAACCTGTCCATCTCCAGGAATGTCTACATGCTTTTCTTGCAACGAATTCGCTAGCATCATCGCTAGGTGATGCATTCCGGCCCAGCTTCGTCCTCAAGGGCACTGCGGGGCGCCCGTGCGTGAGAAGCCTATAGTCAATTGAAAGTTGGCATAGGCCACCTCACGTCAAGGCCAAGTGCGTCATGCGCGCACGCGGATATGCACATACCGCAATACTTTTTCCTCTCAATCAGCTCGCCCTCTTTTTGTATAGCTTCCGCCCGACTACACGGCCGGCATGACCGCTTCCCCTGTCGCAGTCAAGAGTCCGGAGCACAAACGCTCCAGAAACGGCACAGACAATGAGGACGCATCGGGAATGGATTTTTCTGAAGAGCCTCCACTCGAGTCACTTTCGCCTGCGGCCAAGGCCGCTGCCCTGCCGAGGCAGCAAGACCAGCCTCGCCGCAAATCAGTCCCGAGACAGAAAGGACCTGGTGCGGTCCAAGGGTTTGGGCAAGGCACCCAGCCTCGGGCGCAATCTGGTGCCATCCAGGCGCTGAGCCCGGAAGAGCTCACCAAAGCCTTCCTTGTGCACGATGACCAAATGAGCCTGCTGCAGCACCAGCTATCATTGGTTTACAAACTACCTCAAGACCATCAGCTTTCGAAGGCATTAGTTGCGTCTGTGAAATCCTGGCAGGGAGGTTTGAAGAAGCTGCGCCAAGGAGAACCCCACCCCGAGGGATCATGCTCGAATGCGGTCTCCCTGGTTCTCCTCCACGAACTGACCAAAGGCAACCCTCCAGCACACGTGGACAAGACGGAGTACGGCAAGCTCCTGAAGGTGGTGGACTCCATGATCAATATCACTACCGACAAGACCAAGCTAGCACAGGAAATAGTGCACTGCTCTGCTAAGCCGAACAAGCTCAAGACGCACGTTATCCTTGACTTCAGGGTGGCAATCTACTCTGACCTCATGCCCTACCTCTCCCTCCTTGCCTCCCTCTTCGACTCCCATGATGGCTTCGAACGCCTGGGTCGCAAGGCGCCGGGAGGACTGGCTCGTAAGGCTCGAGGCCGTCCGTGAGCTTGGCCTAGTGGAAGCACACAGTGCACTAACTTCCTCAGCACAGCTGATGTTCTGATCCGTCTTGCACTTTTCACTCAGGTACAGCGTGACTAGCAAGGCTGCTGATTCTTTCAACAAAGTTCCAGCTGCGCATCAAAACGGAGCCTGTCGTGAGCAGATCACTTCGCTCCACTTCATGTCCTGAGCGTGCCAGCCTGGCTCGAGCCCTTAGCACTATGGATCTCACACGGTTTGCGGACCTACCGGGCCCTGACCAAGTCCCGCATTTCCTGAATCTGGTGCATCAGCTGGACGAGATTCTCAAGCGCAAGGCCTCGCAACTCTATACAGACCCTGGCTCGGCGTCTTCTACCAGCTCTCAGACTGCCGAACGATGCACTTTACCCTCTGGCAAGGCCCGTCCTCCCACACCGCCAGCTCCTAAACATCGACGAACTGACGCAGCTCCAGACCAGGACGCTACGTAATCTATTCCGAGAACTAGGCACAGTCGGCGGAGCCGGCTATCAGCGAGCAAAACTCACTGCCATGTGTCTCTCTTTAATTTGTTTCCTGCTCCTGACTCCACTGTCTTGCAACTAGGTCACAGGGCTCAAGCTACCAGTGGCAGGTAGCACACAGTGCAGCACGGATTCGTCACAGACGATATCTCCCCCCACGCTGTGATGAATCGAGCTCCATATTCTGATGGAGTGCATGAGGCTCTTGGTCGGAGCCATATGCCCGGACTTCGACGACCGGTTGACCCCCAAGTGACTTCCGCCATCTCACCAGAGCTCTTGGGCGTGAAGATCGCAAATGGATACGCCAGCGCGGTCTTCAATTCCAGTGCTGCAAACTTTGTGCTCAAGAAAGTCACGAGACCTCAGGAAGAATACATGGCCAGAAGAGAGTTTAGCAGATTATCGAGATTCCCGCCCATCAACACCATCATCGAGGCTTACTGGCAGCAGGGCCCAACGCTACTACTGCCACGGCTGTACCCTGCTCATATCCCCTCTATGACGACGGACCACGTCGTCAATCTCGTCGCTGACATCCGGTCTGCCCTCAACGCAGTGCATTCCAGCCAACTGGTTCACGCGGACATCCACATGGGCAACATCATGGTGCGCTACGACCCCCCCACCTATGTCCTGATCGATTTTGGCGGCACCGCGGGGGAAAGTGTCTATCCTCTCAGCTTGGGCTACGGAGCCCTTGGCCAGGGAGGAATGCTTCATCGTCCTCCTCACGAACTTATGGAGCGACCCACCAGGACCGTCAGAGGTGACTACTACAGGCTCAGCAAGACGATCTCCGTCGAAATCGTGGGCAACAAGTGCTGGCGCGACACTGCGTCGGGTTTCCCGATGCCCCCGAAACTCCCCAAGCACCTTCGCGTCGAGCTGGCAGAATGGGAGAATCTCGCTGGCCTCACTCCACCCAAATGGCCAGAATCTGCCTTTCCCGGAGGAAGCTGGTACGAGACTGCCATTGATCCCTCGATCACCGTGCAAGCCGGCTTGTATGATGACGCCGGCAACGTCCGACTGGCCACCGCCGTCTTCTCCTACTCCAAGCAGCAAAAATCCAATGCATCCGGGCTCTTCGGGCCAGAAGATCCCAAACGGGCCTCTTTGGACTCCGGAAGCTGGGAGGAATCTGCTGCTTACGCTAGGTTCTTCCTATCTTGCAGGCTCAGGACCATGGGCAGCCACATCCGGACCATGTACACGGAGGTCCTGCCGTACCAAAAGTACAGCAACCAGGATGGCTACCTCATGCTGGAGAATGCTCTCGAGCACCCTCCACCTCCACCACCTCCTCCGGCTACCAGCTCGAACGAGCCAGCGCCCTCGACTCCGGCTACTGAGCTGCAGGGCATTTGGGCGGAAATGGACTAGGCTTCAATCGCAGGACACAGTCCACTCAGCGGCATATGGCACAGCCTCCGCCACGCGGTTACTGTAACCAATTTGTCGCGGGAATAGGACACAGTCCACATCAGCCTGAGTCACAGACTCTGTTCCAGCGCCCACTGCCTACAGCACTGGCCTCAGCCCGAGAAAACACCTGTGCATCTGTCTTGAGCGCAGTTGTCTGCACTTTCCGTTCCCGCTGCTTGAGCTCAGCTTCATCTAAGCTACTGGCTCCCAACTTGCGCGGGCGCACATGGCTGGCGAAGATGACTGCCCCATCAGGGCCATTTCCTTTCCCGCCGGGGTCTTCGCAGACTACATGGATGACTATCTCACCCTTTCTGCGCTGAAGTTGTATTGTGCGGAGGCCCACGTGGCCCTGCCACCGGCAGCGGGAACATGGCCATCAAATGACATCACGGCATGGGCAAACAAAGCTCTCCCACCCCAACAGTGGCAGCAATTCGAGAAGTATCTCGAGTCCATGACTACCATGCCCTGCTCCGGGATGGAGGAAGGCTGCTTAGTCAATCCCATCCCACACGGAGGACTACTACACATGGTGCCAAAGGCAGAGCAGATAGCTAACAACTGTCTCACTTCTCGCTGTCTCTCCATCTGGTCCTCGGTCCGCCAGGTTCTGCAGCACCTACCTTTCGAGGCCCACGACAGATGGGAGCACTCTCCCAGTGCGGCTGGCTCTTCATGTGGCCAGCGCTTTCGGGTTGGTGCTTACTGCCGAGTTCTCCCTGGCCTGCTCAAGGAGACGGTCTCCCATCCCAACGTCACTCGTCTATTCAACGCATTCGTGTGTTCATGTCACCCAAGTCACCAGTGGACTTCGCTTGAAATCTTAGTGGATGTGCAGTCCCCACCGCACAAAGATGCTCGCAATGCTGCCTTGGGCACTCTGCTCATCCCGATTTCGATTTATGACCAGGGCGGCCTATGGATCGAAGACCCAGACGGCTGCGACTACCAGGAGATCCCGCGCCAGCAGGGGATGACCCGGGGAAGTTGCTTTGACCTACGGGGTCTCAGCCTTCTCTTTCGGGCGGATGCGCTGTGGCATGCAACTCTACCATGGGAAACCTATACTCGTGTCGTTTTGGCGGCCTACACGGTCAGAGGGGTCTCTCGTTTCTCACCAACGCTGCAACAGCGCCTGACAGAGCTGGGTTTTCGTCTGCCGCTAGGCACAGCAGATGATTAGTTCGAATGGCACAGCCTTCTGAGCTGAGACACAGTCTCCGACCATCTCTGCTTGTCAGCTAAAGTTATAGCAGGTATTACAGCACATGTGCTTCTACGCATCGCAGTTACAAATCACTGCCATTCTTCAGTCCTTTTAGGCTCCCCAGTTTGGCTCTGCCTCCATTAGCTAGCCTGCAACGATGGAGGACGCATTTGTTCAGCGAATTTTCCACTTCCTGACGCCGATGCTTCTACGCCTCGACTTCTACCTGCGGCTGACAGACCAGGATCACACAGCCATCGACGACTTGAGAAGCCAGCCCAGCCTCACGGGACCAGGCCTCACCCCAACCGAGGAAGCTTTTCGTACGGACAGGTCGATAGCAGCCAGAACCGGTCTCCTAAAACTTCTCCAGGAGTGCTTTAACCACTGGCCGGCCCTCTCCATCAACTACGTCTCTGCGCCGGACACACCGGACCTGACTGACATGCACCTTATCTACGAGGTCACGCAGCCGCGTCTAAAACAGGTCCGACGACTTGCTACTGTCAACCGAGTATGGCATGACCTCATATCAGCCATGATCTCTGGTCAAGCCCGTATCAATACAGTGGAACTTTTGGTGGCGATGTCACGCCTGCGCAAGACAGGCTCAGTGTCGATCCAGGAAGGCCGGGATGTCTTCTGCCTCCCGGTCTCGATGGCGTTTCGACTGCCGGTTGAGACCCTCACTTCACCTCTGGCACGCACAGCTCCCGCCGCTGCCTACCGCGCCTCGGGCTTCAATGCTTGGCATGCGCTCCTCTTCGACAGCTACGATGACCTGCTAGCGCACGCGCCCCAGGATTGATCAGCAAGTGAAGACTACATAGTAGCTCCCTCAGAAGCGCACAGCGCACCTCTGCTGGCATTAGGGCACAGCCCACGGCCGATAACCGAAACATTGGCTTGTGCGACGGCCGAGCAACAGGCCTGACCGTGCCATTAAGGTTTCTAACTTTTTGAAGCTGCTCGGCATGAAAACTGGGCATCCTCCGCGCCAGCCAGAGTAAGCAGTGCGCTCGCTTTGCCTTGAGCTATCTCTCGGCATGTCCCCTACTCCCTGCCAGGCTCTGTCAGCTAGCTCCCAGCGTCCCCTAACTGCCATGGACGAGCTCTCTCTGCGCCAAGCTATGAAATACCTGCTCCCAGGGGTACTGACCATCGACTCCTACGACGCCTCGCCCTATCCCACCTCCTACTGGAACGATCTGGACCTTCTTCATGATGAAGCTCGTGCCACTCGTGATCGTCTACGTGACCTCCTTCTACGTTGGGCTCGCACGGGTCCCTTCTCGCAGTACTCCATTATCGGAGACACACTCAGGATTGACCACAATGGAGTGCATGCTCAGCTCGGCATCGTCAATCTCAATCTGCTACAAGCAATTCCGCTTGCGGCGGTTTGCCGTGCGTGGTACTCCGTAACTGCCCGCCTCATCGACGGCAAACCCTGGATAGGAGTGTGGAGAGCCTACATCCAACTGCGTAAGCAAGGAGCAGGAGTTTTCATTGAAGTGCTGCCAGATCAAGCCGGCACTCTTTCGAGCGAGGCCATCAGCGTCCACTATGAGCAGGTGCACTTCATTCCGACCTCAGTCTTGAGACGTCCTCTATAGGGCAAAGGGCACAGCCTCCAGACAACTGGTCACAGACCATGCGACGAGCCGGGCTTCTCCACTCTGGAAAAGGCAAACCCGATTAGCGTTGCCCCTTAGTGTTGCGGCTCCATGTTGCGCTTCTCAGTAAGTTTCTCCGCAGTCTTTTCTAGGCTGCTCTCAGCTGCCCTGCCAACCATTGAGGATGTCTTCCCCTCTCTGCTCCGAATCATGTCGCTGCGCTCTCTCCTTCATCATTCCTGCAGTGGTGGTTGTGGATTTCTACTCGGACTACGGTTTGGACAGGGACATGTTGGCGACTGAAATCGCTGCATACAGACCCCCCTGGACTATAGTTCCCATACTGCTGCTCCGGAACGAGATCGAGGACCAAGCACGCCTCTGGGCCTTTCGCCGATTACATAAAGGCCTAGCTGTCTTTGCGCAACGGTACGAAGACACTGACTATGACCAACAGGGTGTTCATGTCAGACTAGCGATACCGCAGCCAGACTTGCTGACAGCCATCTCACTGGCGTCGGTCAGCAAATCCTGGTGCGCAGCAGTGCTCTCCCAGGTAGAGCATAAGCTCTTTGTGAGTTCACACCGCACTGCCAGGGCCGCTATGTCTCTCGGCCTACGTGTCATGGTCCAGTCCTTTGACACGCCCCAGTGGCATCTCGCGTCCGAGGAGCTTACCATCCACATTCAACACCGCCAACAGGTCGTGGTGCAGAAGTTCCGGAACCCCCGTAACTCGTACGGACCGACGGCAACCATCAGCCGAGAAGCCGAGGAATCCAGTGCTCTCCACGACCACTACTACAGACTTTTCTGAGCACATCGGGCCATAGGCAGTTCACTGACTCAAGCAAGGAAAGTGGCACAGCCTCCGATTAAGTGTGGCACAGCCACCCAGCTTGTCACAGTCAGCAACGAGTGGCTCCCCTGCCCAGAGAAATCGACTTGCAGCAAGCTAACACTCAGCTACTTGCATCATAGTTTTCTCTCACCTGTGTTCTGAGTTCTGAGGTCCCGGCTACCACACGGCACCAACTCTCAGCCCGAGTGCCCTCTGCTGGTGTTCTTTGCCTAAGGTTGCCCAGCGTCGCTTGAGCTTCGTGCTTGGTCTTGAGACTATGCTAAACTTTACATGTATACCGCAGCTGTCAGTTCGAACTGTTGTACCGGACGGAGCGGCAGGAGCATCGTAACAAGCATTTTAATCACGCCTTGCAGAAGCTACTTCTCGTAACAAACTGAGTCTTTACGAAGAGCACAGCTCACCACTTGGCCGCGTGTCACAGACTCTGGCCCATCAGCTACAGCTGAGACCATGGACAAACCTCCCAGTCTGGGCCCTTTTCTGGTGCTCAGCGATAGCACCTTGCAGCACATGCTGCGGGGACACACTTACGGAGTGTTCCCGCTGCTGACGGGCCAGGTCTTAAGCTGCCCAGGCGCCGCCCTCAACATTTCTGCCGGCAGCGTCCCCTCCATCTTGGAGCTCCTCCACTGGCAATTTGGGCTCTTTGGGCCGCACAAATTCACAGCGGCAGTGCAGAGTCCGCCGGTGGCCTCCATCTTGGAGAACCACCTCGACGGACAAATCAACGTTCGCTTCATTCCGCTGTCCCGAAGCCTGCGCCCGGAGAAGCAAATCAATTATGACTACCTGATCGATGGCAGGGTCCAATATGGTTTCGCGGACAAGAACCTGCACAACCAAGAAATCATGGACCTGGCCCAGATGCCTGGTGTAGGAGGGGTAGAATGGCTCTACAACTCCAAGAACCTTCATTTCCGCCCCGAAGTCGCGGACATTGTCATCCCGGCGCTTGTAACCAGAGCCATCGAGGAAATGCGCAACACCCCAGGACTGCCTGTCCTCGTGGTCGCTGGTTGGAACGCTCGCGAGCAGGACATGCATGTCGAAATGCTAGCTGCCCAGGCTCTGTCGCAATGCCGCACGGTCCGTGATCTTTCAGAAGTAGCCATGCAATACGGACACGGCCCCTGGGGAATGCGATTCACACATCTCCCAGAATGGGAAGCCGCCCCTGTCCCGGCCCTCCTCTTCCAGACCTACGTTCACGACGAAAAGCCGGAACCGGCCCAAGTCGCGGCCAAAATGTTTGCTGGCTTCACCCGCAGATTCTGTGATGATGATGTTCTTCGGGCTACCCTGCGGCAACTCGCAGGCAAGTACGGCTCCAGTCTGCTGGATCGCCTCAGCCAACCTGCTCATCGAGCAGACGTATTCCGATACGTCTACCACTACCAGCACGGCGGCCTATACGTCGACATCAAATGTGGCTTCGTGGTACCTTGGGAACAGGTACTTGTGTATCTCGCAGCAGATTGGAGCACAGCTCACTCACAGAAGGCAGGTGAAGTGGGTCACAGACCCTCCCCACCTGGCCAACTCCCACAGGAGTTCATGGTCATGGCCATAGGAGTCAAAGGAGATCATATTTTTCAAGGCATCATCTATGGCAAGCCCAGACATCCCTTGATGAGGGAAGCCATACAGCACGCCTTCAGCCGTCAGGTTATGACAGCGAAGGCAAACTTGGAATACATGACCTTCTGCAAATATCTTTGGCAGATCTTGGGTCGCGACCTTGGTCACTCCCCTCAGCCGGGATGGAATGTTTCCACCAAATTCGGCCCCATCTACCTGTTCTCGGAGCGCTGGGACAAGCGAGTGAAGAACAAGAAGTACGACAATGATGGCCACTACTTCGTGACTACCAACAACACGACCGTTGCATATACCCGTTGCTGGAAGTGGCTGAAGGGATTTCAGGGAGACCCACCCACCAAGGAACGCACAGACCGCATGCTGCAGAGCCAACTCCCTGACATCTCCCTTGAAATCCAGTCTGACAGACCTGAAGAGCACAGCTCACCACAGCCACTTAGGTCACAGACCATGGCAACCGCCTCATCGGCTCCCCCTCCTCCCACTCAGGAGGATATTGAAGCCTATGTGGCCGACAGCATCCAGTACAACTCCTTTGCAGAGATCATGGCTACGGTCCGTGCAACCCACCACTACAATCAAGACCTTACAGAGCAGGATGTGCTGGAGCTTATCCCTCGAGGATTAGGGCAAGTGAAAGTCTCGGGGGACATGTGGCTATGCTGCTTGCACTGCCGCAAGCACAACAGGCAGGTGCAATTCAGCACTAGCCACGGCCTTAAGAACCACTTTGTCACTCAGAAGCACAACCCAGCACTCAGTGCCACGCCAGCCCCCCACTCTCCCCCCCCTCCTCCTCCCCCCAAGCTCCCCCAGGAAATTCCTCTTCCCCCCAGCAGTACCAGGACCAAAGGTGTGGACAAAGCAGCCGGCTTTGAGCCGCCACCCTCCCCCCCTTGCCCTTTCACCTCCTCAGCAGCTGAAAAGGCGGCCTTCAAAGCAGGCCAAGCAGAAACACCGAAGGCGGCCCCAGCGCTTCCGGTTAAGGCCCCACCGCCCTTGGTGGCCACCCAAAGCCCCCCGCCCTCATCTTCATCGGCGGCACCAGCCCCCCCTCCTGCGATTCCGGTCCCCCCGATCCTTCCGCATCCCCCCAAGTCCGTCTCTCCTCCAACCCCCGCCACCCAGGCCGCTCCGCGCTCCCACACGCCCCCTCCTCCCTCTTCCCGCCCCCCGTCAGCATATGAGCCTCCGGAATCCAATGCGGAACTCGTCGGCTATGTCCCGCAGCCGGCTCCACGGCTGACAGTACGCTACACGAGGCAGGAGTTGGCTCAGCTGCTGAGCTCCCAGTCCCATCAAGACTGGATTCGGGCCTTAGCTTCCATCAACATCCTGGTGGCCCCGGTCATTCTTGGCGGCCTCACCAACCAGGAACAACAGACCCTTTGGTCTACCAGGATGGAAGCACTCCGAGAAGTTCCGCCGCTGTTCTCTGCCATCAAGTCCGTCAGGACGCAAACCGGCCTCACATGGGACACCGCCATGTCGGTGAGGCGAGTCCTCACAAGCGATGGGAAGGTCACCATCGCCACAGGCGCGGGCGATGCCTACCGCGAGCTGGACGCGCCAACAAAAGTGCATGGCCTTATCCATGCCTGCTTCAACAAGATGTGGGACGAAAAGGCTTTTCAGCAACACTTCCCCTCGTGGGTCGAATTCAATATGATCGCCACCACCATAGTGGCAGTCTACAACGAGACTGCCAAATCAGCTGGACTCCCAGCTCGTGTCTTCCGGGTCAAACCCGACAAAAATGCCTACTCCATCATGAAGATGCGGATACAGCATGACAAAGGGAACGAAGAGGACAAGCGCATGGCCAAGCTGGCTGCTGCTGCAACTCACAAGCGCCCACAGATGCAGGAGGCAGACACAGAGGGCAAGCGGCAGCGCGATGGCCCCTCCTCATCCTCCTCGTCCCAGTGGGCCAGACAGGCACGTTCATCTCAGGACGACGACTGGGACTGGTGGCAGCAGTGGTCCTGGCACGGATACTCTCAGCAGTGGCCAAAAGGCCATGACCAGTGAGGGCGATAATATGTCACAGACTCTATGATCCCTTATGTCACAGACTCAGGGAATTCGGCACTCTTCCGACGCCTAGCACATTTCTTCGGAAGACTGCGAATCGCGTGCTAGCCTCGCTTAAAACAGCACTTTGCGCTTCAGCAGATTGCCAGCATCGAAGCTGCCCCAAGACTCACGACACCGAAATTGCCTCAGGTACCAGCGGTCATCCGCACATGACCCTTACGGCCTTCTGTCTTCAACATGAGTAATCCGTGTGGGACGCCACGAGACGGATACTCCGGGTGGCGGCTTCATCTGAGGTACGGCCTATTTGTTGAGACAGGTGCACAGATGGACGCGTCTGTTCACGCCAAGGTGTCGGAGAAGGAAGCTTTTTTGTCGAAGTAGCAGTTGAAGTAGTTTGTCAAGTTCGAGCTGATTAGAGAGACCTGAGCGATGCATGCTAGAAGCAGTTTCACGAGTGCATGAGACCAATGGCGCCCGCAAAGCGCAGAGCACGCTCGCGCAGCGTTCAATTGAAAAATAGCAGTAGCAGTAGCAGTAGGAGTAGGAGTAGGAGTAGGAGTAGGAGTAGGAGTAGGAGTAGGAGTAGGAGTAGGAGTAGGAGTAGGAGTAGGAGTAGGAGTAGGAGTAGGAGTAGGAGTAGGAGTAGGAGTAGTAGTAGTAGTAGTAGTAGCAACAGCAGCAGCAGTAGTAGGCTAGCTGCCAGCTGCTTCGAACACCACCTTCGGTACCGAGCGCACGACCGTGGAGGCGGCTGGAAGCGAGGACGGCTTGCTTTCGACGGCCTGCGCAGTCCCGGCTCGCTGTGCTCCCTCATGCTTCTCCTCCCCAAAAACCCATACACAACGAACAAGGAACGAACAAACTCAACACAGGATGGCGCATGGTAGCCTTGGCCTCCAGCTTTGACTTCGCTAAACCAAATGCATCAAACAAGTTACGAACTACTCCTACTCCTACTCTTGCCGCTGCTACTGCCAGTGCTCGTGCCACTACCAATGCCACTAATGGTAGACCTGCGAACATTTTTTCAAGAGTGCCTGGAGAGGTATGATTTCATTCCTCCGCCTCGTTCCTGACTGGCTCCAAAGTCAAGGGACACTCCGAGAAGGGGCTCGCTGGGGAGGTAAGCTACTGCGTCCGAAGGCCTCAGCCGAGAGGGGGAGGGGGGTTAGGTGATTTTTGTAGGGGTAAGGGGTGGGCATCACTATCATTATGTTCACGGGATGTGCAATTGCTGAGGAGCCTCGCCCCGGCCGTGGGAGAACGGTTACTACAAACTATTATTGCTTTTGTCTGCGCCGGGGGGGATCATCATTGTAATTTTAGGTTACGCGGTGCGAGCAGTGTGAGGAGCTCTTGACTGCGACACGCCTCTGCCACTCACTACCAGCATTGCTGCGACTAGGACGACGGCGACAACATGAGCACGAGCAGGGACGTTTAGTAGAAGCCGGAGATTTGGAAGTAGCCTCATGCCCATAAGGTAGAGGGAATCCCAACATTAGCCATCCTCCATCCAGGGTTCCAACCTTCTGGGGTTCACTATACAATCTATACAGGCGCACTCAGGGAGAGGAGCCGCACAAGCGCGGACCACTGCGGGCCTTCTCCAATAGGTCCTGCACGCCCTCCTCAGGCTCCACGAACCCAGCAGCTCTCGACAGGTTCAGGGTTTGATGCAAGAAGCCAATGAAATCAGGGCCTGAATAAATAGAATACGGCTCGGGGTAGATTATACTATACTTATAATAAGGAACCCCCAAAAAAATGGTATAGGTAATTGTTCAGGCCCCTGTAGTACAACCTGCTGCCCTCCTGTTCCTCCACTGCAACCGGCCTCCCCAAAACCAACCCCTGGCCTCACCTGCATTGAGACGCACAGTAACAACCTTCAGCAGCCCAGGAACCGAAAGAGTGGCACTTCAGAATACTAGGAATGCATGTTAAGCCCTATCTCAGAGATAAACCCGAAACTCTTCACGGCCCTAAGCGCACTAAGCTTTATGTCCAATGCACGGATGCATACTGTTGCACTGTACTCCCACATTCTCAGAATCGTGCTTCGATAGCCGGCTGGAAAAGCCGACCCTGGCGACAGAGTGGTTTAAGCAGGTAAAGATACCGACAGGTGCGGTGCGAGATTGCTTTCCGTAAGGAAGTACCTCGGGCTTTGCTTTAAGTTGTTTTGTACCGAACCTGGGCTTAGTAAGGTATCCAGTTCCGTTTCAGACTTGGGCTCTGCTCTAGCTCTTAGACTGTCTGAGATTTAGTTTAGGTTACCAGTTACCATAATAGGCATCTCGAATACATAAGAGGAATCTAATCTATAGCGAATGTTCAGAAAGGGTACAGGCACAGGGGCCTACCGGCCTGCCGGATTCCCCTCCCCAGAGAAGCAAGGCAATAGCGTGCCTTGCACTCTGGCAAAGTGACTCCGCGATCTTTTTCTTGGTTAAAAGGTGTGCGAGGAAAACACAAAATTGACAAGCAACTTGTTTTTGCTTCAACGTCGGATCTGCATGGTCACCATACATAGGAGGGCAGAGTCCAGGATCTGGGGTTCACGTTTGGGTCGTTTCGGGTTCGGGTTTTCGGGTTTGGTCCTGCAGCCCTGTTTAGGGTTGAGGTTCTGCCTTTGAGATTACGGCAGTCGACTCAAAGAATAAACGGGTTGTCGGATCTTGACCCCGCGACATCCGGCAACCCTGCACGCCCAACCTGTCTCGAAGCTGCGATCTCTAGAGTTTTGAACCAACTGAGGTGTATTAGGATTTCCGCATCTGGTTTCGTTCAGGGTTCAGGCTTAGGGAACAAACCCAGGTTAAGCTACGTAGCCTCAGGCATGGGAAGGACTTCCATTTAGGACTCCTTTAGAACATCGGGATGCAGCGGTTCCAAACGCATCATTCCTGTGCGGGTCGTCGAGCCAGCTTCCGAAGTAGCTGCTTCGAAGCACGCCGCAAACCCGCATCGGTCCCCAAAACGAGTTCTTAAAAAAGCGTTTGACCCTAGCATAAATGACGATTCTCCACCAGCCCACCGAAACCAGTTGGAGTGTAAGGTCAGGGCTGTGGCAACTGGACCACGAGGAATCGCCTGTGGAAACTTGGAGACTTAAACCTGCAACCCAAATTTCCTAAGCCCTAAATCCTAGATCCTGAAGACACTGACTTCCGAGCAAAGGACTAAAAAGGGGACCTTCGCATTGGAGGATACCTTTCATTCTACACTCAGGGTGCTCCTGTGTATGCCGATAGCACCCAGAACACAAAGCAGATCATACGTTGAAGCAGAATACTGCAGTTTGCTTGTCAATTTTTTCTGATTCTTGTTCCAAGCACTCCTGCCAAGTTAAGTTGTTGCTGCAATGCCCAAACTCAATGCATTCTGCTTCAAGAAATGCCCCTCTTCAGCTCTGTGCGCTTCCCCGTCGAGAGCTGACGCAGGGAGCCGAAGCCGAAGAAGACTTGCTACGGAGTCGCATGACACAAAGTACATTTAGCCTCAGCCGTAGTTCAACAAGGGTTGATACATATTCAGAGAACGTACAACGCATGTTTAGGAGTTCTGGGATATGGCAGTGGCAGCGGCATCTACCGTTCAAGCCGGAAGCAAAAGCTGAAATCCCCAACCCCAAACCCCGTGCTGCATGCCCGCTTGGCCCGACAACCTTTTCCGGGCTTACCAAGTCCGGCAGCAAACCAACTGTAATCCCCCTGAAACCCTGTAGAAGTAAAGCCCAAACAGTGAGCCGCAAACCCCAACCTACTTGACGGACGCCAGTACCATGCCCGACGGTATCAAAAGCCGCAAAAAAAACACTGAGGAACCCGCTGGCGGCGCCTGCAGCAAGGCTCCCGGTTGAAGAATTCGGGTCCCTGAAACCAGCCCCTTAAACTTCCAAGCAGGTGTTGCTAGATATTGGTCCTTAAACCCCAAAGAGTTCCCACCAATGTTCACAAGCGGGCCCTCGAAACAAGGCCTTGAGATTCGTAAAGATGGTGCCCTGTAGTCACAAGATTCCTCCAAATTCGCTCCAGCGCGGACAGATCTACAGAAGCAGGACCTGGTTGCCCCAGCAGATGCAAAGACTCAATCATACATTTCGGAAACCATGATGCCTGCCCCGTGCCCTGTCGAAACTGCCTAGACTCTCCCAGACGCTGCGAAAACAGTCCTGTCTCCTAACTTCTAACTTCGAAGTAGTGAGCCATCAGGATTACACTCAACACGTTTGTGCGTGTTTATGCGTATTATTCATTCAATCATAGCGGATACCCACCTCAAGTGTGCTTTAAATCCACAGCAGATCCGAGTTGCCTTATCCCCAGATCCTCAATCTACTTCACCCTTTCCCCGAATCCCAAAACCCTCAGCCGTCAATCCCAGCCCTCCGCACCAAACCCCAAATCCGGACCGACCCTACCCTGAAAATTGCAAGTCGTAATTTCCGAAACCACGCTGAGTGTGCCTCGAAGCGAGTCTCTCCAGAATCGGGAGCCTGGGCACGACTCATGTTTCAGCTACAACTAGAGACATTCCTCCAAGACCTGACAGACCTGAAGTCTATACTCCTCGCTAAATTAAATGCCACATCATATATGTTGAGGGTCTCGCTCCAGTGAAGGCAAAGCCAATCGGAGCTTAAGGCTGACTACGATGTTGAAAGCTTGCAAGCCCGAAGGGGCATTTGCTAGCGCATCAGGAGAATTACATAACAGGATGCAATGAGTGGCTCACTGCGAGTTTCGGGCATAGGGCTTCAGGGCTGGCTAGTCCAGAAACATCAAACCCTGAATGCAACCCGAGAAGTCTTCCGAAGCCCAGCAAAACGTTCCGCGTGGATCTTGAACTCGAAAATCTCTATACCCTACAACACCCAGAAGCCCTTAAACGAAAGAAGCAAATCCAAGCCGATGAAATTTGGCATCCTTTTAGTCACAGCGGAGCCTGCCTTAACTCTCGACCCGAGGTCCAAAGCCCCAAACCCAAAACCCTGAACCCCACAACCCCCAAAGCCAAAACTTTCGCGAATGCAGGAAGGTGTCTGCTGCAGATGTTGCACGATTGTGTGGGCAAGGATCAACAAGCATCGCAAATATAAGACTGCCTTTCGAACGTCCCTATCCGATCAAAACAGCAGAACTGGTGAACGACCAGCACCTGGATCCTAAATCCGACCTGAGCCTTCAGCCCGAAACCACCAAGACCAAAACCTTGCAGCCCTGCCCTTCACCCAGAAGCCGAAACCCGTCAGGGGACCATCGTCTTCATGGCATCACGCCTGGGATGAGTTGAATGGGTTCAGGGCTTTGTCATCCGCGCAGCTCCTCAAGGCGCGTTTATGCACAAGAGGCCAAGGGTTTCAGGAGCTTGGTACTGCTGGCTCCCAGTACTAGTTTTACGCCTCACCTCTACAAACTACCTCTCATCAGAATTGTTGTCCGAAAGGTCGGGGGGCGGGACTACCAGTACCAGTAGCACTACCACTACCACCTACCACCACTACTACCACACTACCACACTACCACACTACCACTACTACCACTACTGCTACTACTTCTACTACTACTACTACTACTACTACTACTACTACTACTACTACTACTACTACTTCTGCTTCTGCTTCTGCCTCTTTTTCTGCTTCTGCTTCTGTTTCTGTTTCTGCTTCTGCTCCTTGTGCTGCTGCCGCTGCTGCTACCACAACTGCTACGACGGCGAGGACGACGACTACTACTGCTGCCGCTTGTTCGTTCAAAGTTGTGATGTGGGAAATGCCCTTGGCCGAAAGTGCCACGTGAAAGGAGCGGGAACTTGGGGCGCCCAGGTTCTCAGGAGCATGGCATGGTTTGCTGGCTGGTTCATGCAGGATCAATCACAACTCTTTCAGGATATGGGCTAATTGTTTAATCACTCACGATGAGCCCGCCGGTCCTTGCTATGGGAAAACATACTGTTTCAGAAGGATTGTGCCTGTTCAGTAACGAGTCACATTGAATGCGTGCGTGTCCACGCTCCATCAGAGCCCTGACCTTTCTTCAATGCGCAAGCCTTTACCCTCAAGCCGCTGGACCGCAACCTGCCGACCTTTGCACGACCCTCTAACACCCCTGGTTGCGGTTCAGCTGCCATGCCAGGCGGCACGCTTTCCAGGCGAGTGTGCCGAGGATCATGGCGCCCGCTTTGCTTGCCTGAACCCAGGTTGGGATTCGCTTCGCGAGGCGTCTGGAAAGCTTGATGGGCTACGGCTGCAGGACACCGGTGTTTTGCAAAGAGCCTTCTACCAGCTCATTTAACCTTGGCAAACGAACAAGATCCAGCCACTGGAGTTCAACTGCGGCTGCATGATGCATGGTGGATGGCGGCAATCGATTACGCCCTGTCTTTTTCGCAGCACGTTGAGGAGTTAAGGAGCGCACGTCGTGCGGCTCCTTGCGCATGCACACTACCACAGCTCTCGCACCACAGCTTGCCGCACGTGCCCACCGTCGAACCCCATGGACAAGCACGCAGCCAGCTGCAGGTCTGCTGCCGTTTTCACGCAGAAGCTGATGGTTTTCTGCATGCCTCCAAACACGCCAAGTCCCTGGCTAAATATCCCACCCTCAGCGACGCTGCAGTTGGTTCAGGTTGAATATTCCGGCATTCCTTCTCCCCCGCCTAGGTGTGTGTTCATCATCACCGAAATCACTTGACCGACGTCATGCGATTGGATACGTAAATCGCGGCACTGTGTTGTAATCAGATTTTCTAGTCAAGACAAGACACATGTATTCGCGATGTTAAGCAGTAGCAGGACCTTGCGATTCAAGCAAAGGCCGTGACCCGGCAGGTACGGAAAAATCAAGACTAAGGGCAAGAGGTTGCGCTGCTTTTCGGATGCACATCTACCAGCTTCCAAGTTGGCAAAAGCCAGGCTTCGCATCGAGGAGCTACCGAGCCTCAGCTCCATGGCAGCCTACATGATCCGACCGTGCAAGCAGAAGTGCGGCATGACCGTTCACACACCAGCGTACATGGGCAGCACGGTGGCATCCTTTTTACGCGTGCTTGAATGCAATAACAAGGTACCGGAACATCCCCGCTTCTTTTTCAAACACCCTCCGCACTTGTGGGGAGGCGGAACCATGATGGGTGCAAAGAAGGCACGCGGCATTGCTGCGACATGTGTTGTAGCACTGTCTCTGGCATTGATGCACCTTCTTGCTCTCAGTATGCTATGGAAAAAGCCTGAGGGATGACTTGGTCAAAATGCCGCTTCCGCAGCAAGGATCCTCCTACAATTCTGGTCCGACGGGCCGAAACACGGCCGGTTACATCACCATGTTGAGCAGCTTGCCTGAGATGGCTTTGACTTTGAGGCTTTGAGTCATGCCCTCATTCGATGACTGCAGCTTGTTCCAAAATTCTCCGTTGTGCGAGAAACGCGTGACTGTCTGGATGAAGAGCGAGTCCGGACTTTCGCTCTCAAGATTCCGAGAAGTTCGATGCGGTGGGCAAGGTTCAAGGTTTCGGATGAGGGCTTCCTTTGGTTGTGGAAGGGGCAGGAAGAATTCGGGCCGAGCTGCTGATCACTGGGAAGAGGGCGAAGCTGATTCCGCTGGTCATACCCACCTGCCCATGCACGTGGGATCAACGGCTGAGGGATTGTAGGTTGTAGGCGTGAAATTGAGTCTACTGCTTGGAGCCCCAGCCTGCGAGGCTCCTGGGAGCTGAATCGGATGTTGGAGCAGGAGAGGTACTATGTCACGGTCTCACTGGCAGTGGATGTGGAGCTTGCTTGGCTTTCAATTAAGACCAAGCACAAGTTGTCAAAGGACGACAAACTGAAACCTCGTTTTCCCGGTGGTGCCTGCACACAGCGCGGGATCGCGCCAGAGAAGAAGGCGGCAGGGCCCTCGCTTCTGAGCATCTTGGTCCTTGGGCATCACGCGTGCGAATGCCGCTAGTACTCTTGTACAACAATGACCTTGCAATCTCAGGCCCTCAACCCTAAACTTTTCGGCAGGCTTGTGAAGGGGCATGGGGCTTGAGGACCGCAGCCGCGGCACGCACAGTCCAGAGTTCCGGAGTAGAGCTCCTGCAGTGGGGTAGGGCTCAAACTTCAAGGCTGCTGGTTCAGAGAAGAGCTGGAAGGCTAAGCAGTTTAGCATTAAGGGCTGAGGTCTCCAGGTTTGAGACCTTCCGATGGGCCGATCCCAGGCTTTCCTGGCTAAGCTGATGCGTAAGGGTTCCAGGTCCCGAGGCTCTGAACCATAAAGCCCGTTCGCGCAATAAGCTCCACGAATTCAGCTGGATCATTGCAGACATTAGAAGCGAGCTTGAAGCGAGCTTCTTGAAACCACGGAGCCTCTTCGACAGCCCGAGCAACAGGATCCTTGTTGCGAGGACCCCTCAACCCCAAACTTCCAAAGCTTATGCCGCACCACACGGCGCAAAACAGCTGGACCCCAGAGCCGAAACCGTAACATCCCAAATCCAACAACACAAAAAAGACAACGCCGTAAATGCTCCTAGAATCCCAGAAGATCCCCGGAACCTAAGATCCCTGAGAGCCCTCGCCACGCAACGAGGAACGAGGTCCTTGGCCGCCTCGCCTTGCATTCGGGACTTCACACAGTCCTCACGGTGGCCGCGTTTCTGGCTTTTGGAAGTTTTTGGCACTCGGGACTCGCTTTAGGGCTTGAGGTTTCGGGCATTGAAGGATTTACGAGATTTGCGTCTTTCAGGGTACGGATCTTTTCAGTATGAGATTGCTGTGATAGCTGCTCTTGAGACGCTGCTTCAAGCCCTGCGGTCGGGGCAGCAAGCAGATGTTGTTTCAAAAACTAAAAAAGCGATGAATAACATCACGCATACCAGAAGACTCTATCCCCGACCTCCGAAGCTTGCAAGAAACTGACACACAGACCAACTTAGATCCAAGAGCTCGCTATCCCTCAACACTGCATCACGCAGCACTCAGCTCACATGGCGCATCAAGGTGCATGAGGTCCGAGGCCCTGCAACGCTGTGATTCTGCCATGTCGATCCTGTGGCTGGGTCAGCAGCACGGAACCGCAGCCCGCCAAGAAGCCGGCAGCACCGTTCCTGGTAAAAGCAAGCTCACACTCCACAATCCTGCTGATGCTGTTTTCTCGAGGGCTCTAAAAACTTCACGGACCTGCCACCAAAGCCAAGTACAGCGAAGCTCATGCACCCTAGGCCTGAAACTCTTTGATGCTTCCTTCGCCTCTTCTAGAAGCTTCTGCCGGCCCGAGATCGCGCGTTTTTGGGATCCAAGTGCTTGACGCCAGTGTGCCACGTTTCGAAATCCAGTATAGACCAGCCTAAGACCTGAGACTTAAATCCAATCTACGAGTTGGCCATTGCCCTAGACCCTTGGCAGTCAAGCGGCAGAAGAGGATTCTGCTTTTGCGACTCGTCACCAAAGGAGATGACACCGAAGATGGCCACCTAAGGGCTTTTGTAGGCTTCGCAGTTCCCAGCAGCTCTGGCAAAAGGGACATGCAGTGCCCAACATCCGCCTGCAGCGGCATGCGCACTGCTTGGTTGGTGCCCTGCTTCAGGATGGTGGGGAAAGCACCTGGAAGCAGGTTCCAGCAGATTCGGGGTCAACGACTGCGAGAAATGGACGTCAGAGCAATTCAGGTTGAATTTCAGGAGTTAAACCCTACCCACTGACACGCCCGAAGCTCGGATGCCCGATGGTTGCTTGAATTCTTCGGCCAATGTGATTATCAGTCCCAGCAGACACTGAGCCACATGTATACCTGCTGAGCCTCGCAGAGCCCGCACTCCCCCATTCCTGAATTGCACCTCCAAACCTTCAGCTCCAAACCCCACCGCATGCCTCAACTTTCCTCCCAGACCGCCGACCCCAGGGCCTCGGTACAAGCCCACGGGCCCCTCGGAGCGCAAAATCTTCACCTCACTTTGCTTTCTTTGGGAGCAGAGCGTGGGGGGCTTGGCTTTTCAAAATTGCGTACGACGTCTATGACATACCTGTGAACCACGAGCAGCTCTTGCAAAGCACACATTCGCATGTACTGCCGTGCATCAACCTCTAGGCTTAATCACTACGCACCCTGGACCGTAAATCAAACCTGCAAGTCTTTGAGCACAAACCCCGACTTCTAAGACCAAAATTCTACACAGAAGCCCAACTTCGAAACCAATCGCAGCACAAATCTCAAAGCGCTACCCGAATGCACGCGCCCGAGTGCCTTCAACTAACATGGATCATGCATGGAGGTCTGAGGAGGCTGCGATGGCATCTGCGGAGCCCTGGGCAGGGGTTTTCAGTCTGCAACTGCGGACTCACACCGGCATGAAAACGGCAGACACTGACGACTCTGAAGGACGATGATACTGGTGGCGCTGGTGATGACGCTGAGGAAGACACTGATGATGATGACGATGACGATGATGATGATGATGATGGCGGTGGTAATGATGATGGCATTGGTGGTGTTGGTGGCGTTGGTGGCGTTGGTGGCAATGCTGACGGTGGTGGCGGTGGTAGCTGTGGTCGTGATGAAACCAAGTACAGCTGGCGACAATGATGGCTATGACGAAGTCGAAAGAGGACACGACGACACGCAGGACGGCATTAGTTGTAGCTGCAACTTCTTTGCTGACAGTGATGCGAATGATGATGACGAGGACGAGTTCAGGGGCATGCGATGAGAATGCCCGAAATTACACCGCAAGCTCAAAAAAAATATTCAATGCTAAGGCGAGTTTCGGAAGATGTCGGTGTGCCAAGCCTAGGCACCCAACCTTCTAAAACGAGCAACCGGCATCGTGCGTTTGAGTTTGATGCTATCCTTCATACTATATACCGTTGTAATCTTGCTTCTGAGATTATCTGACATACTGTTCCTAGTGTTTCAGCAGCATGCGGACTGTACATCCTGAGATCGTGGTGCGTTTGCCCAGTCGTCCTTCCTTCAGGCTTCGTATCATCGCTACACCTCCACGTGCACGACATGTGTGGTCACTTCTGCTTCGTAGTGTGGAAAGACCACGGTCTGAAGGGGGCAGACAGACCGTCAGAGTGCAAAGGTACCCCACGGACTCCAAACACCACAACCGTCCGAACACCAAATCTCCACCTGCGCCTGTGAGAAAAGAGCCATCAAAAAACAGGTCAGAGACGAGAGGGCGAATGGCGATGAGCCGACTCGCGAAGCCAAAAACAAACAGCCGCCAGCAATGTCGGACAGCACATCAATAGGACAACATCAAGGGCACAGAAAACGGTGCCGAGGAAACGAGAGAAGGCTACCACAGATGAAGGAAGAACGGGACAGGCAACACACCTGTGACCCCAACCACTACCCCCGAACCTCTCGGACCACGCCCGACACACCAACGCCTCACGACCCAACCCTAGCCAAGTTTCATCCAGAGTGCCCCCATGCAAAGCTGTGAGAGTGAACGATACAAAGGGCACAGGCCAGTCGCCGACAAAGGAGGGAGGGAGGATAACAGTGGGGGCCGATTGAAGGAACCGCTAGGGCCGTCAGATATCGTCAATGGAGTCACGGCCCATCACAATGGTTGAGACCTGGTCCAGCAACAACGAAGGTCAAAGCTCACAAACAACAAGGAGGGGAGCTGGGCGAAACGGCCAAAACAAGGCACCGCAACCAAAGCAGAGCGCAAAGCAACCGAGGGGATGAAGTGAGCAAAACCTCACGTAGCTGAGTGGAAGGGAAAAAAGCCAAGCCAAAGCAGAGGCGACCAACTGCAGAGAGAGCAAACTAAAGCAAAACAGAGGGGGCAGGGCAACACTGCCAGAAGCTAGAGTCATGTGCAGCCCAAACGAAACCAATTGAGTACACATGCGACACAAGTGGGAGACGTGCGAAGAAAAAGCCAAGAGCAAAGAGAAGAGACAAAATAACTAGTATAAGGGGGACCAACGTGCAAAACGCAGAGGAAACAGAAGCGGGAAGCCAAAGGGAAACACCTCGGAAAGACAGAAACACGGGAGGCACCGAGCAGCCAATGGAGGCGCGGAGGAGCTGAGGTCTACGGCCTGAACTTTAAGGTGAAAAAACAAGAAGAAAGTAGAGCCCGCAAAAGGCCTGAGCTCCAAGACGAAAACTGCCAAAACAACAAAAAGCACGCTAGACATCGCTGGACCACGAGGACCACTAGACCCAGGGACGCAAGCCGAAGCCGGAAATCAGGCGCACTTGGGAGGATGGTCAAACCATGCTCTGGCGGTGGACATCCTCTCTCATTGTCAAGCATCCCTCCCGCACAGAACTGCGATGGCGAGCCTTACCGGAAAACACGATTAACAGAAGCCAAGCGACCTTGTAGTTGCCGGTACCCCTTCTCTGGTCGTCGGTGACCCGGGTCTTGACAGTCCTAATAGACAAAGCGTGGTGACTATCTACCGCTCAAAAGTGTAAGACGTACCGAAACGCACATGCAAAGCTTGGAGAGCTAACCGACGAGGCTCTCCACCGGGGTGACAGCGAAGACCGCTTCGCAAATGCCGGCGCCGAGGCCGCAAATCACGTTCATGGATTGGCTCAGCTTGCCTGTGCGAAAGGGTTTGAAGACTTTAAGCGTTTTAGGATGTTTAGGTTTAGGGTTAAATCAGGAATTCAGTTTAGCCGGAGCTTGCCTCACACAGTTTAAAATTGTGGGTTTGGGATGTTTCGGGAGGGGGAGCTGCTTACACTCAGATCAAACCAAAGCGGCTCCAAGCTATGACGACCACGAAAGTATCTTCCCACGCTCCTCAAAAGTTGACTGCCACGTCGACAGACCCCAAAAATCCAACCGATCAGTGCCTAGATGGTTCAAGATTTGGTGCTTGGCCGACCCCGACGCCCTGCCTGTCTTCTCGTCGCGGAAGATCTGCGTCAGATTAGTGTAGGCGCCCCACCTGCTTCGAAGTTCTTGAGATTCGAAGGGCATAACAGGTACGGGCATTCCGTGGGCTTCACGAGTTTTCCGTCTGGTTAAAGATTCCTTCTAGAGTTCGTATTCAGTCCTTCCGCGACAAAGGACTTTTGCAGTCACTGGGTTAGATGTTGGGTTTGCGGTTTCGAGGTTTTACCGCCTGCATAAGGTTTGCAGAGCTTGCGGATGCCGGATGACTGAACTAATAGCCGTTCTCGCAACCTGCGTGCTAACCTGGAAAAAGCAGCACACGTATCTCCGGAAGATGGAAGGGAGAAGTTAGCCACGATCCATGTCGAGGCTCAGGGCGGGGTCCGAAGATCCAACGTGACATGGACCCTTATGAGTCATGAGTATGGATCCAGGATTTAGGCGCTATCGAATCGCAACCCTTTTCTGAGCTACTCTTGGGGCTTGCAGCACAAAACCGGTAGTGCCTGCAGAGTGTAGCAAGCTCAAACAGTAGAACCATGTGGACTCCGAAGCCATGTCAACGCGGCCTGCACATTTGCTGAAATCCTGCACCGATGATGCGCACCTCTGGCGGTTCGGAGTTTTAGAACTTTCAACTGTCGGAAATCAAGACTAGAATATTCGGTGGGTTCAGAGCTGAGGGCGTAGGTGTGGGGATTTGAATTTTCAGAACCCCATCATGAAACACGGCCTTTCGCTTTCCATTTCGAACTGGGTCTCCCCGCGCCGGCTCCTCGATACAAGCCCTTCACTCCATGCTGATCGATGGTCTTCTTGGCACAGTCGATGATGCCGGAGTACTCCGGGTTCGCCTTCCTTGTTCACAAGACGGGAATCACATCCTCTGCAGTGTGCGTTGCAGGCATGGCGAGAACAATGCAAAGATAGTAGTCGAATTTCTTTGAATGGTAGCTGACATAAATTATGGCGGGTCAGCGTTGTCACACTAAACAAACCTTCTTGACACTAACAACATACCAATTCTTAAATCCAATCCGAAAAAGCACCCCGTTTGCATGCACGGCAATACCTCAAGGTTTAACCCTAAAATCCTGCAGCCGAGACGCGACTGCAGTTGGAGTTGCGTTTTCACGTACCTCGATTTTCGGACATCGGGTGTTGGGACCCAAGCCTCAGGGGTGTAGGTAGGCAGCTATCGCAAATCATGGGCTGGAGCTTGACAAAACGGGGGCAGGTAGAGGTAGGATGGCAACAATGCTGCACTTACAGCAAACCATGGTCCTGTGCTGCCAAAAACATGCGGAATCACTCTAGGACGAGTTCCTCAACCCTGTTCTGCCCAGCCTCGGGGTACGCACTTCAGGACATTCGGGGATTCTGATTTGAAAGCCCTATCAGCACGTATCCTGCTACTGAAGTTTATTGGGATCGTTTGTTTCTGAAACGTCCATTGGAAGCTCCAAGCCTTTTGCCCGAGCCAAGAAACTCCGTCGGGTAGGTGATGGCCGCCTGCGTGCCTCCAGTGAGGAAGCCCTGCCAAGCTGCTACGTTTTCGGCTTGAGTCCCTGCACCTCATGGTAAGTTAGTCTTCCTTTATCCAAACATGCCTGCGGCTGCTTCTAAACAAGCCTCAGCCTTGCTTACAATCCCGACAGACACAGCAACTTTGAATCCGTCAGACAAAAGAGCGTCGTGCAGCACGTTACAGCTGCAAAATGGAAGACGGGTCAGTTCATTCCAGGAAACCCTGAACCGTTTATTGACGCGCGATGCTGGGAAACAGCCCGGATTGAACAATTTTTGGGGTGTGTGGCGAACTCAAACTCGTGTTGGTGCGGAGGGCTTACAGTCTCAAGTTGTCACATCCGAATGCAAAAAAACCTATAACATTCAATGTCGCAAAACCTTGAAGCTGTCAAAGCCCTAGCCATCATTCCCCTGTCCCGGCACTCCTTCACGACGGTCTTCACGCCAGAATCTTTCTTGGTGACGAATGCCATTAGCAACCGCAACTACGCCTACAAAACTGAGATAGCATCTAAGCTAAGAACCAAAAGCAGCCGGGATGATTCAGCATAAACGTCAGATGTTCGAACCGACAGATCGTAACTTGTGAAAATTAGTGCTGAATATTACCAGCAACGGAACCTGCCGAATCTTGCATCAACAGAAGCTCCGTAGTAGGGTCACATTGTATTGAATTACGTGCATAACCAGCCTGTTTGAAACATGCAACTAATGTACCCGAATGTAGCCTAGATATAAGCAGCTTGCAGCTTGCATGTTTGTTACGTTTGATAGGACTGCTGACATCCGATCCAGATTTGCACCCGCTTCTTTGCCATTTGGAAAGAGAGCTTTTGGAAAGAAGTTAGCTGTGCCAAGCAACAGACGGCACCGTCAATTGTCTGTCAACGGAAGCCCACGGCTTGTTTTGAACATTTACCGTCCCAACCCGTGCGGAGCATCGTCTGGCTCCGAAGTTGAAGTGTGATTGAATTCGCGTTTCACAACGCCGTCACAGCTCAGGGCACGGTGTGCTCCTCACAGCATTTCTTTCTTGCAACATTTGCAAGCAAAAAGTAAGATCTTTGCGATTTTGCAATTTTGCAAGTAGGCCGTAAGAAGGAACCAAAATAAACATGCTGCTTTACATATGGCTCTTGTTGTCCAGCATCTTGCTTGCATGCTACGAAAGTTAACGGAATAAACGTAGATTTACAGGGTCGCTGGCAGTTCTGGTTAGGCTCGCACTGCTCTAGCACGTAAAACGCTATCTTGTGACCAAGTTGGATCTGTAGGCTATGCGGCTAGCACGGGGCCTCAGCCCCCGTAGGCAGACGCATAAGCAAAAAGAGAACTTTCAGCTAGTTTCTGTGAAACTACGAAGTGGTGAATGTAACCACGGTCATTCCAGTTTCGGAGTAGGCGGTAGTCCTAAACTATGTTCTCAAGCTGCTGAGCTCCCTAGCCATAGGCAAAAGGCAGAACGCGGACCAGCAGAGGCTGCTGGGTCCTGGCATGTGTGGTCCAGCCCCAGGTGGGCTGGCAAGAAGACGAGAAACCGTTCGAGCCCGGCTTCCGTTTCCCACCGGTGGGTCGGGAAGAACGTGGTTACGGTACTATGAAGAAAGCAGCGCAGTACTCGGACCCCTTTCTTTTTACCAGTGGCGAAAAGCCGCTAGCGCCGGTCCGGTTTCGGGCCGTAAAGAGAAGAGACCGTGCGTGTACACAGTCCACGAAGCCGGAAACCTAGGAGCTAACCGGACGGAGTTGGTGCGGCCGGAAATCCAAATTTATCGAGCCAAGCTTGACCGGAGCACCGGACCCAGGCCAAGTAGCAACTCATGCTGTCGCAGATAAAGCTGAAGGAAAGGGGCCGCGGAGCCAGGCGTAGCGGTGCCACGGAAAGGATATCGTGCCAGTCTACCGGCGCGTGATCTTCAGCAGAAACCCCAAAAGACCCGGAGCAGCGCTGCGATTCAGCGCGTCAGCGACGGAGTTCTGAAAACCCGGAACGTGTTCAATAGCTACCGAAATGCGATGCCATTCCTGCAGGCGCATGAATGACCGGAGAACGTAGCAGAGGCCACGGGCCATCGAAAGGCCCTTCCATGAGTATCGCAGCGAAGTAGAACATGCACCGGGGGATGACTGCACGGGAGAAGACGGTGAAGCAGAACCACCAGGGCACATTGTTGCTAAAAGCTCCCAGGCACAGATAAATGACTGGAGCGACGCAAAGGCAGACGTCCAAAGAGGTACGATTGGGACACAGGGTGGGGAGAGAAGTGTGAGAAGTGACGCCGGTAATTCCTTTCCAACGGCCGTTTTGACAAACCTAGACCGGAGTTCAGCGTCACTACTGGGACTTACCACTGTGGCGGGAAAGCGCGACTGCAGGTGTAGGGCTTGGGAGGCGCCGGGTATGCGCGAGTATGCGCGAGTGTGCGCGGGTATGCGCGAGTATGTGCGGGTGTGCGCGAGTGCGCGTGAGTGTGCGCGAGTATGCGCGAGTATGCGCGAGTGTGCGCGAGTATGCGCGAGTGTGCGCGAGTATGCGCGAGTGTGCGCGAGTATGCCCGAGTATGCGCGGAGCGCGGGTATGCGCGAGTATGCGCGAGTGTGCGCGAGTGTGCGCGAGTATGCGCGAGTATGCGCGGGTGTGAGCAATTGTGTGCGATTATGTGCGAGTATGCGCGAGTGTGCGCGAGTGTGCGCGAGTATGCCCGAGAAAAAAAAATATATATATATGCGCGGAGCGCGGGTATGCGCGAGTATGCACAAGTATGCGCGGGTATGCGCAGGTATGCGCCAGTATGCGCGAGTATGCGCGGGCATGCGTGGGCATCCGCGAGTATCCGCATGGTATGGGCGAGTACTGCCGGGTTGCGTGTTAGAACCCTTAACTTTTTGCGAGGGCCGAAAACCACAGCCGAGAACCACAGGGCTTAGATGACCGACGCTTTGTGGTCTTAGGCCTAAAACCTCATTTTGTCATGGGGCCTTTTCTGGAAGCTGTGTATGTTGGCTAAGAATGAAAAATACGATTTTTTTACCAAAATCAGCCCGGTACGATCTTCTTGAATCTTATATTGAATCGTATAAGACAACAGTACAAATGTGGCATCCCCCTGGAAAATCGTATTGAATCTTGTTTGTTCACATCGCTCACCCGCGGGTAACTGTGCGGAGTTGTGACTTTTCGTTGGAAAAGTGCAAACATTCGATGCCGTTTCGCGGGGGCGAGCCCCCGCGCCCCGTGGATCGAGGGCTTTCCCCCCTCCAGCTCCTCCCCTTCCCCCCCAGCCCCCACCTGAGGAAAGAGGGGGGGGACCCCCCCGTTGCCCCCCCCCCCGTGGAAGCGAAATTGAAAATCGTTTGTGTTTATGGATCTTTGCTTGGATAGATAGATAAAGATTTTGTTTGGGGGGAGCACCTTTTGATAAATCGGCCCCCGTCGCCCTTGACGATGTGCTTCTCTGTGTTCAAAAATTTGTCCGGATTTGCCTCTTCTTGTCTTGTTTTGGCGTTTTCTTGACGTTTGTCGTCACTATTTGTCTATATTTGTCCGTTTTGGCCATGACTGCCGAACAAGCCTTGGGGATCAATTCCCTGTGGATTTGGATCGTCGGCAGATGTCTGGCTCAATCACCCCAACGTGGATTGAGCAGTTTTTCCCAAATCCGGGTTCTCCTATTGAAAAATCCTACCGAAACAAACATGACCAGACTGAGCCAGATTTGATACATCCTTTTGTTCTTCCAAACAGAGAATGATTATACACCACAGGGGCGCCGTTGTGATTCGTGCTTCGGGAGGGAGTTTTGAGCAGAAGATCCTGACCAAGCGCCACCACAACACACAACAACAGACTTGCACAAAAAAGTCAAAACAAAGGCAAGCAATCAACAACAAGTACAACCATAAACAACAGACAGTTATACAAATACAATAAATTGAATCAAAACAAACACAAAAGTACAAAGTCCGCCAAGCACGTGACAAAATGAGGCTTTACGCCGGCCAATTTAGCCTTATCCATTTAAGCCCTGTGGTTCTGGACCGCTCCAAAAAGGGCAAGGATGATATATCAATATATACGTGGCCGATTGTACTTTATAATTATATGTTTCATATTTATGTGATGTAAAGTAGTAATACTGCGCAGTATATACTGTGTTTATTATATTGAAGGTTATACGTATGACGAACACTCAAATCATATGCGTTCGACAATATATGCTGTTTATGTTTTCGACGTTATATAATGTGATAAGTATGAATTATGTTTGTTATTTACTGTCATTCTTAGTGTGTGTGTGTGTATATATATATGTTTGTATATACATAGAAGGCGGCCGCCAGGGGGAATGTGGCAAACGACCTGATGCCGAATCCGAATTCCTGAAGCCGCTTTGCTTTAGGTGACGCCACATTGTCTGATGCCGAATTGTCCCCTGGCTCCGAATTGGGTCGTGACGCCGAACTGTTTCCTGATGCCGCATCGGGTGGTGACGACGAATTGTGAAGCCGCATTGGGTGGTGACGTCGAATTGCTGAAACCACATTAGGTGGTGACGCCGAATTGCTGACGCTTCGTTAGGTGGTGACGCCGGATTGGTGACGCCGCATTAGGTGGTGACGCCGAAGTCCTGACGCCACATTAGGTGGTGACGTCGAATTGGGTCATGACGCCGGATTGTGAAGCCACATTACTCGAGGCTCATGGATCTGATGCCAGAACCCAGAACCCTTGCAGATCTTGAAAAGCGAGGGTGGGGCTTTGGATTGACGGAGCGCCCCTGATTTTCAAATCAGAGCTCGTATAGATGTTGAATTCGGAGGATAGAGCCTAGGACTGATGACTGATGCTGCGCCCCTGGTTTTCTAAAGCAGACCACGTATAGATCTTGAACTCCGAGGCTGGGGTTTCGGACGGATGGAACGACCCTTTTTTTCCAAGCAGAACTCGTATGGATTTCGAACTCCGAGGGTAGGGCCTTGGACCGATGAAGCGCCCCTGATGTCTAAATCAGAACTCGTATAGATCTTGATCAACGAGGATAGGGGCTTGCCCTGATGGTGCACCCCTGGTTTTACCAAGAGAGCTCTGAAAGATCTGGAACTCTGGGGATTATGCTTTGGACTGATGGAGCGACCCTTATTTTGCAAAACAGCACTCGTATAGATCTTGAACTCCGAGGCTGGGGCTTGGGACTGATGGGGCGACCCTGGTTGCTTGAATCAGAACTCTTATTAAATAGATCTTGAACTTTGAGGATATTATAAGACCCTGGACTGACGGCGCGCCCTGATTTTTACATCAGAACCCTTACAGATCTTGAACTCCGAAGATAAGGCCTTAGACTGATGCTGCGCCCCTCATGTTTAAATCAGAACTCTCATAGACCTTGAACTCCGAGGATAAAGCCTTGCACTGATGGGGCACGCCTGATGTTTCACAACAGATCTCTGATAGATCTGGACTTCTGGGTGATAAGGCTTTGGACTGATGGAGCGCCCCTGGTCTTTAATCAGCACTCTAACAGATCTTGAACTCCGAGGGTGGGGCCTTGGACTGACGGAGAGGCCCTGATTTTCAAATCAGAATTTTTAAAGATGTTAAACTCCGAGAGAAAGGGCCTGCACTGATGGCACGCCCCTGATTATCACAAAAGGCCTTGACCTCTGAGGATAGGGCTTTGGATTGATGGAGCGACCTTGATGTTGTAAGGCAGAACTCGTATAGATCTTGATTTCCGAGGGTGGGGCTTTGGACTGATGGTGCGCCCCTGATTTGTCGCAACAGAACTCTGATGGATCTTGACCTTTGGGGATAAGGCCTTGGACTGATGGGGTGACCCTGATTTTGTAAAACAGAACTCGCATAGATCTTGAACTCCGAGGCTGGGGCTGTGATGGGGCGACCCTGATTTTTTGAATCAGAACTCTTGTATAGATCTTGAGCTGGACTGATGGGGCGACCCTGATTTGTTAAAGCAGAACTCGTATAGATCTTGCACTCTGAGGATAGGGCCTTGGACTGACGCCGCGCCCCTTATGTTAAAATCAGAACCTTGACAAATCTGTTTTCCCCGAGGGTGGGAGATGGGTCGCCCTAACTCTTAAGGCAGAACCTTCAAAGATCTTGAACCGGGACTGATGGGCTCACTTTTTTTTAACAGAACTCTTATAGATCTTGATTTCCGAAGGAGGGGCCTTGGACTGATGGGGCAACCCTGATGTTTTCAACCAGAAATCGTATGGATCTTGAACTCCGAGGGTGGGGCCTTGGACTGATGGGGCGCCCCTGATTTATTCAAAATTCTGTTTTATGTAGGTCTTGAACTCTGAGAATAAGGCCTTGGACTGATGGCACGCCCTGATGTTAAAATCAGAACCCTTACAAATCTTTGACTCCGAGGGTGGGGCCTTGGACTGGTGGGTCGCCCCTGCTTTTTAATCGGAACTCTTACAAATCTTGAACTCCGAGGGTGGGGCCTGATGGGTCGCCCTGATTTTTAAGGCGAAACTTTTACAGATGTTGACTGGGACTAACGGGCGCCCCTGTTTCTTTTGAATCAGAACTCTTATAGATCTTGAACTCCGAAGGTGGGGCCTTGGACTGATGGGGCACCCCTGATTTTTGAATCAGAACTTTTACAAGCATTGAACTCCGAGGGTGGAGCCTTTCACTGGTTGGGCTCCCCTGATTTCGAACTCTTACAAAGCTTGAACGCCCAGGGTGGAGCCTTGCACTGATCCGGCGCCCCTCTTTTAACCCACTCGAGCGTACTCGAGCATACTCGAGCGCACTCGAGCGTACTCGAGCGTACTCGAGCGTACTCGAGCGTACTCGTGCGTACTCGTGCGTACTCGAGCGTACTCGAGCGTACTCGAGCGTACTCGTGCGTGCTCGTGCGTACTCGAGCGTACTCGAGCGTACTCGAGCGTACTCGAGCGTACTCGGGCGTACTCGAGCGTACTGGAGCGTACTCGAGCTACTCGTGCGTACTCGAGCGTATGCGCGAGTACTGGAAGTGCAGTCGCCCATCGCGGCCGCAATGGGACTTTCGATCCAGGCCGCTGCTATTTCTGCTGCAAGAAGTTCGTCCATATGTCCGGACGGTTGAGAGCCGATTGCCAAGCCGATTGGCAGTGCTCTGTTTTCGGGAGAGGTTTCTGGAGGTGGAAGAACACGGCGGCATGAGAAAATCGACACCCAGAGATACACCTTCTTGCAGCATCTGGAAGCTCTTTAATCCGATTTTGCCGGAGATAAGTCTGTCAAGAAACCTAGACGCCAACAGTCGTTTAGTCCAAACAGCGCGAAGATCCTATTTAAACGGCTTGTGCCAGAAAGCCAAGTTGCAAAGACCGGCTCCATTCTCGATGTGGCGAGACGGGATGGTCCAAGAAAGACGCTGTGGAAGCAAAGAGTGCCAAGCCGTCCAACAAAAACGAGAATCATAAGAGAGACTGTAGTGAAGACATCAGGCCAACTTTAATGCCAGGAAGACTGGATACTGGGCGATAGCGAGTACGGAAGATGCCATCCGAAAGCTGTTTGCCGGAGATGGCCGGATGCCGTTGACACGTAGCTGCCGAAGCGGCGAACAAGGCAAAATGCCGTAGCCATGCTGGCACTTCCGGGTCCGACCAACGAAGTCTGGAAGTATGATGAAAGTTTAAAACCTTTTACCAACGTCAACTTCTAATCCCTTGTCAACGCACGGGCGGCCCACACTATTTTCCCACAGTGCTTGAGCCGTCGTTTGACCTACGGAGACACGCAGTGAAACTAACTAAATTGGGCATACAGAGGAAATTGAAATGCTTGTTACGCCCTCATCGACTCAGGTTGTATTGTACAACTTGATTCGATCATCAAACAATTTCTACCATCCATCCACTTCACCATTGTCTCATGCTCACTCAGAGCCTTGCCATTTATCGCATGTTCCTTTGAGCGTCATCTTCACTTTAACCATAATCCTTCTCTTCATCTTCGCTTGTCGTGGATGTAGTTGACTTCAAGTCCTGTAACGGAAAATTTTCAGTGAAACGGTCGCTTCAGAAACCTACATTCCTTTCCGAAACTAAAAGCAGGCTGCACTCACTCCCTTTGTCACGTCGCGGTCGACGCTGTAGTCTGGTGCTGCCTTTGTTTGGCTAAACTCACTCCTCAGCTCAGCCTTTTAGCTGTCGTTGTGCTTTTGTCGTAAACTGGTCGAACCAATCGTCATTGCGCACGGCCTCTGTTCATCCGTGGCTTTCCGTTGGCATCTGCAAGTAAGCATACAGCCTTTCTCGCATGCTAAGTGAAACTTCTTTGCTTGCGCCCTCACAGTCTGGCGTCTTCTTGAAAAATCACCTTTCTCGCATAGGCGTACATGGGTACTGGACTTTCTCCCTTAGTCCAGATTGTCGTTGCTTTCGGTCCCTTTTTCTTTCTTCTCGGGACTCTCAGGTTTTCTTTTCTTCTCCGTCTTCTCTTTATCATCTTTCTTGTCCTTCTTGCGATCATCTTTCTTCTTGTCGCCTTTCTTTTCGTCCTGGTCTTGGTGCCCTTTTTCTCATCCTTCTTCTCTTCCTTCTTCTCATGGTCCTTGCTTGAACCGGCACCGCTTTCGCCTTTCCTTTCATCTTCTTTTCCTTTATCATCTGCTTTCTTCTCACCATCGTGATCACGCTTGGCTTTTCCTTGTCGTCAGGCTTCTTCGACTTCTTGACCAAATTCTCCTGACCCCAACTTGGATTGGGTTTCCTTTTCTTTTCTTCACGTGCTTCGAAAGCCGCGACTTCATCCTTCCAGTGGCAAATACCTGGGCTGTGAGCCCCCCACCCCGCCATCTTTTGGCGGGCTTGCTCCAACAGTAGCTTCTGGATCTTGGTTTGCCTTATCCAGCAATTCCTGCACCACATGTGCTTCCGCTTAGCTCTGTCAGCTGGTTCTGGTAGCCATTCGCACTCGGTGCGGGCGTGACTTAACATCTTCTTGCAAAACTGACTCTTGTGACCTTGCTGCTTGCAATAATAACAAGCTATATCCTTCTGCCACCGTACCTTCTTGATTTTTCTTTGGTGTCCCCGTTGGCTCGGCAGGCTTGTCGCTTCCCTTTACCGTTGTTTCTGCAAGCTTGTCATCGAGTCTCCTGTTCAACTCTTCAACCTTTCGGATAGCATCTTCGTCCTTGTCATCCACTTCAACTACCGCTTCGGCAATTGGCCTTGGCATTCTTTCTCTTGGATCTTCCGCTTTTCACCCTTCTCATCTTTTGTCTCACGTCCTGCACTCGCTGTGCTCTTTCCTCCCGGCGTACCAGCCGCCGATGCTGTCGCACTTGCTTCTTTCTTCATCTTTGCAAGTCTGAGCACTTCAGCTAAGCCTTTGCGCTTGCGTTCCACATTTTCATCTGGCTGCTCCCTTACGCGTTCCAGATGCGGAAATGCTTTCAGCAGTTCTCCGATACACACCTGAGTGTTACCCACTATCTCAGCAAATGCCTCAACGCACTGCTTGGACTGCATCACTTGGTTCACTCGATTCCCTGAGTCCTCTATCTCTTCTTTAACCGAATCCATCTGTGTTCTCCTTGCTTCGAGCTTCTGCTCCATTTCCTTTTGGAGTTCCATCGCAAAAGCGTCGTAGTTGGTCTCCATTGTCTTGAATTGCCTTTCACCGCGAACTTCGTCTTCTCCAAGTATCGTCAACAATTCTTCAAGTTCTTGTGCTGCATCCGATAGCTTGTCTTTCAGGCTGTTCATCTTCAACAAGTAACCAACCGGCAAGTTGGCTATTGGCCTTTGCACTGTTTCCCTTAAGACTATGATGTCTCGCACTAGGCTTTCTGACGGCAATCCCTGTTCCAGGGTTCGCACATTTATTCGATCCGACACAGCTTCCCACATCGAATCCGACACGGGGTCGTATCCTTGTTTTAAGTCCATGATGCTTGGTCCTTCGTCACCTGGTTCGTCAGCATCTGTATTCTCTGCCGCTTCTTTAGCCAGTGTGCTTTCTTCGGCTTTTGTTTCTTGCTCCTTTCCTTCTTCTTCTGGCTTTGCGCTCTCATCGGTCTTTTCCGTCTCTTCACCGGCTTCGTCTTCCTTCGCGGAAACTTCTTTGGCCTTCTCCACCAGATCTTTCCTTCTTCCACTCGCTGCTTCTCCTTTCTGCTTAAGCTCTTCGATCTTTTCTGCCATCAAAGCTGCTTGCTCAGCTTCGGCTGTGATCTCGTCTCCAGTCTTCTTGAACTCCGGTGGGACTTCCACCTTCTTCTCAGCTTTCTCCTCTTTCTTTTCTTCATCACTTGAGCTCTCATCATCTTCCCTTTCTTCACTTTCACTATCCTCAGGCTCTGTTCCTGCCTCGCTTTCTTCCTTTTTCTTTCCAACCTCTTCAGCAGTATCCTCCCTTGGAGGTGTTGGGGCATCTTCTCTCAACGTGGACTTCCTTCCAGATCTCATCTATGCTCAGGCGGTTTTCTCGATCCCGCTTCAACTGCTTGTCGCAAAACGACACACTTTGGATGCTCTTGCAGTCATCGCGGATTATTATCTTGAGCGAATTATCGTCCGCCATTTCTTCTTCTCTTTTTGTTTTTTCTTCTTCTTTCTTCTCCCTGTCTTTCTTCCTTCAGCTCTTCCCTAGAGCTTGATCTGCAAATGGCCGCGGAAACGCACATAACACACATAACAACAATGCTCATGCCACACATGACACTCAGCTTCGGTCCTTGTGCAACTTCTTCTTCAACTTGTTGTTCGTTGGCCTCACATAAGCTCATCACTTCATCATCGAGAAGTTCACCTACATAGCCGAGTATGACCATGTATTTTTTTATTTTGTCGTGGGACATTGATTTGGTCCCTAGGTCCGAGGGGTTGTTCTTACCCACTATCGCCTTTATGATAAGCTTCGGGATGTGTTGTATCCAAAGGAGGTCTTCATGTAAACGCCGCGCCTTGCCTAAACCCTTCCTTGAGATAAGCTGCCTTGAGCTTGATGAATCTGAAAACAACACTAGCTTAGGCTCAACTCCTAGGATTCTTTCCAACAATCCTTTCAAGAACAATGCTTCGGACAATATTGAAGTCGCTGCGATTGTCTTAGCTTCACACGAACTTAGCGCAACGCTCTTCTGTCTCTTGCTTTGGAAATGAATCAAAATTCCATTCAGCATGATTGCTCCACATGATACGCTTTGCCTTGTCTCTCGATCTGCTGCCCAGTCTGAGTCCGTTATCACTTCGATCAGGCTTTGCTCTTTGTAAACATCTCTCAAACCTTCTTCCGTTCCGCTGTTTCTCTTTTCTGAAAACTCTTTCCAGGGTAACTTCTCTTGTGTACCAGTGTCAACTCTGGATTACCCTTCAAGTACTTTGCTGTGTACCTCAACATCTCCATATCGGCTTGTGCTGGCGCTGCTAGCTTTGTCGATAGCTTCTTGAGAACGTACATGATGTCTGGCCTCTCTGGCGCCAGATACAGTAGTATCCCAACGCCTTTCCTGAAGATGTGATATTCCTCCGCACTCAGCGGATCCATTCCACCTTTCTCTGCTTGAAAAGCTCTTCCATTGTCAGCTGGACACGGTAACTTCTTTGGATAAGCATTCTGAAGTTCCAACACTTCCAGTAATCCTTCAACATACTTCGCATTCATCATGATCTCAACGTCACCTTTACTGCTTGACTTGAAACTTCTTTTCAGAAAACTCATCGACCCTTCTTCCTCATCTAGAGGTCCTTCAACCTTGATCTTCAATCCTTTGCTTCTGAGGTATCCCACCAATCTCTTGAACTCTTCTCTTGATGCATACAGCTCCATGTCAACCACATGAGCCAACACGATAACCCCATGACCATTCTTCTTCGGCATCCTTGCGAATAGCGCTGGTAATCCTGGGTCGCTTTGTAACCCGTGCTCCTGTAGATAACTCTTCAACTTGCTAAACCATGCACTGCTGCCGATTCGCTGTCCAGGTAGCGTGAACCCTAATTCATAAAATTCGCCATCTACTTCAACAATCTTTGGCTCTTCTTGCTCCACCATAAGATAGGCGTCACCAACATCAATGCTTCCCAACGTGTATCCTTCAGATGACGTAAACAGGGCTGAAGGTAGCTTCACCGTGCTTGCTACACCTGTTGGCGAAAATAAACTTGCAATGTCTGTGTCACCTAGCCATCGAAACTCTCTGGCGACCAGCCTTCCTCTTCTTCGCTACACTACCTTCGTAGACAGATATTTATACTTTGTCATGTCTGCATCCTTTGGCAGTTTCTTCAACACTTTCATCTCGTCAACCTTTCAATCTCATGCTCTCTCTGGACACACCGTCTACTTTCACTAAATCTTCATCACTCAACCTTGGTGGTCCGCTCTCGAAATCATTCGACCATGTTGGCATTCCTTCTGGCACGTCTTCTTCTCCATCTGATTTGTAAAACTCTTCGTCATCAAACTCTGCCTCTAATCCTTCAAACTCATCCAGTTCTACTTCTTCATCATCATGATACTGTGGTTCTTCCTTTCTTAGGAATGACTCAATCTCCTTTACGCTTCTTGAAGCCATGATTCTTCTCACACTGCTTGATGCTTCACTTTTCTGTACTTTCTCTGGTCGCTCTTGAATCTAAATTGTTCCTTCATCCATTCTCTCTCATACAGCATCTGATTCTTCAGCTTGACCTTCAAGGTTCCTCTTGGGTGAAGTGGGTGGTACGTCACCAGGAACCAACCGACTTTTCGCTCGTCGGCGCACTTCTTTTTCCAGCTCCACGTCTGTTGCTGTCACTGCTTGCACTTGATTGGCCCATTTGACCTTCACCTGGACATTCTCACCATCGCTTGGTGGGCTTGCTGCTTTCATCCGATTCTGGTCCAGTCCCAGGATCACTTGGATTGTACCTGTGGAGTGATTTCAGCATGTGAGCCCTGAGCCTTTCTGCTCAGCGTATTTCAAGTTGTTGCGTGCTTTCGGGATGCTCTTTGACTTTTTATAAGCAGGGAGTTCAGAAGTTATGGGCAGGCAAATGATCCTGGGGTTAAAGGGCGTGGAGTCTTCTTTCAAGAGCAAGTTGAGAAGATCTAGAACTTAAGAACGAGGCTACAACCGGCTCGAACAGACTGAGAGCAGTTGTGGAAGAGAAAGTGTCAGAGAAGGCACTGCAAGAAGGTTTTTTCCCTCTGTCCGGAAGCCCAGAAAATTCCAGAAGAGTTCAGGTGCGCCTGCCAAAGGATCAGCGCTAGAGACTCCGTCGCGTCGCCTCTTGCCGGACTTGTCTTCAATTGCCACCCGACGTGTTCCGGCAGAAGACGAGAACGAGTTCGAAGAGCAGCATGACACCCTCCACTGCGGATTGCCTCTCCCTGCTCTCCTCTCGAGGCACCTTCACTTGCTTTTCCTATTTGCAGACGTCTCGCTTGGATTGCAGGTTCAGCCTTCTTTATCAATTCAGGCAGCAGATGTGCTGCATGGCATCCCCTGCGTCGACGTAGCTGGCCGCGCAATGCAGCAATCGAACCAACCAGGTGACTCCATTGTTTTTCTGTTGGCGGACTCTTGCCGTATGTCGTAGATTTGTTGTTCCAACACCACAGCGACATGGGCATGCCAATCCAGAAGGCCATACAGTGCGTTCCGCTCTTCTCACCACGGCCAGTGACCGTGTGTCGGGAGCCTGTGTCGCTTCACTCGTACTGCCTCCCCAGGGTGCGCTGCTGGCTGGACCGGCGCAGTGCCGGCTGTTTGATGGTGTTGAGTCTTGCTTGGTGGCAGAGTCTTACTTGGACCAAGAACATCTGCATCAAGACATGCCCGGCATGAACATTGCCCAAACTGTTGCCTGAGCAGCCTTGCTGTGGTCCATCTCTTTAGCAGGTTTTTCCGAATGCACAAATGTGAGTCCGTCATATCATGCTTTCGCTTCTGAAATGTTGAGCCTGTTGCAAGCAACATAGGTTTTTGGGGGGGTGTTCGAACCCAAGGTTTGGAACTTAGAGTTCCGAACCCAGGGTTCTGGAACTCCGAACTAAGAGTTGGGAGCCTCGAACCCCAGGGTTCGAACATCGAAGTTCCCTCCGAACCCTGGGTTCGAACTTTGAGTTGAACTCCAAGTTGAACTCAACTCCGAACTTCTTGAACTGGAGTTGAACCTGGAGTTGAACTCTGAAAGGCGAAGAGTTTGAACCCAGGGTTTGAACATAGAGTTTCCGAACCCAGAGTTCGAACGGCGGTCCTCAAGAGTTGAGTCCCCAGGTTTCGAACATTGAGTTTCCGAACCCAGAGTTCGAACATGGAGTTTCCGAACCCAGAGTTCGAACTCTTGTCTCATTGCTTCTTGTTCTCTCATTTTATTTTTTTTTTGCAAAAAACCCGATTAGCGATTTCGTGTGTCTTCTTCTCTTTTGCTTGTGCTTAAGGGTTGAGTTTGTGGTTTCTTACATTTTTTTTCGCAAAACCCCCCACAAAGCGATTCTATGTGGCTTCTTTTCCTTTTGTTTGGTGATTGTTGGTGTTCTGTTCGAACCCCGTTCGAACTCTGGGGGGAGTCTAGAACCTGGGGTTGGGCGGTTCATTTGTTCGCGCCTTTAGCATTCTCGTAGGAGACTTCACGTCCTTCTGAAGCCCCCTTGAGAAGAAAGACTCCTCGTCATTGACAATCTTTTTCTTTGTTTTGTCTTTCTTTTATTTCTTCGCCAAAACCCCCGATAAAGTGGTTCCGTGTGGCTTCTTCTTTTTTTGTGGCAGGGACTGGTCATTGGTAGTCTTTTTCTTTGTTTTCGGCAAGCTTCTAAAAACAGCGGGGGGGTTGGGGGGGGCGCAGCCCCCCCCCAAACGTGGAGTTCCCGAACTCGCCAGGGGGACGAATTCCAGAACCCGAGGTTCCAACACAGAGTTCCCCAAACACCGGGTTCCAACATAGAGTTCCCGAACCCAGGGTTCGAACTCCCTGGGGGACGGGGGGGGGTTCCGGAACCCGGGGTTCCGGTATAGAGTTCCCCAAACCCCAGGTCGGGCATGGAGTTCCGAACCCAGGGTTCGGACTCTCTGGGAAGGGGGAGGAGTTCCCGAACCCGGGGTTCGAACGTGGAGTTCTCCAAACCCCGGGTTCGAACATAGAGTTCCCGAACCCAGGGTTCGAACATAGAGTTCCCGAACCCCGGGTTCGAACATAGAGTTCCCGAACCCAGGGTTTGAACATAGAGTTCAAACTCCAGGTTCAACCTGGGTTCGAGAAGTTCGAACCCAGGGTTCAACCCTGAGTTCCGGAGTTATATGTTCTCCCCCCCCCCCCCGGGCCCCCCGGGAGTTCGAACCCTGGGTTCCGGAAACACTCCAAAAACCTATGCTCGTTGCAAGGTCGAAGCTGAGCGCCGTATAGTCTTTTACGTAGAGCAACGCGCAGCATGAAAATCTGGATCCGAAATTGTCCGCTTGCAGAAAGCTAGGACAGGCAGACTCTACTGATCCGCCGCAGTTTGATCGAGATTGTATGCTGCAGGGTGTGAGGATACAGACGAGGGAACCTGAACGAGCCCGGAGGTGGCGGGCAAATGATTTCACCCTTAGGACAAAGCCGGTGGTATAATACTCAGCTACCAACTGAGTTTGATTGACTCCGGCATGTCTGGGACCTTCCACCATTCTAATAGTGTTATACTACCCAAAGGGTGTGTAAGTGGGTTGCAAGTGGGTTCCCATGGTTTTCCCAGCATATATTGCGCAAAGGTCTGGGCGGGCTCCCTTGGCTCTTGCAGTGTGTCAGCTCGGTTCCCTGTGGGGTACATGTGGGTTCCCATGGTTTCTCCAGCTCGCGCATTGTGTTTCAGAGAAGAGTGGAACTGAAGAAGATGTTCAGGACAGTGGCTGCAGGTGTGGCCCAGTTCCATCGCACATCTTGCGCTGCATTTGGATTTGCTGCTTTGAAGTAAGGCTGCAAAAAGCACATCTGCTATCTGCAGTTTGGGTCGAGACCAAAGATGCGGCATCTACTGGCAGATGTTAATCTCAGCTTGTAGCCTCAACTGTTTCGATTGCTTGCTGTACGTGGGCTGTTTTTGCGCTGGGAAGCTCCACTTGCAGGAGCTCTTTTTTCTTACAGAATCGTAGGAAGCTTCGAAGGGCCTCCCCTGTGCGGGAAAGATCTTGTACGAACAAGAACAGAAGCACTTGTCTTGAAACGGCAGCCGATGGCAAGTTTGGCAAATTTCCCAAAAGTATCTCACATTTCACAGCATGTTGGCTTTCTTGGACGTTGATCCAAACAGCATGCGGAAGGAATTTTGTTTTTCCGTGCAGTTTTCCAGCTGAAACGGGTTCCAAAAAGCAGCTCTAGTCCGGGCACCGAAACGGGGCTCCCGATTTGGCTTTCTTCGTTGGACATACAAGCTCACGCAATTCGGGGCCCCAGATTAGAGCTCAGATTTGGGAGCCATTTCTGGGGCCCAGTTATGCCGTTTTTTCGTCGAGCAGATGCCACATCTGCGTGCACAGCTGGCCGTTGCGTGCAACAGTATATAAACCTCGCCAGCTCTGTTTTGCATTTTGCCGGTGTTCCTTCAAAACTCAAAATAACAAGTGGAACGCTCGCAAACATGTGAACCTTGCAAACAGAACTTTCTCACACAGAGGAGGCCCTTCCAAGCATCCTAGAGAACAGCTTTCGGAATTGGCTCCGTAATTCGAGCGTTCTTTTGGCCCATGTGTTGCAACGATGTCCGACGTGGAAGAACCTCCTGTTCCTCCCCCTCAAAGAGTGGAGTTGCCGCAGGAGTGTAGAACGTCCTTCGTAAATAAATGGTCCTTCCTCGTCTGCCTGTTGCTAGGAGACTTTGTCCGCCCGTCTGGCCCGCCTGCGACAGGAGCGTCAGGATGCAAAGGTGTGGTATTGTCTGCGTGTATACAAGATGTCTTGATTGTCTTTCGTCCAAAGCAGGTAGAAGCGCGCGTAGAGTCACTAATCCTGAAAGCAGAGCAAAAACGACTTTGCAAGGCATGGTTCTGTCTGCTGCCCCGTCGAATGTAGATGTTTGAACTTGCCCAGGCCAAAACAGTAGCACGGCAGCTTTCTGAATCGCAGTAATTAACCCTTGTCGTTTCTCGCACGATGGCGTGAATGTTTTAACGCGCATTGAGCCCGGCACTGAGAGTGATCAGCGGTCAGTGAGCTTCGCTGTCGCCTCTCTGGTGTTGAACTGTTGCCCCAGCAGCGAGTATTTGTTGAGCAGTGACTAAGCTCTGCCAGCTTTTAGTACGTGAGTCAGTGAGTGTGAATGAGTGAGCTTTGCTGCGACGAACGGCTGCCTGCAGCGCGTAAATTCTTCTTCGGTGTCGGGTGAGCAGTGACCAAGCTTCGCTCTTTCTTTTACAAGGGAATGAATGTTTACGGCTTTGAGCCCGGCGCTGAGAGTGGTCAGCGGTGCGAGCCCTGCCGAAGCAGTGGGTGAGAGAGCTTGGCTGTGACCCGAACTTTTGCGTGGCAGCTAGTAACTTCTTCGTCTTCGGTTGAGCGTGAGCGGTTCAGCAGTGTGCAAGCCTTGTCTGAGGCAGGGCACGAATGTTTTACGGGCTTTGAGCCCGGCACTAAAAGCGATGACTCTGCGGAGTGGGGTTTGCCATCTGGCAATGAGGTCTGCCATCTGAGCCAGGGAATGTATGAGCATTGCCCAAACTGTTGCCTGAGCAGCTGGTAAACTTTCCGGCTAGTCAGTGACGAAGCCTTGCTTTGACGTAATCCCAGCCTTCTGTTTCTGAAGGCCACAAAACGTGGTTGCGTTGCGGTGTAGGGTGTAGGGTTTAGGATGAGTAAGTGCGCCTTGCTGTAGTCCATGTGGGCAGCCAAAACTCTTTGTTTGACATCTAGCAGGTTTTTCCGAATGGCACAATTTGAGCCCGTCATATCATGCTCATCATCGCTTTCTGAATTGTTGGCCCTGTTGCAAGGTCGCAGTCTGACGCCGTAGTCTTTTTTTAACGGTATAGCAACTCTCAGCAGGGAAATCCTGAAATCCGAATTGTTCCGTTGCAAGAAGCTAGGACAGGCAACTCTACTGATTTCCGCCGCAATTTGATTCGAGAATTGTATGCTGCAGGGTGAGGATCCCGACGGGGAACCTGAACGAGCCAAGTCGGGCAAAATGATTCACCCTTAGGACAAAGCCGGTGGTATAATATTCAGCTGCCAACTAAGTTTGATTGACTCCGGCATGTCTGGGACCTTCCACCGTTCTAATAGTGTTATACTACCCAAAGGGTGTGTAAGTGGGGTTCCCTTGGTTTTTGCAGCAGATGGGGTGGGTTCCCTGTGGGGGGGGGGGGGGGGTTCCCTTGTTTTTGCGCCCTTCAGGTGGGCTACATATGTGTTCCCTTGTTTTTTTTTGTGCAAGCATTTCGGGTGGGTCTGTGTGTGTTCTTCTTTAGCTTTTCTTGGTATATTCCCATGGTTTTTGCAGCTGGACGGTTTGTTCCCTTTTGTGTTTCCCAAGGTTGTTGCAGCATTTTTAGTGGGTTCACATGGTTTTTAACAATAATCAACCGGTGGGATTTCTGTGGTTTTCCCTTGTTTTTTGCAACACTTCAGGTGGGCAACAAAAGGTTTCCCTGGTTTTTTGCAGCATTTCGGGTGGTCTGTGTATGTTCTTCACTTAGCTGTCTTGAAGATTCCCATGGTTTTTGCAGCATGGACGGTGGGTTCCCTGTGGGTTCCCTAGTTTTTGCAGCATTTTTAAGTGGGCTCCCATGGTTTTTCACAGTCGATACGGTGGGTTCTCTGTTTGGTTCCCGGGTTTTTGCAGCATTTGAAGTGGGTTCCCATGGTTTTCCAACAGGCTCTTTTGGCTTTTGCAGCATGTCAGCTGGGTTCCCTGTGGGTTTCCTAGTTTTTTGCAGCATTTTTAATGGGTTCCCATGGTTTAA